>OX375779.1:1200000-1797500 GCA_947359385.1 Chesias legatella | reverse complement strand
TTATGTACTTAATAGTATCCTCTGGGGAATATAATTAACACTACAACTACTCGCATGAAGACTCTGTCTCATCATAATAAGCAATTTAATATCGTAGTTGGTGAGTTAAGATTATTGTGATGAGAAATATTGTAATAAACCTGCCATAATTTCACCAGTTTATCAGCTCGGCAACTGCTCGGGTAATGTACATTGCCAGCTTGAATATGCGGAATACGTACGGATATCACTACTCACTGTACTGCGTAATGTGAAATGGCTCTGCCTTTTATATTACGTTTCCTTTTAGAGGCGTGAAGGCGCTGTCTAAAATATAAGATACTAGCTGTTCCCATGGCTTCACACGCATTGAATCCAGTTAATAACTAAAAGTGTTAGAGCTACGTAATTAAGTCATTTATTTTAAAAATTTTTAACCTTAGTAGCAGTAAGTAAGAGTAGCCTAAGTTACTCATTTAACAGCAACTATCTGTCAGTGAAAGTCCCGTTAAAATCTGTCTAGCCGTTTCAAAGATTAACCAGAATAAACAGAGATAAAAATATTTGAATAATTGTTTATTAAAGCGTAGAAGACAGAGTTGCTATCACTTGAGCCAGTCATATTAAATTATGGATTATTTACCTCAATTCCAGTGTCATTTCTAGTTAGTATATAAACAATTGCGATTTGGATTCTAATGTACGAGTTAGTAGTCTGCAGTATAAACGCCTAGGTAACTAGGGTAATATTGGTTGCCAATATTCGCTAATTGTCACGTACTTAGCAGAATACAAGGCTAGCGAAAATAACTTTGTACTAGACCACTCCTCAACGAAATAAACTCAAAATTAGAAAAAAAAGTGATTAACTCTTTTTTGTTGGACGAATGCGTAGTCCTTTTCAACAATAACAAATTTGTTGGTGAAAAAAATCCATGGCTAAATTCCGTTTTGGAAATAGCAACATTGTTGTAACTGTTGTACAGTAATATTAAAAAAAAACCTATGTTAAACTTGGTTAGAGTTGCGGATTATGGTGGCCTAGTGGTGTAAACACCTAGTTTCAATTCAGAGGTCGCTCATTCAATTACAGATAAAAAATAATAGGTTTTGGCTTGAAAAAACTTATGTGTGTAAAGCTACGGTACCAAATCGGTGAAGGAAAACATATCATCGACAGGAAATCGGCATGTCCTAGGATAAAATATTCGTAGAGACGACGAATAAGGTATCTACAGGGTAGGCAAAGCATTGGCATCCCCGGGGACGCAAATGTCTATAGGCGACGGTAACCACTTAACATCAGGTGGGCCGTCTGCTTGTTTGCGTACAATTACATAAAAAAAAAAAAAGAATAACAAAATGTTAGATTGACATTTAAACAAAAAAGTGCCGTAATATCTCTAAGATTTGTGTCTACGACTACGAACCTACGACTTAAATATTCTTCATGTATTTTTTTTATTACATTTATTAGAATCTGATAGTGATGTTTGAAAATTGCTAGTTTGAACCACTGACCACAAAAAGTAGGTTTAAAAATATCCTTCATTCGACACACATATAAGATATTTGAAATCCGAATGACCCTTAACAATTTTCAGATATTATTAGTACGGATTCGTCTTTGGTGCCGTCCTTGATTTGATTTTCGCGTAATTAATGCGCGAATCAAATGCAGTGTGCATTTATTTTGTAAGCAACGTCAACTGTGACAAACGTTGAACAAGTGTTAGAGGAATTTCAGACCACTGACCGAATGATGGGCCTAGGTCGTAGCATTTTGGGTGGAATTCAATTGTTTTTAATGTTTTTCAGTGACCAGCGTGACGCTGGAGTTGCCTGTGTTTTTCGAAATACTGGAAGCATTCGTGCGCATTAGTGCGTCGGCCGTCGCCAGAACTTGTCGCCCTCAGTGGGTTTTCGCTCAAACAATAAAATTATAAGCGTTTAAAAATAGCTGTCGAGCGGTAGACGGGTTCAGTTCGTTCGGGAGAGCCGGTCTGGAGGTCTGGAGGCGACTGGTGCGCGTGCGCTACTGACAGCTACAGGTACGATACACCTGGCCCACCTAACAATGTCATTATCACTGTAATAATACAATAACAGGTTCGTTCACGCAACCTGCGGTCGCGCGCTGCAACCCAGCGGTGGTAAAGAGTGAAGCAAAAGTTCACACTGGATGAGCATCTTGGAAAGTAATTACAACGGCGAAGTATGTTAATGACCGAGGAAATGGCGCACGCAGTGAAGCACTTTGCATAGAAATTAATAATTTTCTAACTTTGTAACTGAAAACGAGCCGTTTTGATTGAAAATTAACGTTTTGATGTTCGCTGCGGCTGAAATTGTTTGTCGGGAATTTTCGTTGGATTTTCTATTTAGTGTATTCGTGTTCAGTATTTTTAGAACGTGGTAAATTAAACTGTCTGATTTTCAATCGCTTATTTCAGTTTTTTCAGCCGTTGACAAAAACTTCTCAAAGAATATAATGGTTCTTTTGGTGTTCTAATAATTCAGTGCAAATTCGGGATAAATATAATGAATAATTTACACGATTTATACAATTCGTAAGGATTAATTTAGTCATTTAAAATACATTTACATAAAGTGGTAAGTGAATGGGAGATTTTGTTTATATTTCCAAAACTATTACGTGAAATTGAACCATCCACTACAATTTTTTTTATATTACCTACGTTTTTAATCGAGCCTTCAATAGAAACTGTCTAAAGTTATTGGCTATATGTATACTATATAATACAAGCCATAAGTAGCACTCATATGCTTTACCTATTACTTTAAGAAACTATTGTAATATATAGTACTATGTACTCTTACACCCACTTTCACCAAGGAGGCCGTAACTGTAAATATTGAAGGAAAAATCTTGATTGAAAATTCTTGATCGAATGAAAAAGACTCTTAAAAAACCTGACTATAAAAAAAAACCTTTATTTAACACCTACAGTTAAGGGATATTAAATTCAAATGGGTACATGACGACATTACGCCCTGCAAATCAAATAAAACATCAAAACTGATTTCACTCATCGAAACTAAATTTATAGAAGAACTCCGATATTTTTATTCAAATGCGTGGGCGCAGACATTTTGTAACGACGAACATTCTGCAATATCAGATCTATTTTCAAACTACACAAATCTCTTTCAATGATAGACTTGCTTACAGAATGTATGTGAATCGGTATTTCGTAAATCAGTGATAATTGACGGATGAGCTTAGAGGATGAGCACTAATACCTATCACATAGTAAACAGCGGTTATACACTGGGCGCGGCGGGTTATCGGCGGGGCGTGGACGGGCCAAAGCGAATTGTAATTTCTCTCATCTCATCTATATTTGAAAATGCACACAATACGTCACTTTAAGGTACTATTACTAATGATATTGTCCTAAAGCCGTGTCGAAAGGATTAAAAGGCGACTCAAAGAGGATCTTTTTGGGCATTTGAAATGTGTCTTCATATTCTTAGTTCTTGGATATGCCAGTTTCGTCACGACTATTTTCTTCACCGTTTTGAGAACGCCTACTATATAACGTATTGCGCACTTAAAGTTTTCAAATGAAAAAACAGCCTGTCCTTGAACCAAAAGACCATCAGTGGTAGCTGAAACCCAATCCACTCTCACATGTCGATAGTAGGACTTTGTTTGTGTTGGAATATTACTGATGCCTGCCAGCCGTAGAATCCGTTACCTACGTTGCAAACCTATTACAAGTTCAAAACTATTTCTAGATGGTACATAACTATATATATTCGCGGTCAGTCAGTGCTCAGTGCCAAGACAATGCTCGAGTTAACACAAAAAGTGACCTAAAATAATAACTGTCATAATTGCGAGCTATTTTCGTGATTCTATCTCGTTAAATGTGATATCACAGTAAATTTATGTTTTCAAGGGAACTTTGCATCCAGCGGGCGATAGAATTATTGGAGGACAGCTCCTGCGTATCGTTAACTCGTTGTAAAAATAACCATGACTGTTTTATACGTGATAACAAACTATTATAACGGTTGTGTTCTGTCTATTATTTAACAGTGTTTGTTTTGTAATGTCATCCGAATAAACTACACGTCGAAAGTTACTTTACAAACTGATTTGAAATTACGAAAACTAAATATACTACTACACAAAAAAAAACGCAATATTAATTCTTTAGGTTTACTATAATAGTACTTATGAGGAAAAAAGATAGTCGAATAGAATCAATTGTTGATCAAAATAATGATTATTACCTATGTTATACTATAAATGCGTTCATAACACGTTTTTTTTTTTATTTTTTTTTCGTTTTCAAACACTTTCAACACTTTCAAATATATTTGTCTCTCTTAGTCAACAAAAAGTAACAAAAAATTCTTAAAAATAACCACACAGTTGGACTCTAACACAAAAAAACAAATTGTTACAAGCCATTCTATTGAACTGTAAAATCTAAAGCAATTAATCAAAAGATTGTGTTTTCAAAGTTTTTGATTTATATCGTTGAGTAAGGATAATTCGACTTCAAATATATGTATTATATATATCAAATGGTTCATTGAATCAATTGTTTACAGTAAGCCAATAAATATCGCAAGCTTTGTTAGTTTTTTGTGGTTTAAAAACACTGTTTATTTCGAACACCCAGCCAACGTTTTGCGCAATTTATACGAGTCTTATAAGTAACCGAAGACTTACGGGACGTAAACCTGTTTGTGATTATTATATTATGGGTTGTTATAATAACATCCGTACGGACTACTTGGTAATTTCGTTGGTAAATGATTTGTTCTGGCCGCCAGATTATGTTACGAACGAAATGGTGGAGGAAAGTTTTAGCTTAGTTATTCGTGGGAAAACAATGGCTGTGATAAGATCACCACAATTCACGTCTAAGTTCGCATTTTAGTCTAAGTGAGGTGATATGACATGTAAGGTGAAAAAAAGCCTCGTCTTCGGGGAGACAAGCATGGTTTTATGAAACAGACTAACGGAATTAAGGTATTCAGGATTTACGTGATATTTTTAGTAGCAGTAGAACTTGTGCTAAGTTCACCCTGAGAAGTACTGCCACCACACCTGGTAATCTGCCACCAAACAGTGATGCACTCGTATTGCTGTGTTCTGGTGGAAGGGAGTGGGTGCCGGCGAAATTGCAGGCGTAAGAGACGTAACATCCCCGTCTCGGGGTGATGGATGGAACGCAATGTGACTTGAGTCATCTCGTACTTTGGTCGAGAGGACTTGCGTCTTATTGCTGTTCTCCATGGGCGGCGGTTACCATTTAAAATCAGGCCGTCAGCTCGTTCTATCACCAACATCAAAAAAATAAAAAATACAAGTATCATAGTTGGCGTGTTTGTGTGTAGACGATGAAACTAATTAAAAATAAAAACTGAAATTAGTTTGTTTACCGGAAATGGAAAATGTTTTACTAACGTCAGCACTGCAATTTCGGCTTCCAAGTAATTTAAATACCCACAGATTTTAAATACAGTTGCTAAATACCGGGTTAGTTTCATAAAATGATGTTTTCACATACTGGCACTTATGCTTTGTAATAAAATGAAATGTAGTAAATAGCAACATCAAAGGCGTCTCACAAATGAGTTATTTTATAAATCCTTTAGAAAACTAAGATTGGATTTTCTTTTTACCCTTGGTAAGCTTTTCATATTTTCTCGATGGTATTTTAATCAAAGCACTGAAGCGCTTAAACAATTTGCGTGCATAAGTGTTGTTTCTTGGTAAATGTATGAAGTTACAGTACATTTTTATTATTACATAATTGCAGTTCCACGGACCTGGCAGTGAAATTAGACCAGACGAGCCATCCATAGATCGTTGAAATGTTTTTATATAACTCTATTTGACTTTGCAAATTACTTCGTTTCGATTTTATTTTCTTAAAACGAAACATAGACACTTACTTAAAGTAAATATGTACATAAAATATTGCCGAATGGGCTATGTATCACTATCGTACGTATATAGACGTGAGATGTGGTGGGCTAATCACCGCCATATCTTACCTAATTCACGAATTACCTCGTCAACACTTAAGCGGCTGTAGCAAAAAGTGCATCACGTAAAATGGTGTTACATTTGATATTGGGGCTACTCGTGAATGAGAAAAAATATCGCAAAAGCTGTGATACAGTTATTCCTTTATTACGTAGTTCTAGAAAGTAATTTAATTTTCGTAGAAAATTATAAATTCTATATTGTTGATGATAATTAGACTAATCCCGTATTATTTTGAATGTTATAATTACATCTAGTTCAAAGTTTCTAAATTAAAAACTGTATGATACTAAAGCCAGCCCAAATAACTCAGTTAATGCCGTGCAACGATACTGCCTTTTCTGGTTCTTTGTTTGAAGGAAAGACTTTGCGGACGATTTTTTACAGTCAACATAAATGTTGACTGTAAAAATGGTGGTTAGGCGAATATAATGTTCAATGATGTATGGGTGTATTGCTTTGATAGCTATATTTTACGCTTTGTTTTGGTTATAGAGTTTAGCGTTTTGTAGGTTTTATGAAGCAAAAGGAAAGCTATTTAAAAGCTAAACAAAAAGAAAACATAAACAATCGTCCTCTACTTTTTAGAACATAATACATAAACATACATATAATTTTGTTAGTTGTCTCCTCTTGTTGATACTCTTTACTCTTTAGTCTACAGTGTTTGTGAAGTGGGAGTGTGTGTGTGTAAGCATTTGATGTTAAACGCCACAAAGTTGATAAGACGAAGGGAACCCCTTCCCACTACGTAAATTCTGAAACGTGTTGATTGAAGAATAGCCAGGTAGGTGGCAGCGAGCCAAGTGACGCGCGCGCAGGTGGGAACCCCGCGCCGGTGTTAATGAACTTTACACATACCTGCCACTGTATGGTGTTTCAAGACCACGTGGTCTGTTAACCAAATAGATAAAGCAGTTTTTTTTATTTACTAATTCAATAAGTTAAGAAACGTGCAAGATGGCCCACCTGATGATCCTCCTACCTCACTCATTTTGTATTTGATCCAGTCACAATATTTTTTCTTTCAAATTTATTTACGGTTTTTTAGTTTTTTCCTTTGAAAAAATCGGATTCGGATTTAATATATTATGTTTAGTTTAAGTCTAAGCTCTTGCACACAAAGACAGCACACACAACATACTTTCTTCTAAATGTTGCTTGCCTCTATCCAAGATAGACACGCTATAAAGTAAGAAAAATTAAATTGGCTTTGACACCTCTAAAATATAACTTTTTCGTTTAGTCTGCATCAAAGACGCAAAATAATTATTATACACAGAGAAAGGTCGATGATTTTTTGTCTATTTGCTTTTTTTTAATTATTTTTTAGCTTTTAGTTTTTTTAGTTAGTTGGAGACCACCAGAATACCTAGCCTAGCACTTAATGCCTCTTTCCAAATATATTTTAATTAGAAACTAGATCGCACCCATAAAACTGTATGAATATACATGTAAATAATATCAGCAGAAAAACACAACTTCCTGAATTTCTATTCCAATGTACATAAAATATTTCCGGCGATAATAGTCGATTATCCGAGTTTAATGCTATCATAATCGCGCAAGGAGCTATTTGTAAACACTTTTAGTACGATTTTACATCAGCACGGTACGGTTATTCTGGCTTGTATGATGTAATAAAAGTCTGCTGTTTGAGCAGATTCAGTCGGCTTCCTGATATTGAACGTACAATAAATATGGAAGATATTTAAAATCGTATCCTCTTATACAGAGGTAAATAGTAGCGGTGAAATTGTATGAAGTGCCGCTGGAAAATATTGTATAAAATTCCTGTTTCTGTCCATAAATAAACTAAAGGTAATTTAAGATTTATATTATTTTGTATCATTAGCCCTGATATTCAGAAAAATGCGTCGATTTTAAATTAAATTCCCAAAATGGATACTTGCGAAATTGTGTTACACTCATCAATGGACAACTGTACAATTTCATTCCATGTGCTATGACGTAGGTTGGATTGTCATTGGCAGAATTCAATGTGCATTTTTATTTTATTTGATACTGTAACGAAACGAGGCGATGGCCCACCCGGTGTTAAGTGGTAACCTCTGCCCATAACAACCGATGCGACTTGGGTCCTCCTCTACTAAGTACGACAAGACCAAAGTCGTAGCATCGTATGCGCCTGTAACTTTGAGACGTGTAGGTGGAATGTCTCAAGTTCCTGTAATTTCACCGGCAACCACACCTTTCAGACCGGAACACAATGCTTAATACACAAATGCTTGGCGGCAGAAAAGGGCATGGTGGCAGTACTTCCTCGGACGAACTTGGCGTGAGTTCTACTGCTCTTAAGCAAGAAGAAGACTTCGGCGAGAAGCCGAATTAATCTTGTTATTTTTCTTTGTACCTATTGAAGATTCCTTGTGATTTCCTTACGAATTCTATCTAAACAAATAAATAAAATTCGAGTGTCTGTTTGTAATATTAAAATAACCGCTTTTTACTAAGTGCATATGGATGTATACACGGTACATATACCAAGCAACATATTTTTCAATTTTTGCCTGTCTGTCTGTTTGTTCCGGCTAATCTCTGAAATAGCTGTATCGATTTTGACGGGACTTTTACTGGCAGATAGCTGATGTAACAAGGAGTAACTTAGTCTACTTTGGTGCGTGATAAAACCGAATTCCACGCGGACGAAGTCGCGGGTAACAGCTACTTTTGAATATAACCGCCTATTACCGCTGTTATCGAATGTAGTTTGAACAGTTTGACTGCAATTATATATTTCGCAGTAAACTTCGCTATAACGTTGAAACCGTTATGCACGAGAAATTGTGTTAGGGACGCGCAGATTAATACACTTGAGTTATTGTTGGATTACGATGCGTCCATTACGTTCAGCATTTTGACATGAACTGTTCTTAAAATAAATGTTGGCAACGAAATTTACCACCTATGTCACTCCACATAATTTTTGAAACGTAGGGACATCATTGCGTAATTGTTGCGAAGCATTGGAATGTGTTTTCGTGAAACGTTGTGACGATTGAGGGCCGGCTACAATACATTTAAATATCGATGCACGTTGCTGTAGTTATGTAGTTTACTCAGTTTATAAGTCCAAACAATATAATATAACAACATAAAAAAAAAAAAAAACGTATAATAAATAGAGAGCGTGGTGGTCTAGCGGTACTGACCCCCGAGTTTCAATCTGGAGGTCGCCGGTTCAAATCCCGACGTTCACCTATGAGTTTTTCGATTGAAAGATTTATGTGCGCAATACCACGTTCTCAAAACGGTGAAGGAAAACATCGTGAGGAAACTGACATGTCCTAGAACTAAAAATTCGAAGACATGTGTCGAGTGCACGAAAGGAGCCTCTTTGAGGTGCATTTACAATCCTTGCACCACACTGGTTCGACAGAACCGGTGACTCGAAGAAGAAGAAGTCCAAACAATGCGTTTTTTTTCCTTATAATCTTTCTTTCTATCAAGTATTTCAATGTTTACGTGGAGTGTTGTCTCAAAAGTAATTTATGCCATTTTATAATAATAAAATCACTGCGATTTGTGTATCTCAAAGTAATATTGAAAAATTATAACTTGGCCTCGCACTTGGTGGTAACTCTGCCTTGTGCGCTTAGGTCGTGGGTTCGATTCCCATCCAAGACAAATAGTTGTGTGGCGATCGTAACTTTGTAGAGGTTTGTTCTCCGTCTGGGTGTTAATATGTATTAGGTACATGTTTCAAAAATATATATTATTATTCTATCACATGGTGGTTCCCACAGTACAAGCTATGCTTAGTTTGGGGCTTTTTAGGCGCTGTGTGAAACGTCCAGTTTTTTATTGCGAATTTATTTTATTATATTTGTAGGTTATTAGTATTTGTTGAAGCAGGTTTTTTATGAATTATCTTATACCAAAATATTTTAAATATATAAAACAATTTTGCAAGTGTTCAAGATCATGCATACTTTTCAATGACAACCTATCTCATTACGTTTTTTTTTCATATTTGTTTTAGTTAGCCATTTTAACTGCTGGTTGTTCAATGTGTCAAACTAAGTATTGGACTAACACAGTCGTTTCGACATTGAAACATTTGCAAATTACGATTATGTCGTTAATGTCCTCAGTGCGCGGTACAATATCGAGCTATTCGGACTATCTGTGTGGCAAAAGGCCAGGTTAGATCTAAAATAGCAATAACATTATTAACTTTCGTACATTGCATCGGTTTATTGTCTGGACCGGCTGTCTCATATACTCGTTTGGAATATTATGATTGTACTAATTTTGATGTTAACTTTTTATTATTTGGATGACTGATTTATTAAAAAAAGTCCTAATTGTATTTGGTCAGAAGCCAGGTGCCATTTTGTGTTTATTCGCTATTTCCAACGGTAAGTTAGATAAGTCATATCGTACTTCCATTCTGCGTCTTGGCATTATCATAGGTTTATCATTATTTCTTAGAATTTGGAATGTTGCTAGCATTCCTTCAGTTATTTTTAGTAAAACAAAAGTTTTGAAATCATTCTATTCTGTAAGTATGTTTGCTTTAACATTTTTTCGTAAGATACTTTCTGAATATGAGTGGTTATTTATGTTTCATTTTATTTTGTTCTCGTCTACTTTAAAATACCTTGTAGCCTCATTTCAGTCCAAACAACTGACAACCGACGCAAAATACGAAAAGTTTATATTAAGATTTAGAAGGAAAGTTTACGGAGGATATTTCGTTTTAAATAATATTTCGTGTCGGCCTTGAGGAATAATAATAACAAAAACATTTGCTCTGTCTGAAGGTTTTTCGTAATTCCATTTTGAATGTTGGTCGGCATATTTATGATAACAAATCATCAAGAGAAATGAGCGAGATTGTTGAACAATTAATAAAGTAATACTTTCTTATTACATTTTATTTTAAGTGAATTTGTCTGATATATATCAGACTTTTTGTATCTTATACATTTTACATCAGTCAAAGTCAAAACTTTATTTCCCTAGAATTCATAAAGAAATGACTTGGAAACGTCAATAATATTTAAGGTCACGCGTAGTTATCGCAAAGTTTGACGCCTGTTCAAACCCTATCCGACCCTCCATGGGGAGAACAGACAAGAAACCCCTAATAGAGGGCTTCCTTTTTTTCCGCCTTCCTTTTTTTTCATCGAAATGGGGTACTAAACGGGTAAATAAAACCAAAAGCATACGTGCGGTTTATACCAATAATAATAATCTAATATAAAAGAAACAAACAGAAATGCACAATGGGCGGCTTTATCGCTTAAAGCGTTAACTTGATTCAATATTTATAAATGGCCCTAAGTAATCATTGCGAAGAAGGCTATAGCGTAAAGTAGCTTTAAAATGCATCTATTCGGCTTCGTTCGGTCGGTCTAGACACAGAATTATGCACGGGCTATCGCCTAAGGAAACCTCTATGAACCTATTGCGGAACAGAATTTGCCTTTCAGTCGAGATTTTCCGCAAGGCACGACATTATTTCATGCGAGTTACTGTCTCGCCGTGCCACAAACAACCCGCAGGCGCTTGTTCACGAGGCGTGTGCGCGGCGGCATGTCGCTGCAGACCATCCAAGTTGAACAGAAGGTTTTTTAAATGAAATTGAGCTCATTTAAACGGTAGTACTTAGGTTTAAAATTCCAAGTACTTTTAAACATTTGATAAGTTAAGCTGCCCAATCGCAGTTTTAGAAAATACTATTACTAATTTGAAAATTCAAATGTCTTAATTTAAATAAACAATACTTTTATTTAAATTTGTCTTTTAACGTGTTAGATAGTTCATAACTAGTAAGATTTTGATTATGCAACAACCAATGATTGTTTTATATATTTTCAACCAGTGATTGCTTTAGATTTGAAGATAAATATACTATCGTTTCATTTTAAGAGTTTGAACTAGACAAACTTTGAGTTTGAAAAAGAAAGTCCCATGGCCGCGTATACAACAAAGAATACATGATTAAGAAAAACGAAATTTCAGAATGTAAATAGGGAATTATCGATACAAGAAATTAGATGGGTTTCCCCCGTTGATATCAGATGAGAGAAAGTAGTAGTAATTCGAAATTAGCACATGATTTGCGACTCGCCGCAGTCATATGTAAACTCTAAAGGGTACGTGTTTCCTAGCAGCCATCTTGCCATTATTTTATAGCTACTATTTATTCTTTTAAAAGCAAAAACCGGGAATCTTTTGCTGGTCCGACGCCTTTCATAAGGAAAACTTACACCGGTATTGTTATTCCTTTTCTAGATAAATAGCAAATGGAGTGTAAATGAATGAGAACCAGTGGAGGTGGTATAGTTATTTTTTTACTATAATCTGTATATTAATTATTGTATAATTCTTTTTTTATGTTTAGTAGCTACTGCAGAGCATTTAGTGTTATCAATAAAAATATGGACACTTTTTTTTTACAGTCAGTTTTTTACAGACACAAGAGTTAAATTCATTAATGTCTTCTATTTGCGAATATTTGTCTAAAATTTTCAATAAGATTATGGTGAAAGTTCAACCATTTACATGGGTGAACAATAAATGTCTTAGAAGTGATTTATAAATGCGAATTTCCACACACACTTGGACGTTTCCACTAGTAACATAATGTAGAGGTAAATTCCTCCACTCTACCTCAGCCATGCTTTAAACATTGAACTTTATTAGTAAATAGGATGTAGGTAATTTTTTATTGAATTGAAACATCAATGGCTCGATGCTTTTAGTCCATCTCGAGACGTGTGTACAAATCATCCTCATCGCATTAGGCACAACTCCAACAAAGTGCCGATAACCTGCTGTAGATCATGCCCGTGGTTACTATCTTGTCATTATGGATTCGGAGGTTCGAAAATAGATAACTAGATGACGTCGGCGGATTCACCCACGTACTACCGGATAATATATCAATGTATTTGTTACTCTGGATCATCTTTTACCTAGTCGTAAATGAAAAATTTCAGCTTAAGTATAGGCGTAAAGGAAGAGTAGATTAGGATAAATTTTATATGACACACAGCTTACATCTTGTTTGAATGACTGGCCTCATAGCTCAGTTGTTAGTAACCCTGCCTTCTGCGCTGTAGGTCGTGGGTTCGATTCCCACCCAGGACAAACATTTGTGTGACGAACATAGGTGTCTGTTCTGTGGTGATAAGTATCATATGTATGTGTAGACAAAAGAAAGTATTTAATTATTGTATCAGTTATCTGGATCCCATGACCACTATGCTTAGCTAACTTTGGGGCTAGATGGCGCTGTGTGAAATGTCCACCAATATTTATTTATTTATTGCATGAAAGAAAGAAAAATGTATTTACTTTTATTTCCATGAGTATAATGATAAAATATTATATTGATATCTATGTATATACAAAAAGTATATAAGTATTATATCAGCCAAGTGGTTCTCTCAGTTACGCTTAATTTGTGGCTAGATGGCGCTGTGTGAAAGGTCTTACTGACATACGTACTCAAAACCTAAATCTGTCAATATTTTATGTTATTTTTCTTTGCATTAAAACGTCTAACAATGACTTGGTTCCTAACCATTTGCTTCTCAGGGTTAACGACCTGTATTTTGGAGTGTTGCCTAATGCGTCGGTTGAACGTGTTCTGACGCCGACACATATCTCAAGATAGACAAAATGCATTTTAATAGTTATCGACGTTTCGATCTGCTGTTTGCAAACGGATCGCTGATTGATCCTGGTTTTATGAATACATACAGGATGATACATACTGTGTTCTGTGCCTTATTCCCGGCCCTGTGAAGGGTAATACTTACTTCATGGCAGAAGCTAACCGAGCACATCAGCAGAAGTAGAGTTTTAAGAGCCTGTAATTTCACCGGCAACCACACTTTTCACACCGTAACACAGTAAAGCGAACGCGTTACTGCTTGGCGATAAAAATGGGCATGGTGGCGGTACTTCCCCGGACGAACTTGGCGTGAGTTCTACTGCTCTTAAAATGCATAAATAGGAAAATGCATATTATAATTATAAATAGGAAAATCCATCCACGTATAGCTTTAAGTTTATAAATAATCCTAATTATTCAAATTACATTTACAAAGTAAACGAAGTATCAAGTATTGTTTGTATGAGTTGTTCCTGCCAACTGCGCAGAAATATAATGTACTACTTTAGTGGCAAAGCAATTGCTACAATTTCACTCCAGTCAAATAAATTTAGCTAAATAGGGCGCCCTACTAAATAGGGCGGTTAATATAGCTTGTCCGGTTTATTTGTAACGCAATAATCACATAGGTCGTCACTTTCAGGGTATAATTTAAAACAGAACACTTACTTGCTTTGCATAGCTGTGGATCAACCATGTCGGATGCTTTTTGGAGGCCGGAATATTCCGACAGCGGTGTCAACCTCTTACCCTAACAATATTAAAATATTTACCTATTCACACACATCACTACAAAAACCTGTGTCGCAGGTGGCATGGTGATAAACATATACTTACAACAACAATACACAACATAAGGAGTATAAGCTTTATACTAAACATAAAAAAGTTTGACCTAACTTAGAAGCCTATGACTTGCCTTGTTATAGCATCCAATGTTATTTGGCCAATAAAAAAATCTGAAATCTGAAATCTGCCTGGACTTCTGCTTCTAAGCAGTGCTGCTACCAAATTAGCTATATATATATAGCTATATAAAACATCAAAGTCAGTCTGCAATTTTTCTTGATGCTCTTAAACCCAAACAGACCAGCTTTATGTGTAGAAATAATATTTGATTATTTCAAGAAATTGAAAGGATTAAAGGGAACTTAAAATAACCAAGAATGTCAATGCAGTAATAAAACCGCGACGAAGAAATAAAATGAACCGTTAGACAAAAAAGTTCGTCCCTAATGATCGCAATAGGGGATTAAGAAAATGAAGCCGCGAAAATGGCTTATAATTTCGTAACACCGACATAAGTCCAGAGGAAATCTTCTAAATATCGTATAATGTTTGAAATTTAAAGGGTTTGCGAACGTAGCTCGGTTATTTATTGTAGATTCCGGGCTTGTTCAAAGACAATTTAAACCGTGATTTATTTCTGATTAAATAAATGGTATAACATAATATCGTTTTTTGTTGAAAGCCGATGGTTGGTATGAGCGCACCACTTGCCATGTCTATTTTTGTTTAAAGAGAGTCGTTAAGACTGTTGCATGTTTTTAGTAAATGGGCAATAGCAATAATTTTTAATTTTACAAATAAATTCATCGTAAATCAGTAATAACCTATGCCACGTTAGGAAGGAAGTCCTGCCACTATACCTATGACGCCAAGCAGAAATATATTCATGTTACTGTCAGACAAACGAAACAAAAGTGGAAAAAGCGAAAGAAAATCATGAATAAATATATTTTGTCATAACGGTTGATGCTTTTTAAAGAAATGTGTTAGTTATATTTCCCTTCCCAGTTCTTATAAGTAATAAGCACATAATTAAATATATAAATAACAACAAAATAACATAATATATACCGATATATTATTGATGTACACTAAAACTGAGCACTCGGTACCTAATAAAATTATCAAGGTACAAATAATTTCAAAAAGTCCTGAATGTAAATGTTAAATGCTCGACATTTTAAATCTTGTTAGCTGAACTTAACTGCTAAATTGCTTTAATTACGTTTGTATTCATTACAGAATGGCTTCTACAGAGGAGTCAGTGAAGACTGAAGTAAAAGTAAGTACGATTATTTCATTTGAAAGTCTCATTTCCTAGAAATAGTTAAACTTAAAAAGCTTTTGTAAAGATGGACGTACAATGAACTGTCTTAAAATAGGAGTAAAATACCGTGATACAATTCAGGCAACTTAAATAATTTAAGTAATTTACTAAAGGACATTTTTTTTTATTGTCCCTTTCGATTCTTACTGCATGATGAGAGACAACATTTTAGCGGCCTTGAAACTTGCAAACGTCCGTTGCCAGAAATGTACCTACACAGTATTTTTGCAAATGATCGTATCGGTCGAGAATCGAATCCGGACCACTAGCTTCAATGAATAGAGGCTTAGAGTACTCAGCACTTCGCCGTCAAGAAGGATATCATACACTTTCATGATATACTGTTCTGCATAGTAAGGATGGATTCGTTTGATAACCACCTAAGTCGTTACCCAATAGATCTTTTTTATCACTACAATTGCATATACAGCACCGTAAACAGGCAATGTTTTCTGTACAATCTATACCCGGCAATAGTGTTGGGCAACATTCATCATGCCACTTCTAGAAGGCCGTACACTTTATTATATTAAAATCTATGTTTCCAACTCCTTAATGTTACAGTGTTACGTCCAGTTAAGTGGACCTATAACTAAAAAAAAAAAAAAAAAACATTTCCAGTATATTGCCAGTGTTTAATATCACCCTGTAGGGTAAAATAACAGGTAAAACTGCAGGGATACATTACAACCATATATATCACATAATATAGTTACGATGATTATAATAATTTATATAAAGATGTGTCACCGGCAACCGGTGAAATTACAGGTACATGAGACATTCCACCTGAACGTCTCATAGTTACGGGCGCATACGATGTGACTTGGGTCTTGTCGTACCTACTACTAGTAGGGGAGGACCTAAGTCGCATCTGTTGTTATGGGCAGAGGTTACCACTTAACACAGGTGGGCCGTCGGCTCGTTACGTACTGAATCCCATAAAAACTCCTGTCAAATGTTGATGTGATTACCGGGCTATTTATGAAAATAGTTAAAAAACATGGCCTATTTTGGAGAGGTACGAAACACTCGACTAATTATACATAACAAAAGTTCCAGTAATACGCTGTTAGTAAGAAAATCCTCAACCAATTGTATAATCTTGAAATGGATAAAACACAACACGCTAGAAACGAAAACCAATATGGTGATAAGATAACCTTTACTACAGTGTAACAAAAAATGCTGGCAAAATAAAACTACAGAAATAATTCCCCCGAAATCTGACAAGCTGAGGGACCTTGACATAAAGTAGGGTCTACCACAATAGAGATGTAGTGATGGAATTGTAGATTTCATATTCAAATCTGACTCCGAATTTCTTAACTCCGAATTTTGGAGTTTTGTATACACTCTTAGTTAGGCACGAAAATAGTTACCGTTAATTATATAGAACATCTTATAGATCTAATCTATTACATTTAATTCTATGGGCATTGATTATTTCTTTTTTACCAAAATAACTGCAGTCAGGACTGGAAAGGAACTGTTTACTTTAAGACGGAACATCATTAAATCTATAATCACATTAACGGAAATTGGAAAGTGACGCATATAAGCTTTAAACATTCATATAAATAAAAATAATCCGCGCTTCTTTCTCCGGAGAGGTAGGTCACATAGAGCCCATTTTCGTGGTTCTTGTATCTTCTTTTATTTACCCAAACAAAACCTACATACAGCCTTATTCATGAAAGTAATAGTTTAAAGAGAACATAGGTTGCAGAGGCAAATGTCAGCATTTGTGTCTCTTTATTATACAAACTATACTTAATTCTCCTAAGTAAAGTTTTCCGTTTTACGTTTTGGTGTATACAATAGAGAGTTGCTGCTTGTGTGCTTAGTGGCTTTCTTGTAATCGGTCAAATTCATAATGTGTGGAAAACTCTATTGATGTTTACTGAATATCAAGAACTACTTTAATTTCCATTTAACAACTTCTCGAAGTCATTTTACCAAGATTCGTAAACACCATTTCGGAGTGCTTTAGTGTACTTCGGAGTGAAAGTACGTTCTGTTCCATCCCTACACCACACATTACTCTTCATTAAGTTGTATGGCTCTCTGTAGAATGCAACTTAACGGTATGCCAGTTAAAGTTTATTGTGTCGCAAATAACAAATGTTTGTAGGCTTTGTTGTTTCTGTCATGAAAATTTTGGTGGCGTTATTTTAAGTACCTTAACGGGCTACGTATGATTTTTTTATGATAGCTATGTATAAGAAAATGAACTGTGTGTTGTGTAGGGAATCAACATTTTAAAGAGACCTAATGTTCCTGTGTAGATGATACATAATTAGGTTTATTTGGTTCATTTTCTACGGAGAGTAGTGGCCTAGGAAACTTTAAGTCATACTTGAATTGATAATGATAAGCAAATTTCGTAATGAAATGTGATGGTGGATTTATGTATTATTTCTTCATAGAAGCACTGTAGGAATAATTTTCAAAGCAAGATAATAGAAGATAATAAAAGTAGCGAACAAATTACATACTATACGTTTTAAAAGCTCTTTTTACCCTTTTGGTAAATTGTCGTTTAATCATCCTTAGTATAATTGCGTTTTCCAAGCTCAACTTGTTTTAATCTATATGTGTGTGCTTCTTTGTTCATCGCACAGAAACTACAGCACCTATACTGGTGTATTTTTTGTTTTTAAACTTATGATTTGACTTAAATATAATACATATTTTAATTCTAGGAGCTAGAGATACAAGCGGACAAAATTTGTTTATTATATATAAATTATGAAAGATAATATAAAAACGCCAGATCACCTACGCATTCCATAAATTATATATCCCATTATAATTTAATATTGCGATAATTATGTAGTAGCTCTAAATATGCAACATTCATAGTATATATCTCCCGATGGCGCAAATGCCAGGTAGTTTCTATTCCACGAATAATCCCCCGGATAATATAAGTACTTACGGAAGAAATTGTCTAAAATTTCCTTCGGGTGGAAACTGGCGCACCAGCCAAGGGACTTCTTCAACGGAACGGACGCCCTGCCTATTTGGTGTGTAGCCAACATTATTGGCCGCATTATTAGGAAAAGCTATAAATTCCGGATACGGTATAAACATTTCGATGCATTAATAAGCTATGTCTAAAGACGGGGACATGCGTTTGACGAAGAATGAAAAAAAGGAGAAGGCATTTTTGATCTAAAATATCAGTCTAATATAATAAAATAATACAATAACATTGGTAAAAATGTCAACAGGTTTAACTGGAAGTAAAACATTTTTCAGCCAACTTTAATTTCTGTATTATTTACCAATTATAAACAGGAATCGATCAGCTTTAATATAAAAAAATAAAAAAATAGCCTGAAAATTTCATTTCCAATGCTGAGAGTAAAATCTTGTACCAAGTACAATGGCAATTATAATTTTAATTTCACAATGGGAACTGAATATATCGTAATGAGGCGTGTCGACCACATGTGTTGCATTCCACAAACATCAAACTTCGGCCTACAACTGCGGTGTGACGCCTCATCCATCACATTTGGCGGCGACATAAGTTCCATATCATACGGAAACGGATGAATGGAGATTGCCTTCGATTAATAATAATCGCGAAACTGTCGGAAGCGCTTGGTGTCTTGACGATTTGTAAAGACAAATCGCGGACGAGCGCGCTATTGGGGTCGGTACCAAAATACATGTCGGGTGGCGACCGGTGCCAGTAGGCGGCTGGCGGCGCACGCGCCGACCGCGCGCAACTCTCCCACACTCAAACCAACCGGCTCGTACACTACCGCGCTATATTTAACCGCTGCGACCAGATTCATATCTGCATGTTACCACAAAAATAAGTGATCCATCTCCGTATGATGCAAAACCAAAGTGCGCTCCCTCCAGTGTCAGATATAAATGTGTTGACTGGATAAACAAACGCGACCGAAACCCGCTACGGAGGAAGTAACTATAATATTTCGCGACGAAAATCAGTCTCGTGAGTATCTCCCTATCTATTTTCTACCGGTGTTGTCAAATTGCCAAAACTTTTCGCCGCTTTTAAGCTTTCAAATGCGGTTCATATTTTTTCATAAATCGAGCGGTATCATAACGACGGGAATATTTATTTCAGCGATATGAATCCGCCATCGGCGATCCACGGCGCCATGAGCCGGGACCGCAAGCCGTTTACGTACACGCCCGGCGGATTAGATCTATCGGAGATCAAGTCCGAGCGGATGGCGAAACGGCTGATGAGAAATGCTATGAATGAGGGAGTTCCCCAATTGCCACCGCAGCAAATACAGTCCCCACCGACGTCGACGATCGCAGTTCCCAATTTCAACTGTCTTCCAGTCCAAGTTTTCCCGGCGTTCAATTTACCAGCGAATCCCAAATCACTATTGAGGACAAGAAGTAATCCAGTGTCTCGCGAGGCACCCCTACAGCGACAGCCCCCACCGCCGCCGTCGCAATTTGTAAACAATACTAGAATCGCAGGCGTGGGACAATATGACACATTCAATAAAAATACGCCCTTGCATCCGCTGATAAACAATAACAGACCTGTATCAATGTATGAGTACGGAGCGCAGGAAAATACTGAGCCACAAATGATTTACGGGAACGATGGATATAACGCAAAACTTCCGGAAATAAGCTATGACGTGCAATATTTTCAAACTCCTAAGATAAATAATTACATAGAAAATAAAATATCATCAAATCCAGCAAAATTTGAAACTATGAATGATACGAATTGCAACCCGACTAATATTGATAAGTCAGATGTAGCAGCTGAAGCTGCACCAGGGTGCAATGAATCTATAATTGACATAAAACCTGTAATAGCTACTTCGGCATCTGAAGTTATAGCAATGCCCAATCCAGAATTCGAAGGCTACAATGACAAACAGGTCCAATTAAAATTACTGTACACTTATTATATCTATGTCTATTTATGTGTTTCAATTATTTGTTATACGTATCTACTTTACAATGTCACAGAATTATAAGGAAATTAGTAAAACACTTAAACAATTGTTGATTGTGAGTCAACCTTAGTTATGTCTACTAAACCATAAGTTATATTTCTGTAGTTTGTTATTAACACAGTAACAAAAATAAGCACATATTACTTCATACTAGGTGCAAACTGTTAGTTTTGTTTAATTTATATTCTTTTTCATTTTCAGAGAGAAGTCAAAATTGTTAAGAAAGAAGTCAAAAATGACATAAATACTGAGGAGCATAACGGAGATCAAAATGGTGACATTGAAGCTGAAATGACTATAAAATTACCATCAAGCAAATCAGCAGCCAAAACAGAAACTAAGGTGGAAACCTCAAAAAAGACTTTACCAGATGGCTCCATAGAAGAAGTTAAAAAAACAATTACAAAAACGACTATTGATGGTAAAACAGAAATAAAAACCAAAACAGAAACTACAATTATACCTAAAGAAGATGACTATGAGGAAGAGGAGGAAGAAGAAGAAGAAGTAGAAGAAGAGGAGGAAGAAGGCAATACAGTCGATAAGAAAAAGGGTGCTGAAGAAAAAACTGAGGAAAAATCTGTGATAAAAACAGCAGAAGCAAATGAATCGCAGATTGTAGGAGATGAACAAAGTAATATAGTTAAGACTGAAGAAAGATCTGAAACAACCACAACTTCAACTAGAAAAGTTGTTTTTGTACAAGATGATAAAGAAGAGGAAGAAGAAGAGGAGGAAAAAGAAGAGCAAGAAGATGAGAAAATAGAAGAAGAAATAGAAGAGGCTGAGCCAGTGACTGTAGTTCTAAAAAAGCCTTCAGATCCTTCACCGGCTAAAAACAATGTTGAAGGAGTAGAAGAAACTCAAGCTGAAGATGATGACGAAGAGTACAAAGAAGAACATATAGACGATGTAGAAAAACAAAAAGCAGAAGAAATTGATCAGAAAGTAGAATCTAAGGAAGAAGAGAACTTAACACCAGTAGAGGAATTAAAAATTTCTGAGCCAAAACAAGAAGAAGAGGAAGAAGAAGAAGTGGAGGAAGAAGAAGAATTTGAAGAAGCCGTAGAAGTTGAAGATAACAAATCACAAGTGAAAGTTGAAAAAGTATCTGATATTACAAAAGTAGTCCAAACAGACAAAGAGGAAGTTTGTGAGGAAAAATCTGAACCTACAAAAGAAGAAAATCCAGTTGAAGAAGTTGAACCAAAGTTAGAAGAATCTAAAGATTCTGACGATAAGTCTAAATCTCCTGCAGTTGAAGTAGAAATACCAATTCAAATAGAATCAAACACAAAACAAGAAGTGAACGAACCGACACACACAACGTTACCTCAAGTGCCTTTAAGGGAACCGTCAGTACCACTAGAGAAGGTTGAAGATGTCGAAATTAAGCCATTATCAGCTGGTAACTTTGTAAAAACATCACACAAAGAAACTACCGAAATAATTACTGGTAGTGGTGAGAAACCTACAGGATTACTGACAGAATACAATAGGACAGAAAATATAGTAACTGTAAATCGTACTACAAAAACATTAGATTTCGAAAACTCTGTACCGCAAACAGTACCAACTCTTACATACTTTACACCACATATCGAAAAATTTCCACCAATATCACCTTCGCTGAGTAGACCTTATCAACCAGTTTATCCATCAGAACCAACGTCCGAAAGAAGACACAGTTTACTTCTAGAAAGGCTCAGCGTGGAACGCCAAATACCTACAAATGAAATCTACCAAAACATCCAACAGCACAGTCAGCCAGTAGAGCAACAAAAGCAATGGTCAGAAGAGCCGCGGGTGGAGATTCTTACTATTGAAAATGTGAAGCCCAGCTCTATCACTAACCAGCAATGGTATCAGCAAACGAAGAAAGAAGATGTCTTTAACAACAATGTTGCTCCCGTTGCTCCACCAGTAGCAACAACTTGGGTTCAAACAAAGCCTCAAGCGCAATCTCAATATCAACCTCCTCCACAAACTACGTTTCAGGCTAAACCTCCCCCACAACCCACTTACCAGCCACCACAACAAAATCCTGTGTATCAGACTCAAACTCAGTTCCAACCTCAGACGCAGCCGCAATTCCAAAACTACACTGAAAATCTGCAACAAAACATATCGACTCAGCAGAACACCTACTCAACGTATACACCAAAGCCAACCAACTGGGCTTCGAATACAAACAACGTAGACACACTGTCTAACATACAAAAACCGTACAGCTACAAAGACTCAACAGACTCCTATCAATCACAACAGCGCTCTTCTTCATACGTGCCTCCTCCATGGGAACAAGATACTACTTACGTCGTAGATAATTCCCAGAACTACTATCAACCACCACCACCAACACAGAACACTTTGACTCCAGACAATCAACCCTGGAACCTTACTCCACCAGCCACCAAATTCACAAAAACACCTCCTACCGCCTACATACCACCCAAGCCGAATCAGTCTTTTGTAAAGCACGTCACGATTGCCGAAGCTCCCAAACAACCAGGTCGTAAAACTTACTACAGCGAGTATGAACGACGTTACATTTCTGTGCCCGAATCCACTTACATCCCAGGCGAAACCAAGTTACCGACCCAGATGCAAACACAGCCCGATCCCTCTCCTGCTTACTACTATGACAACAACGAACCTGCCGAGACTGTTGAGCACCAATGGAGGAAAGAACTGAGAGAATTTACGGAGAAAGCTCAAACTCAAACTAACCCGGATAATGTGAAACCTCCGTGGGAAATGGAGACTAAGACCACTCAAAACTACAGCTACAAGGACACACAAAATCAATATGCTAAGACATACGAAACTACATACACGGCGACTCCCACATGGAGTCAAACGTTGCGGCCACAGTCTTGGCGTGAACGAAGCTTTGAGTCCGAATTTGTTTCTCAAGAATGGCCGCAAAAAACAAACACTCTGGGACGTGGTCGTCCATTAAGTTCGTACGGGAAGGAATCGGTGCCGGAGAGGACACGAGGAGTTTCTGTGGACAGATACAACCCGAATAACTATCAGTCACCAGTCCCGGCGGAACATCCCCCTGTGCAGACCTTTACACACAACCCGCCGGCACCACATGCGACCGGTTACCACAACCCAAATGTGCCTGCTTACCACTCCCGTGCTTCAGCCGAACCTAGGTAGGTTGCGTCCATAATATACATAAAACTACTTCCATACAAAAAATCTGATTTGGCAAATTTTGTACAAGTATAAGTAGTTTTTCTATCCCCTGTTTGAATGCGGTAATAATTGGTAATAAAGATTGCTTTTGAACAGGATTACCTAAATATCGTGTATAGTATTTGAATGTAATAAGCATTGAGTTGCAGTATTGAGTTTAATTTGTCTTAAGAAAATATAACATTGATGATGTAAAGATATAAAAAACTAGACATGTAAAGTCTTGGAACTTGACGATATTTGGAAATTTTTGTTGCTTTTCTGCTAATGTGTAAAATATCATTGTGTAACCTCCAAGCTAACTGAACGAAATTCTAATGTTTCAGGGAGCAACCTGTTTACCAGCAACCCAAGGCGTGGAGGGAAGCCAGGGCCAGTCCATTTCAGTCCAGGTCTTTCAAATATCTTCAGTGGATCACCGGGACCGAAGATTGAATTTACGTTAAAACATAAGGGTCATAGTTTAGAACATTGTATAAAATCCTCGTTTTTGCGGGAGTAAAGTGGAAATTTTAGTTTCACAACTTTAAACGACGCTACAGTTTTGTCAGTGCAAACTTAAAGTATGCTTTATAAACTGACCTTTATTTTATACAATGTTTTTAAGCATTAAACGCATGTACGTAATTTTTTATGAGTCTGTTCGCTGGAAAATCCCAAAGTTCAATTTGAATGAACTGATGGAGATTTTTAGGATATGTGAATGTAATTCAAAATTTACAGATAAGTGGTAAGTTAACTTATTTTAATAATATTTGATGTACAGTTGATTTATGCGGTCCTTACTATACGTATTAATTGTTTGATGGTTTATTTTTAATATCATTTAGTTGAACTATATAACATTAGAAATCAGATATAACATAACAATAGAAAAAATAGAATCAGTGGGCACACGGGCAAATATTTTGCATACGAACTTTACAGGACATGAAAAAGTCTGGTCAACAGTATTGTTTTTGAAATAAGAAAAAAATTGTTGAATAGAAATTAGTTAATTTAATTTAATTAATTATTAGAAATAATTTTTCGTAATGAAAAAAAAAATACATTGGAATAAAATTGTGACCGTTTCATTGCATTTTCAAAAGAGGCTGACCACAAATTGTGCTCGGTTGCCTTCGCAGTTAATACTGATATTTCGTAATTAATAATTATTGATGTTCATAAATACTCATGTGGGATGTGATAAAATATAATTATATTAATAATGCTAACCTGGGTAGCCTAGTCAAATATTTTATCTGTCTTATTTTTGGTATAACATCTTTCGCTATTTTGTTGCATTTTTTGCCTTCTATACTAATTTATGATCAATTAATTTTAAATAATAAAGTCATATATAAAAATTGTATTCAAATAACAATTTGTAATGTATAATTGTAGCATGTGTACGTATGATACTTTGCGTCCTTTTTAACAAAGGAATGTTTTAAGTTCATTAGTTTTGTACAATTAATTATTACAAATTTAATGAAGTTCCTTTATGTTTATTAAAATTATATAATTTATAAATAATGCATGGTCAGGCGTCTTGTAACATTAATGATATTTCTTTTATATTTTGTGGGGTCATTGTTGAGTTTTATATTATGAAATAAAAAAAAAAGTTAATGATAATTAATTGTTACATTTGATTTTAAAAGAGCCTTAGGAAAAAATATTTGACTCTACTTATATCAAAATTTAATAAATACGTTAGGTTCGCACATAACTATTAACTATAAGAAAACCAGATTACTCAGTCCCTTATTGCAAAATAAGATATAAGACCGGGAAGAAGACGTCTGCATCTAGCTACCATCGAGAATTAGGAAATTTCTCCCGAAATGAGAGAGCAACACAACACAGCGACCTACATTCAAAAGTTTTATCCGTTAGTACTCTCAGTGCAACACCATCTATTATTAGACTTAGCTAATTCTAAGTAACGCCACGGTAAAAGCTAGTATAATTTTAAATCCTAGTTGAAATACACAGTCACGTACGAAAGTAAATAAAGATATACGTCCACTTCCCCCCTCCCAACTCTGTTCCCGTAAAAATTTTCTCTTTACAACCATAGTACAAGAAAAAGCTCTTCCGGTACATAGAAATACTTTAATCTAACACTACGTCGTCGTGCTTTTTACACTACTGAGGTTTACGTCCACTGATATTAATGTTATTTATTATTAGATTACTGGGAATAAAGCAGTAAATATATAATTATTGTTATGTAAATGTAGTATCTTAATGATGCAGGATGAGTAAGTAAAAAAAAGTCACCCGAAATTTCACTATTCTTGGGGGACTAGGGGCTTCAAAGGTGAAAAGTGTCTTGAGCTTCTGATATGAGAGAAAAAAATCGTAAAGACAAATACTTGCCTCCCTCAAAAATCTATTGCCCAATGCTCAGTGGTATTTTTCGGCTTTGTAACCGGACTTTGTAACTCTCCTAAGGTCGCTCACATGAGACAACTAGGCAGAACACATCACTGAGTTCTCAGCGACAGATTTTAATCTAAAGCGTGTCCAGGCAGCTGTTTACCCTAACACTATAGTAAGGTTTTCTTACAATTATTGATTCTTAAATTGATTGCCTCACAGCTCAGTTGATAGTACCTCCCTTCTGCGCTGTAGCTCGCGGGTTCGATTCCCACCGAAGACAAACATTTGTGTGACGAACATAAATGTTTGTTCTGTGTGTTAATATGTATGTATTTACAAAAAAGGTATATAAATATCAGTTGTCTGGTTCCCGTGATACAAGCTGTGCTTAGCTTACTTTGGGGTTAGATGCCGCTGTGTGACATGTCCACCAAAATTTATTATAACATAGTTTGATTTATTTCACGATCGAAAAATTTCATTAATGTTCGGGTAGGTTTGGATGGAAATACGGGGTCTGTACCACTAGGCAACCAAGCCAATATACTATCAAATGTAGTGATTGAATGGCTTTAGCGCGGGAAATACACTGGTTTATATCCGTATGCATATACAGAGAACCCTGTGTGAGAGATGCACTCAATACCGCTGCATAATAATGCAACGAGTAAGTGAGAAATAAAACCTATTGAAGGTTTGCTAGGTTTTTTATTGATACAGTTACGGAACGAGCAAACGCCCCACCTGGTTTTAAGTGGTAACCTCGGCCCATAAAAACCATGCGACTTGGGTCCTCCGGTTCCTTCCTTTCGGTTTTAAAAGTGTGGTTGCCGGTGAGATCACAGGCACATGAGATATTCCAGCTTCATAGTAGCGTTTGTACAGACAGATCCCTAAAGTTATCAAGCAATATGTTTGGGGCAGTAATTAGATAACGACCGTGACGGACTCTTAACGTTGGCTGGACGCCAAATACGTTGTAATTGCAATGCTCATTGTAGTAAAGACCAACTTAACTCTGGAAGATAACTAGATAAATAACTGTTTTGACACAGTTTGTGTCTGCAGTACTGCCACCACACCTGGTAATCTGCCGCCAAGCAGTGATGCACTCGTGTTACTGTGTTCCGGTGGAAGGGAGTGGGTGCCGGTGAAATTGCAGGCGCATGAGACGTAACATCCCCGTCTCGAGGTGATGGACGCAACGCAATGCGACTTGAGTCATCTCGTACTATGGAGAGGACTTGAGTCGTATTGCTGTTGTCTAGTGGCGGCGGTTACCACTTAACATCAGGTGGGCCGTCAGCTCGTTCCGTCACTTCAGTTACATAAAAAAAATACAATTGTTCGCCTCGCAGCACACGTCGGATACCTCATTATTGGGTTATGTGAGGGAGGTAAAGCCGGGTGAGCTCACCACTTGTACGTCTACGTCTCCATCGTGAATCTGCAGAGTGAAAGGTGGGCTATTGTGGCTCTGCCAACTCGTTTGGGGGAAAGAATATGAATCAATATAATGTCGAACAAGTAATTAACGAATAAAAAGTTAGTTGGGCCACCGTGTCTCTATTATGCTCTCTACCCTTCTGAATAACGTAATGCTACATTACTATTTGTAACGGCAGGCCAAAGAGCATCACATTACACCAATCGCGCACACTTTACACCGAACACGTGTTATTTGATGCCACATTCTCGGCCAAGCCGCCATATCTATCTACCATGATACCTACTTACAACATAAACACACAAAATCCATAATCCATATTGTTTATATTGCATGTTTTAAATTCTGTATGTATTCTTTATTATATTTTCTAAAGAGTCAAAACATTCAATATGTTTAAGGTATAGGAAATAAACTGTTAAAGGTAACTAGGGAAATTATAAATATTTATTTAATATAATCACATAAAAGCAATACGTCTCTTGAGGCTTAAAATTGATTACGCTGCAATAGCACGCTACTGCTACTATTGTGCATTACTAGTTTTGCTCGCGGCTTCGCCCGTGTTGAGTTCAGTTTCTGAATAAAATAATAGCTGGTTTAGTCATTTTTATCCATTTTTGAGTTAACCTTAGTAAAAGTAACTTCAGTTACTCTTTATAACATTAGCTATTTGCCGGTGAAAGTCGCATCAAAATAGGTCTAGCCATTTCGGAGATTAGCAGGATCAAACAGACAGTCAAAAATGTATACTTTCATATGCATTTAGTAAGAAGCTACTATTCTTACATTAAACCACACTTGTTTTTATTTGTATAGATGAGATAAGATTATGCGATTGGATATCTAACATAAGACCAGACATAATAACTACATTTTATTAATGAACTATTAGGTATCTAGAAAACTTCAGTAACAAGTAATTGCATTTACAAACTGTACGACCAGGAAAAAAGTTAATTCCCGCTGCAACAGTTTAATTCCAATAAACGGGTTTATCCCGCTGTTATGGCACGTAATTATTGTTGGTGTTCATTTTATTTTACAGGATTATAAAATATAAAGCTTTCAGATTGATGAACTGTAATATTTAAATTATGGATATAGTTTTATGCATTATGATGCGTATAGTTCCGGGCAATATGCGCACATTTGGCACGCCAGCCAGCTTATGACGCGACACGCGAGTGTCTGACAGTTTTGAAATTTCAACCCTTTGTGGGATCCCAGCACTTTGGGATACACTTCACCTCATTTGAAACGTGGTGTATTAAATTGAATAAATTATTGTTGAGGAACGTCACGCATTTTGTATTAGATAGGCATAATACACAAAATAAAAAATACAGGGTACTATTTTTGGAAGAATAAAAAGCTGCTGTGCTTTATGGATTTTTTAAACATTTTGCCATGTTACTTATATGCAACGTTGTCTGAACGGGAAATAAAAAACCTGTTAAGGCCAAGAAGAACAAAAGAAAAGAGAAGGCCAAGAACCAATAATTCGAAGATTAATTGGTATCTACTAATCTGTATTTAGCTTACGTAAATTAAAGCGTATCCACTCTCGCTTGCGGAGAGGAAGCCGATTTCCGTGCAGTAGAAACATAAAATGAAAGGAACCCTAAAGCTAATTACGGCCTGTCCTTACAATGGATCTTAGTAGGTTCTCCAAGCGGAGATGGTAATAAAATAAACAAGGAAAGAGAAAAAAAACGTGAAGGAAGTACAAACAGTTAACGCACGCCCACGGATACTACCTGAAGAAATTCTCGTTACCGATTAGGCGAGATCATGTCTTATGCAGTCGATAAAAAACGTCTACAGTATAACACCGCTGAGAGGTGCATGATGGCGCTAATGTTTTTTATGTACCTAAATAAATGTAAATAATATTTACAAATTGGAATGATACTCAGTTTTTTACGACCGATATAATAATAATGTTACTCGTATAGATAATATAGGATAAAGTTGAACCACAACAAATTGAGAAGGGTGGTTCACGGAGGGCTAATATGTAATAAATGTGTATCCAAAAACTCTATTTTTCGAAGAGATGTCGAGCATTTTTGTTTAAAAGTTTAGGAAATTATGAAACCTTTTGGTTGTGTCGTACTGTTTTAGGGCAGACAATTTGCCGAGGGCGCCCCCCCGCGGCTGTTCGTTATCTACCTCCAAGGGCGGGCTATTATCTTTGACGAGAAAAGAATACGCGAAATGGTTCTAATTTATACGCAGAACGTACGTACCTGGGGGACTTGTAGATTGATACTGTGTGATTTATACGTGAATGGCATACGATGCCGTTTCGAGTTCAATGTATTGCTTGTAAGAGATAAAAAAGAATGATGACATGACTCATTTTTAAGGTAGATACAATGGTGATACAAATAAATATTAGTGGATATTTTACACAGCTGTATCGAGCCACGAGTTAAGCACAGCTTGCGCTGTGTACACCAGACAAACGATAGAATACTTATATACTACTTTTGTAAATACATAAATAAAATATACATGTTAACACCCAATACAGAATAGACATCTATTTTCGTCATATAAATGTTTGTCCTGGGTGGGAATTGAACCCATGGCGTGCAGTGCTAACGGCAGATTTACCGTAGAGAACGCAAGTCGTTTGTCCTCAGGTCTTGAAAACTATAGCACAGTTTACTTACTGTACATAGATATATCAAGACTCGAGTTGCATTGCATATCACATAATACAAAGTAGGAAAAATATGGAAAATCGCATGTAACTGTTATACCGTATGTAATGACTTGTAACATGGTTTTATAAATAAATGATTGTATTGTATTGTATTGTATTTCACAGTCATGGAGTTTTACTGCTACAAATGCTCTTTTTTAAACAGCATGCTACCCAAGCGCCCACAGTGATCTCGCTTGCCACTCGTGTCACAGCACGAGAAGTTAGCTAATTTAGCAGCAAACCTTTTACGTCATTTTATCTGTGCATCCAAAGTGTACATTTAAAACTGACAAATTGGCACAAAATCCAGGCCAGTTCGTAAGCTGAAGCGACAGAAAGTAATGTCTGACGATTTGTATTGTATGGGCTGCGGCTTGCGGGTGTCGGAACGTGATATGTTTTTGAAGCAAAATGAAGAGAAAGCTGAGTTTGTATTAATAGTTAAGGTCATTTGTGTTACTTTTTTAAATTGTAGTGTTTTACCGTTGCTACTACTAATTATCGAACCAGTTTGGTGACTCAAAGAGGCTCCTTACGTGCATTCGAATCTAAAAGAAAAAAGGATTTTATTCACTAGCATATATTCGTCAGTTGAAAGGTCACGGTTATGGGCCTGTCCCATAAGCAAAGCTACGGAGCGGACTTTCAGCTATTTCTTTTACACACTGGAAATCATAAAACTAAGGTTAAGTTTCGAGACTATATTGCTAAAACAATAGCAGCGGATATTTAGAAAGTGAATAAGTCGTAACCGAAATCCTACCGTTAAAAGTTTTTAAAACTAAAAAGATTCTGTAACTTTGTGAGTTTATACACTTTTGAGGACTGTTTTTGTTTTAACGCCATTGTTATCTTAAAAAAGTTTTACACTTACGTATATGAGCGTTGTTTAACGGTGTGGTATAAAATTTCTAAACATAATGAAGCTGCATAAACATTTACATAGACAAGCGGTGTTTCTCTCTCGTTACTTGCTGTACCGTTATATTTTATATGTATCTAATACACAATAAAGTCATCTGTTTAAAGTGGTGTCAACCGTCCATGGATATCCGCTGTACAAGAAACAATGCTGATATGCTGCCATTATTAAAAGTGTAGATCATTATTTCATCACATCATTATAAAAGCTAAATTTGGGAAAATGAAAATTTTGGATATATTTTGGATGGCAATTTCGTTTTGTTTTCTTGATGTATTATTATAATGATTATAATGACGAAAGAAAGAAAAGAAAGCAAATACAATTCATAACTGAAACTAAGACGTACAATTGAAATAAAACAAAAAAGTTAAATAACCTAAGTATAACTAAGTACGCTCGAGGCTACAGCTATAATCGTATATCATTTGAATACTTTTTTATTTAATGCCAGTTTAATCATACTTTACATAGTGACCATCTATTGATTTATGGCATAATGTGGAATAATAGAAAATAAAACAGTAACTCAACGGTTATATAAAGTAAAACGCATGTACAATAGAATTAAATGGATTAAAAAGAGGCGATAAAGGAAATGAGTTAGGAACGTTACGTTCGAGAGTACCTACATGAATGTAAAAATGTGAGTACAGTTGGCAAAAAAAAACGATGCTGAAAAATGAATTTGTCAGTAGTTAAATCTCTTGTTAAAAATAATTAATACTAATCAACTAATTAAAACTAGAACTAATTTTTTTAATTTTTTTTTTTTTTTTTTTAAGGTTCAGCCTTAATAAATACATACAACCCTTAATTTTAACCCTTCCAAAAACTCCTATTTTTTAATTGCGATTGCGACTTTAATTTAAGGCAAAAAAAAAGTTTGCCGGGTCAGCTAGTACATAGTATAAAACAAAGTCGCTCACGCTGATCACTTAGATGTTTTAAACTACGCAACGGATTTTAGGGTAGTTTTAAAAGCCTATGTAAGAAAATAAAAAGGCAAATATGATTATCGATCCGACTGTACTCACATGGCGCGCTGTACCCACACCTCGTACACTAATTTGCAAAAATTCCTTTCCGACACTCGGACACAAAAATAGTTAACTAAATTAAACTGCAAGAGCGCGGGTGGAATTGTGACGAGCTTCTAATGAAGCGTCCAGTCTTACCAGGAATTTCAACGCGAAATATGAGAGTGAGAACTTTACACATTTAATCGAGAACGGAGTTTAGGGGGACTGAGTTTCCGCCCCGAATTAACTTGAATTGAAAATCTTTCGCGAAGAATCATTTCTTGATGTATGGAATGGAACACGATGCAGTTATTCGTCAGTAAAGCCCGTTTTTTATATTTAACAAAGCGATTACTGTCAAAAATTTAATGGAGTTTTATCATGTCATACATGCCACGGTAAACTTGTTACAAATCAGTTCACATTGCACTTTAACACTATAAAAATACTATACTGTAAATTTTAAGTAGAACTAAGTGTAAGTGGGATTGGCATACATAAAAGTATATAATTGTACCCATCTAAAAATACATATTGATGTTACAGAGAATTTGAAAAAAAAATAGAAAAATCATTGAACGACGACGATCTATAAACCTTAATTTTTTTAACTACTTAATGTTTCTTATAAAACTGCATATGAAATGAATGTATTGTAAAATTAACTTAGTTATTAAGTTAATTTAAGTAACCATATTGAGACGTATTTACTCGCTACCAAACAGCTTCTACGCAAACATGGTCCTTATACTGCAGGCGGGAAAAATAAAACACGACAAGGGAACGAAGTCAGTTCTCGCTGGTCACTTTATTAAAAGAGGGTTTTCGTTTTGTTGGAAAAATAATAAGGATAGCTTTAGTGAGAACCAAGATTTCATTAGGTGTCATCCGGAGCTTAGCTCTGGGTTAATTTAGCTACAATTTTTTATATATCTGAAAAAAAAGTTACTGAAATAAATATGTATAAAAATACCAATATAGATTTCTCCATTGAAAAAAATAACGACCTGCAGTGACTATTAATTTTTAGACTAAACCATTTTTGTAGTAACAACTGCTACTTACTGATCCGTGAACGCATTAAATTGGGAATGAATAAATTCTGCCAAGTGCGAGGCAGGATTGCGTACAAGGGTTTTTAAAAAAATAATTAAACATACATTGGAAATAATAGAACCTAATTTACCTGACTAGGGTTTTTGTTGATATTAATGTGAGTTTCGTTATTTGTGAAAAGTATTCTGCAGACTTTTCTTACATAGTTGAAAATAAAACAAACTGATGTAACTAGTATATTATGTGAAATTATTTTTTATATAATACTAGCGACCCTCCCCGGCTTGATATGGATACAATTTACTATCAAAGAAAACGAGGAGTGCGCTCAGTAAAAAATATTAAGTACCAGTTTTCTTGAAAACCACTGTCTTTATTCAGCGATTCTGGAGAAAATATATACAAACTTCACTTTTATAGTTCATTCTGTTAGTGAAAAGCGTGTCAAAATCCATTGCCCGGTTAAGAAAAAACAGACAGAGGCAGAAATTGACCGTTTTATGCTATATAGAGAATGTAAATTAGATTTTTCCGTGCACTTAAGTAAGATATGTAAGAAAACTGTCACCGCTATAAATTTCATATTTTATGAGATCATACATTACATCTCGTAAAATATCAAGATTATTCGAAGGTTATTTTGATGATTTACATTTTGTCTTATATTAACACAAAATTTAAATTTGACTTTTGTTCTCTCGTCCTGGCTAGCTCACCTTTTACAAGATACCAAGATCTAATGTCAAACTTTAGGTTTGCATTCACATGAGTGAAAACTCATTCAGTATGTGAAAGCCAAATTCCAACATCCCATGAAAAACAAAAACTGTTTTTGTGTTAAAAGAAAAATCGTAATAGATACCTAGGACTCTTTTTTTTACTTTCAAAACCCTAAAAACTAGTGATATGAAAACTTTTTAATATACCGGAAATAGACAAAAATAACAACATCGTCGGCGGCGCGCTGCCCGAAAATATGGATGCATTTCACCATGAATTTGAATTTTGCATACGCTTTATTGGTTGTCACTTTGATATGCCACTTCCTGGTGATTGCAGGCCGTTTCAAATTTAAAAGTCGCGCACAAACAGATTCCATGATTTGAAATTTTTTCATACGCTTTTCTTAGTTTCGTTTTACTTTGTTTGTTTTTATTGCCTTGTCTATTCAATACAGGGCCACTTTTTGAATAATCAGCATAATCGTATTATGATATCCAACTAATAAAATACTAAATATATATCGGTGGACATTTCTCATAACGCCAATTAGCTCCAAATCTATGCTTAGCTTGTAGTATGGAAACCAGATATCGGATAGAATACTTTTATCCTATTTTTTGCAAATACATACATACATATTAAAACCCAGACACTGAACAAATATCTATGTCCGCCAAACAAATGTTTGTCCTGGTTGGGAAACAAACCCACGACCTACAGCGCAAAAGGCAGAGTTACTACCATCTGAGCTGTGAGGCCAGTCACAAAATTTTTGACTTCTTTACTGTTATGACATGTACCTACTATTTATTTATTATCCAATATTTCAGTGGGTTGGAAACCGAAACTGGTCATTTTGCTTGTAAGATTATCAAATAGATTCGGATATAAAATGTATTTTGCAGGACAGTTTACGAAATCAAAAGATAAATCAAAGAATAGAAGCATTTATTAATTTATTATTGTGTAATGATTTTCATCTGTCATCAACACAAAAACAGTAGGTATGCTAGATTACAATAAAATTCACTCTCGCTCGTCTGAAATGACACCAACATGAATGCAAAATACGAAAGGCATAAGCATTACCAAAGTATTTTGAACAACAAAAGTCCAATAACAATAAAAGTTGTACAATAGAATTATTCGAGAAATGAAATCGATTGTTGCTCAATAAGCCGAGCGATCACAACAACAACTAATCGAAACTTTTAGTTGGCTCGGCAACTGTCAAATTATCACAGTCATTTATGAAAACTTTTGATTAGTCGGGGATATGTGGACGTAATCAAGGAGTTGTGTTCGGACCGCTTTGAGTGTAGTGTTGTGAATGGAGTTTTAAAAGCACGACTGCCATTTTTGGAGTTTACTCCTTAAGAATCGATTTTATTTAAAGCCCCGTACGAAAATCTGATGGGTAGTAAAAGCGTTATGACAAATGTCATCGTAGTTAAGGAGTACATCTCTAGCCAGGCGACAAAATATATAACCAAATTTTTTGTTTCAAATTTTTGCTCCATATTACAGCAGATGCTGGTAATGTAGTTTAATTTTGAATGCATTTTGATTATATTTAAATAACCTCGCGTATGACCGATTAAAACTTTATCCATCTTAATTTTTGATTAACACTTTATCCATTTTATTGTTTTTGAATTCGCGAAAATTAATAAAGAATTGTGCTTCAGCAGCTCTGGTATAATGCAAAAAATGTGCTATAATGTCGAAAAAGAATCATCGAAATTCACATTCCCCTACAACAGTAGGCATAGATACAATGATCCACTGTTACTGTGTGGGTAACAATAAATTTCTAAAGAGTAACCTAAGTTTATTGCTTTATATATTCAGGGAATCGTCATACCCCGGTCCAACTGATAGTATTTCTGTATTAGGAATCACTGAATTGCCCTTACGTGTCAGTTAGTAGCTAAAGTTAGTTACCTCTGCTGGTTTTGATTGTAACCAACTTTGCCCCTGCCACTGTAACTTTTGTGTATGACACTTTCACTTTGTATGCCCCTGCTCTGATTACGCCCACCCACTTACGCAATCAGTGATGGTCGATTGGTTTTTACTTACCTTTGGGATATAATTAAGTTCCCAAGTAGCAAGTAGTTATTAGCCGAGTAACGCATCATTAGACGTTTATACAGTTGACTAGTTAATGTTCCTAAAGCTGTACACTCTCGCTAATTATCGATTGGCACTGTTCCAAATCCTCGAAAGGGTGGGCAGTGAGATACTTTTTACCTTGTGGGTAACTATCTTGGAAAAATAGACATGACTAAGGGTGTGCTCCACGACGCGACACTTTTCTTGCGAATGACTATGATGATAAATGATAATTAATATCGATTTTAAAAAGTATAAATGATGAAATAAATCTATTTTCTAAACTAAATAGAATAGCGCTAGATTTTTAGCCCCCATTCACACCGCTAACATTAAGTTTGTATTTTTTTTAATGACTAATTATATTCTCTAACTTTTTTAACTTATTTTCGGAAATTCCACCATTAATAGGTGTAGATAAATTATGAAAACTTCAAAAAATTTATTCGATTAATTTTGTTTGGAAAAGCACATTATGTGTATTCTCTAGTCTAGGATTTTAATACCATTTATGGGGTTAAAATCACCCTAGTTAATATTTAATACGGATGTTAATCAATTTTTGTATTAGGGATACACGTGGAGAATAAAGATTTACTTATTTTAATTACGTTCAACCCAAAACCCATTGAGAATTTAGAAATAATATTGGACGATATAGAAAACTTCCCCTCGAAATAAATCACAGAGACAATGTAATAAACAAAACCTGGGGGTGGCAACACATGGTTATCAATAATTCAATACGCCCTCAATCTCATGACCTAACTGACTAGTGAAAAGGGAAACAGGGACTTTTTCTCATTCTACACTATTTTTCCATTTTTATGATGTACTAATGACATAACATATTGACGTTTATTACGTTTATGACCGTTATTGACGTTTCCAAGTCATTTCTTCATGAATTTATGGAAAAAATGTTTTCGACTTTGACACCAGGCTTTGCAGGGTGAATTTACAAAGTAAATAAAATGAGGAGTGCGCTTAGCAAGAAAGTTAAAGTAAAATAAACTCATCGTTCAGCAACGTAAAGAATATTCATAAATTATAGACAAACCTTTATCGCTCTTTCTATTAGTGAAAACTATAAAGGGGCCTTCAAGGAAAAATCTTTGAAGAAGTTAGCATAGAAACATACTGATGATGACTTTGTTTTGTAGTATTTAGAGTAGATATAATGGTGCTTTCATATGACTGGAGTTTTGCTATCACGCACTTACAGCTCAAGTTTATTACCTACGGGGCCGTTAACATGCTACGCGCTTTTTTCACTACATAAAAACTTTACATGAGCTCAACTTGAGTTTAATGCTAACTGAACATGCTCACATTCATGAAGCAGACCATTTAGTGAATACAATTTCTGCAGGGAACATCATCGAATTTTCATTATCATTCAATTCCCCACTCATCTAAAGTTAGCAACTATTAAGTTGTTTTTAATCTAAAATATTTTTTCAGGTGCAAAGTTATTCCAAGGAATTATTGCCATCATATGTATTTCCTCCACCAAGCGATAACGTATACGCATTAATGTGTTCCGGTTGGTAACGTGTGGTTGCTGGTGAAATTACAGGCACCTACACGAGACATTCCACTTTCACGTCTCACAATACAATGCGTCTTGGGTCTTCCTGTATCTAAGTAGGGGAGTACCCAAGACTTGCTTTTGTTATGGGAAAAGGTTACGATTTAATATCAAGTAGGTCATCTTGCTCGTTTAAAGTTATACCTATCGTAGACACGTACAAGATTTTTTGATAAATCGTTATATTTTGATCGCATGGACTTACTTCCATTCGCTTTTTCTTTGATATAAAATTTTTCTCGGGATAACTAACTAACTTTTCGAGGTAAAATGCTTGTAAATATATATTATATTATTTATATAAGGATTTACGTTTCTAAATTACGTTTAAATTGTGTTTGTTACATAATGTCAATACTAGAGTTTATGTGCTTAATAGAGGACAAGACTTGTCACATTAAAGTCAAAAAAGAAACACTGATAGGAAAAATCTAATATCGGAACCCTTGAATCAAGAAAAATGACAGGTAAATATTGAGTTTGGCTCCCGCAGGATTTCTGGCTATTAGAGATATCGCACATCGACGCCAAAAGTAAGTTATTTTGGAGAGTTCGCGATTGCCACAGAGTGTAAAGCATTGGTGTAAGTGAAAAAATTTAACCCCTTTTAGTGAACTATGAGTTTCACAGACTATGAGTATCGTGAGTACCTACTCAGATTTCAACCAAGTTGGTTGTAACACTCCCGGGTTCACTCCCTGGCCGGGGAATTATGTGTTTTTTTTGTTCACATCTGTTTGTTTGAAGGGCTACCGCTAATTTGTTTTGGATTATTTTATTATTATTTATATTGGTTATTTTGGTTTCATTTTTTTATAATTTAAAACTTAAATTTGTTTCCATCTTATATAAAAAAAAGACTGATAGTGTGCCAACGGTGCTCCGTCAACTACACAAGAGATTTAGTCGGTATGACCAAACATTACCTAAAATGAGATAAAAATGAACCATTCCTTAGCTTATTATCATCATCATTATAATAGCCTCCTGCTGAGGCGGAGACCCATTTGACCACGCCATGAACAAAAGTCAATTTATTTTATTTTCACTTATGTATGTGCGTGTCAAATAAAAAAAACATTTTATTCTATTCTATAATAATAATAATAATACACTTGGCACAGCCCGTGTTTTTGGATTCCAGTAACACTTGGCACAGCCCGTGTTTTTGGATAATCCCCTGAAAAGGGAGAAATAAAAATCTAGAACTAAAAATAATAATAATAATAACAATAATAAAGTTTATTTGGTCTTTTTACAAAACAGCTTAACTTACTTAGAATTATGTTTACATAATAGTAGTCGTATATATTTATAAACTAATAATTCTCTATCGACTAATCTGACTATCGTGACAATAATTAAGCAGATATAAAAAGGAAAACTACCCTGCGGACTAATTAAAAAACTGTGTTGCAGCAGGGTAGCTTCACCGTTTCATGACCAGCTTATCTGGAAACAAGTAATATGTAAGTTTTCGTGGCTTGGTTCCGTTTCAATCAGCGCAGGCGAAGCCGCAGGCGGGGCTGGTAATAAAATATTATAGCTCTGGTTTACTGTATGTTATTTTTTGTGTACACTGTGGTATAGGCGGATGTCGGGATGGTTTCTTGAAAACTTCCCTTTCCCTCCCCTAGCAATGTTCCTGGGTGTTCATTGAATGATTTTCGATGGAAGTTTTATTGAAGATGGTCGATAGGGCCGGGTCGACAGCGACGTAGTAAAATCTTTACGACAAATAAAACTACGGCTGCGTTAGGGTTAAGTGTGATTAGGGTGGGTTTGTATGAAAGTGCGAATTCGATCGACACCTCGGTTTAAGAGTTTATGGCGGAGAAAAAGAAAATGTATGAGAGCGCGCATCATCCAGTCTGACAGGTTTTGTGCACCGTAGTACATAAAAGGTAATGTACCACATTTGAATGACCTTACAGCGCAGTTGGTAGTAACTATGCCTTCTGCAATAAAATAACTTGATAATTTGTGTAAATACATATTAACACCCAAACACAGAACAAACATCAATGGTCGTCATACAAATGTTTGTCCTGGGTGGGAATCGAACCCACGACCTACAGCACAGAAGGCAGGGTGAGCTGTGAGGACAGTCAAACCGTTGTTGTTCGTACTAGCGGTGTTTGATGTGCTCTTGCTAAAATGATTTCTCTGATTGTTATGAACATTGGTATTCTACGGAAGTTGTAACGCGTTAACGTACCGAGTATTTAACCCTTAAATCTATACAAATAAATAAAAATGGAGTGTCTGTTTGTAATATTAAAATAATCGCTTTTTACTAAGTGCATATGGGTGTATAGTATACACACGGTACACATACCTAAACAACATTATTTTTAAATTTTTGTCTGTCTGTCTGTTTGTTCCGGCTAATCTCTGAAATGGCTGGACCGATTTTGACGGGACTTTCACTGGCAGATAGCTGATGTAACAAGGAGTAACTTAGCCTACTTTTCTGAAGTGTAACATAGGGGTGCGTGATAAAAACGAATTCCACGCGGACGAAGTCGCGGGCAACAGCTAGACTGTAATAAACTTGTGTTGAGTCAGCTTTGTTTTTGTGTTAGTTAGTAAACTATATTACCGTTTTATTACTCGGTTGTGATAGTATCACGTTTGACACAATGTTTTGCGATGACATAGCGTATTGTTGTAGTAATGGGCGGAGCTGCTTCACATCAGGGTTTCTTCTTTACTTTATCTGAAATCTTGAAATAAACTGGCCAAGTAGTAATCGGTCTCATACTTGTAGTTCATTATCACAGTAATGTGTTTGTGTCTACCAAAAACAAGTAGTTACTTTTATTCAATTCGGAGAAAGCAAGTTAGCAAAAGTTAGCAAAGGACTCCCAATTGACCGATTTTTATTATTTCTTGTGTAGAATTAGTATTCGGGTAATCTATTTATTATTAGTTATTAATTTAAGTATTATTATTATTATTTTTATTTAAGTATCTGCAGTGTTCATTCTTGTTTTTTTTATAGTTACAAATAAAGTTTTCTTTCTTTCTTTTCTTTCTTTCTATTTATTTGTCCAAGCTTTCCCAATTTCCATACAAAGGTAGATAAACATTAAAAACATCTCCTAATTAACTTGATTGGTTAAAAACGAAGAAATATTCGTTATTTCTTTTCAAATGTACTATAATTATGATAAGTTTTATATCCATTACTAGGGAAACGACTGATTCCCCCGTACAAAGTTTCATTCCCTATTTCACCCCCTTCATGTTGTACTTTCACGAAAAAAAGTAACTTAAGTCCTTTTCCAAATACAAACTATCCATATATATACCTACGAAAAATCATCAAAATTATATAAGCGGTTTAGGCGTGAAAAGGTCAGACAATCAACAGACAGACAGACTCATTAGTTACTTATAATAACTTATAACTTTATAATATAACTAGATATTACCCGCGACTTCGTCCGCGTGGAATTCGGTTTTATCACGCACCCTTATTTTACCCCTCGGAAAAGTAGCTTAAGTTACTCCCTGTTACATCAGCTATCTGTCAGTGAAAGTCCCGTCAAAATCGATCCAGCCATTTCAGAGATTAGCCGGAACAAACAGACAGAAAGACAGACAAAAATTTTAATAAATGATGTTTTAGTATAGTACCGTGTATAAATCCATATGCACTAAGTAAAAAGCGGTTATTTTAATATTACAAACAGACACTCCAATTTTATTTATTTGTATAGATTAGTATGGATGGATTTTTCGATAGAACAAGAACCAAAACACCGTAATAAACATGTTTCTTTATAGAGACCAGCCTTATAATTTATTATTATTTATTAGAATGTCTGCCATAATACATATCAAGTGAAAATTTCAGCCGTCAAACCGTAACGGTTCAAAAGATAGAGCTGTTTATAGAATGGAGTGGCAGACAGCTAGACAGTCGGCAAAGTTCACTGTGAATAGAAAAAAGCTCTTGAAGACAGGAATTTAAATATAAGTATAATTTTTTGCTTAGAATTGGGTCTGTTACCAAATATTATACGCACTTATCATAGGATACAATCCTACTAATATTATAAACGTGAAAGTTTGTATGGATGTTTGTTACTCTTTCACGTTCAAACGGTCAAATGGATTTGGATGAAATTTGGTACCAAGATAGCTTATGTCCTGAATTAATACATAGATTATTTTGATCCCGGAAAAGTGCAGTTTTTTCGTGGGATTACTTATTCACCGCGGGTAACACCGCGGGGCGCAGCTAGTTTATAATAATTAAAGATAGTATTTCCCGTTGGATCTCCACAAAAATAATTACACCATTGTATATACGAGTCCCTAATATTTTTTTATGTGGCAATGTTACGGAAGTTACGGAGCTGATGGCCCACCTGGTGTTAAGTGGTAACCTCTGCCTATATCAATCAATCCGACTCGGGTCCTCTACCTAGGTTGGGACAGCAAGACGCATCGTACTCCTATGCACCCGTAACTCTGAGACGTGAAGGTGGAACGTCTCATGTGCCTGTAATTTCACCGGCAACATACCCTTCAAACTGGAACACAGTAACGAAACGCATTACTGCTTGGCGGCAAAAATGGGTAATGGCTTATGTTCTACTGCTACTAAACTGCAACAAAATAATTTCATTACTACTGTTTACAGAGAAGCGACGCTCAAGATGAAAAGTTCAAATTGCTTCTGAAGAGACTACAGGTGAATGTAGAAACAGAACAAAAAAGCGTGACGATGACAAATGCGAGTAACCCCGTGGCAAAATGAGTAAACTTGAAACACAAAGCTAAAATAATTTACGAGGGACGTTATGTTATAACAGTATAGATGTGAAGCAGTAATGGCACTGCGAACCGAGCGGCGCGGCGTCTACCAGTAAATTATCGATCCACATATTTGTTTTTCATAGTTACTTTCTGGGGGTCCATGTTGCTCGCTTCCTTAGGTGATAACCCTCTGAATCCCTACACGTGTCCCCCGGGTGGTGTAAAAGGTGCAACCCAAAGCAGCAGCAGAACTTGTGTTAAGTTCGCCCGGAGAAGTACTGCCACCACATGTTGTAATCTGCGCCAAGCAGTGATGCACTCGTGTTGCTGTGTTTCGATGGAAGGGATTGGGTGCCTATAAAATTGCAGCCGCATGAGACGTAACATCCCCGTCTCGGAGTGATGGACGCAACGCAATGCGACTTATGTCATCTCGTACTTTGGGGGAGAGAACTTGAGTCGTATTTCTGTTGTCCATGGGTGGCGGTTACCATTTAACATCAGGTGGGCTGTCAGCTCGTTCAGTCACTTAATTAACATAAAAAAAGGGTGAGACTTATAATGAAAAATTTCTTAGAGACTGACGTGCTAAAAGTGATCTAAGTTAGGTTTCCTATTGGTAGGAAAAAAATAAAGTCGCATTGCTCTGTTGGGGTGAGGCATCGAATCATTTCGTCACTAACTCACAAAGTTGTGTACCGAGTTTCCTTACTGTTCAAAGCTTACATTGTGACGTAGGTAAGCTCGAAACGCACCCGTGTCCCGTAAATCTCTATACTAAGTTAATGTTGTTTAGACTTTACGTCAATGTTGATTACGTTTTTCTACTTGACACCTTCTGGCTTAATGCTTAATGGGCTACTGGTGTAATTTTGTGATTTACTCCCTCCTATAAACTCGTGTTAGTGAAAGGGATTTTAAATTTTTTACGAAGCTTTTTTGATTTTTATCCCATTGTCAGTTTTGTATGAAATGTATGATTAGAAAGTTGCTACTAATACTTATAATAATCGTGGCACTTGATCTCTGGAACCAGAGTGGTGAAATAATTAAAGAGCGCCTCAAAGGGGATCCTTCTTCCGTACACTGAAGATCTTGCAATTATTTATTTATTATTTATTTGTTATTAGATTATATATATTTGCTTTGTTAATAAAATACTGTTACTCATGCGAAAAAAAAGTTCCTCGACCTTCCTTGAATCATGTCATGTATAATTCATAACATAATTTATTTATTGTGATTTTATTTAATTTTAATGTTTTGTAACATGTATGAACTCAATAATGATGTCTGAATAAATAAATATTTATATATTTAAATATTGGTGGACATTTCACACAGCGCCATCTAGCCTCAAAGTAAGCTAAGCATAGCTTGTATCATGGTAACCAGACAACTGATATACATAATTATATACTTTGCTTTTGTAAGTTTTGTAAATACATACATATTAACACCCAGACACAGAACAAACATCAATGCTCGTCTCACAAATGTTTGTCGTGGGTGGGAATCGAACCTACTACCTACAGCTCAGAAGGCAAGTTACTAACCAACTGAGCTGCGAGGCCAGTCAATAACAATAACAGCAATATCAGATATGGGTGCACAGTTCCGCACATAAGGGACTTTCCTGTTCCTTTGATGAGATCTCTACGCATTTTCTGCCAACCTCCCAAACGAACGACACTGTAGGGTTGCCAGAGCCCCCAAATTTGTATAGTCTATTTAATACAACTCTAAGCCATAGCCTAAATATGTGGATGTAGAAGCATGCAATTTGGAACAGGGGTTCTTTAGTTTGAAACGAGGCTCTGTTTGTGTATTAGACATGTGTGAATTTTGGAGGGCACTTCAAGCCTTTTACTACACTGATTCACACACTACAGTGATCACTACAGATCACTGCAGTGATACGAGTAGTAAAAGTAGTAGCCGATAAGTTTAGACCACCCCTAGGTTATCCTCGAATATGTTTAGTATTGTTTGCTTCGTATCGGTTTTTCCATAACTGAAAATGGATAGCCAGGTAGTGTGATATTTTACGGGAAAGAACTTGCAATAAATTATTTTTGTCAAGGGTCAAATGGAGGATGTTTTTCGTTTGTTTCGTCGTGAATTTCACGTACTTCGTTTTTGTAAATAAGATAAAATAATGCACTTTTCATAACCAGACATAAAGTTGATGGCGGTGTCTGAATTATTATTATTATTATAATCTATATCCGCATACAACTCTAATCTCGAAGACGAAGCAAAATATGTATGACATGAATTTACGAAAGTGTATACGTATTATATTAGTTTTCGAATTCCTACAGCGCAAGCTCTTCTTAGTTACGTCTAGATGGCTGTGTGAAATGTCCACAAATATTTGTTAATTTATTATCTGTATACGAAACGCCTACGGGAACCTAACAAGTATTTTGGGCTCCACAAACCCACATATCAGTTACGTATTGTCGAACCCCGTTTTAAACAAAGAGACCTAAGCAAACAGTATCATGAAGATTTACTAAGTGGTATTTGTGTGAAACTGCGTAGCGGCAGCGCCGGAGATGGTGTGTGGCGAAGATAGAACACGTTGCACGATATACTCGTATGAACAGAATGGTCACAGGATTCGTAATTTGAATGGATATATATTCTTTGTAGAACTTATCAGAGACATAAATAAACCTATTTTTAATCTACATTAATTTTACTCACTATTTTACTTAATCCATCAATTTCTCAATTTTTGTTACAACTACTGTATCGTAAAAATAAGCTGTACTACGGAAAAGCGTGACCCTTTAATACTGGTATCTTCATACATAAAAGAGGACTTGAAATATATGATAGTGATAGTACCTTTCATCGAAATTTGCTAACAAATCAATAAAATGTATAAGGCCTTGAAGAATTATATGTCACCGTTAATTTTTTTTCTGAAATTAAATTTCCCAAACAATTTAAATACAGGTACCTGAAATAAAAATTCTCATATACGGTGTTCCTTTATATTAACGAGAAAATACGCGAGGCACCTAATTTGTGTAACATATGGCGAGCCTGTTACCTTCCAAATGGGATTACATTTGTAAACCGTAAAAATTCAAAATGCCGTGACTCATCCACTGAATTATTTATAGCATTTTTGTAAAGCAAATATTAGAGTCCGCCCAATAAATATCTCAATGGTACTTTCCCCGGGGGCAATATGGCGCATATTTTTACCGGAACACAATGCCAACATAAAATTCTTGTGATGACACATGGCGAAATTAAAAAGGTCCGTGATTATTTTCAGCTTCAGACACTTGTTTCATCACCAATTATTGATGACTGGCGACATATTTTCTCACTTCAGAAGCCATTGTTATTACTGGAAGAAGAAACAGGTAATTTACGAAAAATAATTTGGAATTAGTGGCTGCATATTTACAACAGTTATAGGAACAATAATCGTGTTAGTATTTCATTTCTAGAAATAGAATAGTTTCGGATAAAGCTCGTTGACTCATGCTTGTAGCTCTGCGTGCTGCAAAAAGAGTATGTATTTGAAACTTCTAAAACCAGGAAGATAAATAAATTTTTATACCATATCCGCTAAGCCAGTGCCTTAGCAGCAGTATATAAGGTCTAAGTGACGTAGAACGAAATAACTACAATAATTTTACTCGTAAGAGGTTAAAGGACTAGCTTACTCATTCACAGACTCATCAGCTCACCACGAAATCTCTAAAACTGCAAGGATGAGTCTGAAATTTTGCGTGGGTTCTTTCAGGAACTTCTCTCTTTTCTCTTCTCTTCTCTCTTCACGTTCACTAAGAGGGATTTTAAAAATTCCCACTCTAACGGGTAAAACAAATTCCCCGCGGGCGGTACCACTAGGAGTTATTTATTTTTGATGTGAAACATCTATAGCCGCACGTAAAACCGATTTCTGGCTTGGCGACGCGTCGCCACGGCATGAGCGCTGATTGTTCCGTTCAAGGTTACGACAAATCATAAACATTATTAGTGATGGGGTACTTAGTTTCTTACAAAATAATGTCGATGTTTCACATCTGCCAGGCGTCCCGTGACGGCTCACTTTTTTTTATTCTATTATAAAACTACGGTTGGAAAGCATTTAAATTTTAATTTCTGCTCTCGAACTCGAAGACTTTATTACCTTACAATAAAAGATACAGAAGTTATAAATCTCCGGGCAACGGGCGATATTGTCCACCATCTGTTACGTGATTTGCTAGAAACCATTGGCTGCGCGATAAACGTCGCATCTTCAGATCATTGGATGGATTATATCTTCCGGGGTTTATTCTGTTCTAATTTACTGAACCTCATTCCAACTCGGATTTGAGTCGGAAAACAAAAGTAGTAATTAAAGCTTTGATCACGAATTCTCAATTTACTATGTGGATCTAGATTTAATCAGTTTTGTTGTATACTGCAATAAGTACGTGGTGGCCAAGTGGTAGAGATCCCGAATTTAAATCTGGAGGTCGTCGATTGAAGTCCTTACGCGCAGAAAAGAGTTTTTTTAATACGCAATATCACGTTTCGAAACGGTGAAGGAAATCATCGTCAGGAAACGGTTATGTCCTAGAAACCAAAGATTCGAAGTGATTGCTAAGTGGACGAGAGGCAGCATTAAAAAATACATACAACCCTAAATTTTCACCCTTCTACCACCAACCCCTATTTTTTATTGATATATACTTTAATAATTTTGAACCCTCGGTGGCAGATTACTGTTAAAAAGTTTTTTTTTCCCTTTTTTAATGACACTTTTACCTTAACGTGGCATTGCAGTGCATGCCGGGTACAGCTAGTTATCATATAAAATACATCTTCAGCAAGTGTTATATCAGTAATATCATCGGGATTCCCCGGGCTGTGTAAGGGTCATGACGTCACGGACAGGGGTTCAGTACAAGGCTATTTATCATGTCGTCTGCAAGGTATTTATGTCTCGGTGTTTTATGATTTGTGCGTTTTCATTTTATGGTGAAGTAAAGTATTTTTTTTTAAATAAATGTTTTCTTCCTCGTGGAGAGTCGGCTAGCGTCTAAACTGTTAAGTTAGTTAAGTTAATTGTTGCTCGTAAGCTCATAAGAAATATTTATATTGAGGTGCAATATCATGATTTAAAGTTTGCTATAAACCTTCAGGCCTTGATTATAACACTCGAAAAACGCTAGAACGAGGATAAAACACTATTTATTGGAATATTTGAAATAAATTAGTTACTCGAGTTCTATACGTGACATTTTAAAATGAAACCGTAAACGAAATTCAAATAAAAAATTATTTATGGCCAATTCAAATATTTTAATTAAAGCGTCCAGAGTCATATTTTTGACAGATGGTTCCTGTTCAAATATCTAAAGGTATGACAATTACGAATGGTTCAACGCAGTTATGAATATAGTACAGCCACGGTTTTTTATAACTATTGCAGTTACCATCGTACTACTATAATTTTTACGTCTTTTTTACTTCTTTTTTCTCAAAACAGATTTTATTATTTATTATTATTAGTAAAGACAGTAATATTCTCCTTCTGAAAACAATGAAGACTACACTGAGAAAATTTAGAACCATCGTAGACATGTGTCGAGTGCTCGAAAGGAGGTTCATTGAGGCGTACTTTCATCAACTATGGTGAGAGCTTCAGAAAGCTTTGTATACGTTGAGTATGTGGGTTCAGTCTTGGATTGACAGATGTCGCATCTATCTGAGATTGACCTCATAGCTCTGTTGGTAACCCTGCCTACTGCGTAGGTCGTGGATTCGATTCCCACTTACGACAAACATTTGTGTAGCGAACATAGATGTTTGTTCTGGGTCTGGGTGTTAATATGTATGTAAAAAAGTATTTTAATATTATATCAGTTGCCTGGTTCCGATAATACAAACTATTTACTTAGCTTACTTTGGGGCTAGATGGCGCTGTGTGAAATGTCCACAATATTTATTATTTTTATTATTATTATCTGGGTGGTGATGGCGGGTGTGGTGCCTTCGACAACGACTGCCCGGTATATGCTGCCTTATCGCAGAAGCTCGGCTGTACCAATAATTTTGCTAAGACTGTAGCTAAGGTATTCAGCACGTCATTCTTTAGTTACATATCTACTTACGTCAGGTCAGATGTGGCTATGCATAAAGCGATGATCAAGCACATAATTATTTATGTTTTTTTACCTGTGGCAGCTGTTTTTGACTATATAAATAATAATAAATAAATATTGGTGGGCATTTCACACAGCACCATCTAGCCCCAAAGTAAGCTAAGCATAGCTTGTATCGTGGGAACCAGACAACTGGTATACTTATATCTTTTTTCATAAATACATACATATAATACATATCCCAGACATAGAGAAAACATTTATGTTCGTCAAACAAATGCTAATATTCAAAAGTAAATAACGACTTTGAAATCGACAGAGGGCCTGGAATGGCTTAAATTACTACCGTGTAAAATATCATAGTGTAATGAGTAAAATATTTTTATTAAATACAATACTATTATTCTTGTTTATTTCCCAGCAGGAGAAATTGTAAATTGGTTATAAACTGAAAACACTAAACTACAGTTCAAAATGTTTGTCAATGGGCGGCGGTTACCACTTAACATCAGGTGGGCCGTCAGCTCGTTCTATCACCAAGATCACAAAAAAATAAAACATTTTATAACAGCCCGCGTTAAGTGGTACATATTTCATTGACAAACAAAATAATTAAGTTACTGCGTTAAACTAAAATAAATAGAAATTTTCCCAAATCCGCCTTTTTAGAAGCGTCGACTCAAAAGCGCCGGTGCCACAGTAATGGAATCATCTGCAAATGCGGAGGCTTTCACCGCTCCACAGCCTAAACAGGGTTTTGCCTTCACATTCAGTACGCTTCAGTGTTTTTATACGTTTTTTCTGGAGGTTTCAGAGATGTGTACCTGAAAAGGTACCAATGGATGGAAAGAAGTGATGACTTGAGTCCCGTAGGTGCTTGTTAGGGTCTTTTCTGTTTATTTTAGACTCAGTTTTTTTTTTTATTGCAAGTCACATTTTTTTTATATAGATTGATATTTCGCGTCAACTAGCTCCAAAGTAAGCTAATCATATCTTGTATCATGGGAACCAGACAACTGATATAATACATATATTATTTTTAAATACATACATATTAACATCCAAACACGGAACAAACATCTATGTTCGTCACACAAATGTTTGTCCTGGGTGGGAATCGAACCCACTATGAGGCCAGTCAACATATTCACACTACACGGCAGCGGAAATGGGCGACGCTGAAGCGATGTTAGAAGATGACGTAACTTAGCTACTAAGTATACCAACTTGAACTGCAATGTATATACAAATTTTGTCATTTGTTCAACATCTGAAAGAGATGGACGTATATTATATTTGTCCTGATTGGGAATCGAACCCACGACCTACAACATAGAAGGCAGGGTCACTACCAACTGAGCTGTGAGGCCAGTCAATCTATGGGCCTTGTGACTCTTTTTAAATGCCTTGATAAAAGAATTTTTGATTACTTTGCTATTTTAGACTTTTTTATTAGTTTATTTGATAAATCTTATTATAGAGGTACAATATGCCTTCCCACTCGCCCTCTGAATATTTTGCCATAATGGATCGTGGAGGTATATATAAGCCCCCTAAAATCCAGCTTCGACTTTATCAGCACCCAAACCAATGACTCGGGACGAATGAATGCGGAAACACTCTCAGAGTAATAAATGTGAGATCTATAAACCGTACACGTGGCAAATATAAAGCGACGCTCTCAGGAGCTGGAATACGAGTAGAGTTCGACGTTGATCATGCCCACTAATTACTTGATTTACTCGGTGATCGTGTGACTGCTTCGAATCTTTTCCATTTATTGAAGCTCCCTTTGTTATTTTTGGACAATATTGTCCTCCATTTTCGCTCAGAAATTTCGAAAATTGTTCCTAAGTTGAAATAATACACTTTATCTGGAAAATATTGGCATAACATGGCGACAGATAAACACAAACTTTCATATCTAATCAACTGTTTATTTTTTTAAATAGCTTTACATAACCTTTTCAATTTGAGGATGAACTCATATTTATTGTAATTTACTTAAAGATACTGCTTATCTACGCTAAAAAATTAAGCCATCTTTTCCTACGTTAATACTCTGAGGCCGTGCTGAACACAAAAACATTTTTATTTACAATATTTTAATGCGAAAAATCTTGAGAGACGTCCTCGAATATATTTGTGAATCAAATTGAGTTGTGTAGCAATCAGCTTGAGTAAATAAGCCAAGTCAATATGTTCATGTCTTTTATAGGTCTTAGTAATCCGATTTATTAGGAAGGATATCTTCTGCGGTTGTCTTGTTTACTCTAGTCTGCTATGAGTCTGAAAGCTAGGCTCTGCGATTCAGGTTAATTTTGTAATTATTGACTACATTAATTTGGTCGTTGATTATTTAAAAAGAAAAGGTAAATTATTCGAATACTAATGAGTTATTGAAACTACTGATTTGGATCCAAAGGCTAATTCTTCAAAATTATTTATATATAATTGTTATTAATAGATAATTAATTATATAATGTATTTATATTTTTTAATGCCGTTTGCAAGTTAAAATACAATGATGAAAAACTTGTTTAATTGAGTGATTTATAATGCATAAAATGATCCGCAGATAATCTGAAAGAAGGATTAGATAATATATTTTGTAAGTATTAATTAGAAATGCAGTCGGATTTTAAACGTCGACGTTCGTCGATTTTGTTCTAATCATCGACTAGATATCGTCGTTTTTGTACTAATCTATACTAAGTTTGCGTCTATGTTTGTAATATAATAAAATATAATTTATACCTTTCATGAATTTCTTAGAGAACAGTGAAAGCACTCCGCCATTAAACTGTAAAAAAAGGAATCATTAATCACTGAAACGCCGCTGAGAAAGCAAAAGTTTGTGTTCTTCAGAACTCTACAGTGGTTTCCACTTACACCTTAACACAATTTCTCCTTAGCACTAGTAATAACAACTAGCACTAGAACACTGCGGATTTCGACACGAGTCTCTGAGCAACTCTGATTCGATTTTTGAGGCAGTACACAGGCTCGTATTCAGATAATAGACATAGAGAATATCATAAAATATTTAAAAGGAGTTCAATTATACAACAATAAGAAGTACTAGATGATAACATATAAAAAAAATTGAAGTCAAAGCAGACGACTTTAAAACGATAATAAAACCACGATGTTTAAAAAAATTTATAATAGTTACAATCATAAAACTTACGGTTTCTGTTGCACCATTTCCAAAATAAAAAAAATATATGAGAGAATAGGGGTACGACTATATAATATGTCATCTTCAAAGGTTGTTTAGGAGTTCATCCTAAATTACAACCCTGGTGAGGCTGATACACAGAAAATATTGCAAATTCAATTGGAGGCAGAGAAGTCAGCCACCGCGTCTGAATCGATAGAAATATGGTTAGATTTAGAAGAATTGAAGGGAACAGTCGATATTATTTTATCGTATTTAGGATAGATAGCACAGTCAGACATATGTATATTTATATGTAATGTAGTTTATGTAGTATTGCTTAATATATAATCTGTTCATATAACTAGGTATTTCTTATTTTTTTTTTTAAGTACGCCACCATCCTTACTTGTCCATACGGATCTTGTCCATTGCCTGGTAGAGATCGCTCCCAGCGATAAGGCCGCCCATTGTAGTTTTATTTGTTTATGTGTCTGCTTTGCTGTTGTTTTTTAAAATGGTGTACAATAAAGATATAATCTATCTTTTTTTTTATATGATCCAGTTACGGAACGAGCCGACGGCCCACCTGATGTTAAGTGGTAACCTCGGCCCATAACAACCGATGCGACTTGGGTCCTCCCTTACTAGATACGACAAGACCCAAGTCGCATCGTATGCGCCCGTAACTGTGAGACGTGTAGGTGGAATGTCTCATGTGCCTGTAATTTTACCGGCAACCACACCTTTCAAACCGGAACACAGTAACGCGAACGCGTTACTGCTTGGCGGCAGAAATGGGCATGGTGGCAGTACTTCCCCGGACGAACTTGGCGAGAGTTCTACTGCTCTTCTATGTATACTATCTATCTATGTATACCTAAATAAGTACTTGTTTAGAGTTTAAATGGAATACTTCATTATTACAGTCCGTTATGAATATCGAATATGAATCGAATCGAATATCTATCGAATATGAGTAACAGTGTAGCCAATCCTCATATTGATTTCAGGTAGTGGTCATGAACGTCGAAGATATTAACCACTTGCGATCACATAATTGTCACTCCACAACAAATCACTATTGAAACAGCTACCTTTGGATTGAAAGTCGCGGGCTGTACGACTGGGCCACCATACCCGCAATAGAATTTTGGGATATACAATAAGTAGAAAGTTACTTGAGGGGTATCTAATGATTAAGTTACTTACGTTTTGAATACTATTGATCTATTAGATTAGATACTATTGATTTATCTTATGAATTTCATGGAAACAAAGTTTTTGATTTTGACTTAGTTTTATTTTATATATAAGGAAGAACGTCTGATGTCGTTCATGTGTATATTCATTTGTGTAACTTAGAAATTCTTATTATAATAGGTTATTATTAGTTTCTGAACATTCATAGAGTTTACTACAGAAGCCTTGCGAAAGTGAACAGTAATTTCCGCGTACACCGCCGTTTTCATCTTAAAACGCCTTAATAGTGCATACAGTCACAGTGCTACACAAGAAATCTGGTTCACTCAATACATTCTGTTTAGAACATTTATTGCAAATTTGTATGTTCTTTGTAAATATAACATCGAAACCCAAATATCTTCTTAAACGTCCACGTCTGGAATGTGAAAAATGAAAAATGGAATCTCTATGTGAAATTACAGATTTGTAGACATTGTAGTCAAAGAGATTTTCATGATGAGTCTGCGAGTAAGACATTTCTTTTGTATCTTTACAGAAAATTCCACAAAAATGTTGGCTCTTAGGATGGTATGATTGGTACCAAGTTCATTCCAGAATATATTTTTCTTCTGTCATCGATTTTGTACAGGGAAGATAGATGATAAAGCTATTAATAGATATTATGGCAGACTCCGGACTACTGCAGTTGAAAACTAAATTGTCTGGTATTACTGCAATGTTATTATTTATTCCTATTTCTTATTATTATTTATTGCCGTAACAGGGTAGCGAAGTGACATAGCTGTTCTTCATGAGCTCTAGCGTAGGCAAAGTTCTGAACGCCTGAGAGCTGCACATTAAACTTAGGCGTGTTATGTTACCAATAACTAAACTGGGAAGACAACTCATCAATCTACGCGTCGCGACAGAGTTACGGTTAGTACACAATGTGATGGGTAAACTAAACGATGGATGTGAAGAACTGAGACGAGCTTTCGTTGAATAACTTTAAGTACTCGACAGACCTCACGCTCAGTTGGTTGTTACTCTGCCTTCTGTGCTGCAGGTCGTGGGTTCGATTCCCACCCAGGATAACTTGGACAACAGGATAAAAAGATACATTTGTGTGACGATTATAGATGTTTGTTATGTGTCTGGGTGCTATATGTATATATTTACAAAAAAAATATTTATGTATTCTGTCAGTTGTCTAATTCCCACAGTACAAGCTATGCTTAGTTTGAGGCTAGATGGCGCTGTGTAAATTGTACACCAATATTATTATTATTACTACAACACTATTACTTCTATAAGTTTATATAGTCAATTAATTTAGATAGAATAGAAGAATAGAATTTAGATACAAAGTTAGATAGTCAATCCACTCAAATAGTGACGCTTTTAGATAATAACGCGAGGCTCTCGCCGTTGAATTAGAAATGAATCCACTTTGAGATCCATTTTTTATACATTTTGCATGTCATTTGGATGTACCGCCACTATTTGAGTGAGATTATAATTCCATTCTTACGTACGCACTCGTTGAGTTTCGTTGAGCCACGACCTGGCTCTGTAAACTGCTATAATCAATTTGAGAAGTACAAACAATGTGTTTCTTTTATTAAATTCGAGTAAATATTAATATCATTAATCCTTACACTTGACCAGTTTTTATTATCAAAAATATATTATAAAAGTGAAAGTTTGTTGGGTATGATTGTTACTCATTCACGCACAAACAGCGGAACGGAATTGGATAAAATTTGGTACCAGATTGGCTTATGTCTTGATAGTTTAAGTTATGACGTTGCAAAATATTGTAAATAAAAATATATATTTTTTATACTATTTATTACTTAGACCCTAAATTTTCAACAGCCTTGGTCCAGAGTCAGTTTAATTAAATACGAAACGGATATGAAAATTGGTCCGAGTAAAGTCAAGACAGATTATCGACGGATTTATTTTCCATCAATCCAATGCCAACGAGTTAATTTAAACTTAGCCAAGTCGAAGATAATCCCATCAGAGATAACAAAATCCTACGATAACTTGGGGAAATCAAATGATTTCGGAACTGCTGAACTTTGTAATGGGATATCAAATTACATAACTTTTAAAGTTTGTTTTTTTAAACTGTATTGGTTTGCGTTTGATCTCATCTTGTCTGTTGAAAAGCAAGATGAAGTCACACCTACCCAAAATATGTCTATTTATTCTTCTTTTGAAGAGTCCCAAATTATATTCGGAAACAAAAGCAGACGATGGTAGAGAACTTCAGTGTTTTGTTGCCAGACTAAAACACCAAATACCACAAACCTTTAGAAATTCCAGGTCAAAACAAAAGTTTCATTCGTCAGTAAAATGAAATCAAACACGAACTATGTTTAATAGGTGTAGTCGAAAAGTTGGGATCGCCGGACATTTTCACAAGCCATTACCGCGGATGAGTCCGCCGCACCGCCCGCACGTGTCACACCGCGTACGGTGACCATATCACAGGATATTGGCGGACAGCAAAGAAAGAAAAAAAGAAAGAAAGAAAAATATTGATTTATGGCCAAGAATAAAGATACAAACACAATAACAGGCACAAATAAAGGAATACTATAGGATATAAGGAATAATATAGGACATAAATCTTTTTGACAAAATTAAAAGTGAGCTAATAAACACATACTGAACTACTACACTATATTACCAATAGCTTAGCTCAACCTGCTATAAAGCATTGCCACAAAATGGCTTCCAACACACCATTTGCTAGGTTGTGAGCAACCCAGCGCTGATCTTCCGTTGGAACCTTCTGTTGGTGAAACACGCCTGCTATATACTTCTATTTTTATTTAAAATAAATATTACTTAACTTATAAATTTTATATCAGAATATCTAATACTAGCTGACCCGGCAAACGTTGTTTAGCCATATAAATTATCGAAAGTGAGTGAAGGGTTTGGTTCAGTAGATTATGTGTTCATAAAACAAACATATTCACACAATTATTTGTCCTGTGTGTGAATCGAACCCCCGATCTACTACACAGAAGGCAGAGTAACTACCAACTGACATGTAAGGCCAGTCATTTTCAGTCATAAGTGTGCTCAAAATACACTATTAATATCCTGAACAGCAAAACTATACAATTATTGTCACCCTTATTGTGAAACAGTACCAACGAGTGATCTGGACCAAAGTTGACCCTACAGTTAACAAGTCCTATACATCTACTCGGCGGGATCATTAAAGCCTTATTCTTGTTTAACTGAACAAATTAGCCCCGGGACTGAATTTTAATACACTTTATTGTGTTTATTAGCCACCTAGTATTTTATTGGTGTAATTTTGCTTTCGAGGTCTTATATATATGTAAGACAACTTGTTTTGTGGAGTTATGGAGTTACAAACAAAAAAGTGAGGTAATAACGCTTAAGTGTAGCTTTTTTAAGACAATGGACGGGGTATAAAGAAAGCGGAAACCTTTTCAGGTTTGCCCTAAGCAAAGAGAAAAAAATTACGACCACTGACTTTCTGTAATGGAAATACAAGAAAAAGCTGCTTTTCGGGTCGTTTTAAAAATACCGATTAGGTTAAGCACCTTTCACAGTGGCCATGACTTGGATGGGTAACCGTAAGTGGCATTTACAGCTGAGCGCTTCCATGCTTCGAAAACTTATTTAGATGGTCGACAAATGACTGGAGACGAAACCACCTTTGAAAGTGATGTCGTCGACTTGTGATTACAAGGTAGTGGGTTAGAATCCTACAGTGAGAACTAAACATTTTTCTCAAGTAGAAGCAACTGCTTAAGGTGTTATTTTTACTTATACAAAAGCACATTTTATCGACACCGAAAAACATTCATTTCGCTACAAAATTGTTCACGTCCTTATTTGCATTGAAAAAGTTTTATCTCACCCTAAAATATACAACGTAATGAAACGTCGGGCAATTTTATTTGAAGATCGACGTAGTAGGGCTTGTAGACGGGGAACAGTCCAGCAATAATTAATTGCCTAGTGGCGACAGTGTTGCTAGAAATAATACGATAAATTGGTTTTAATTTATTCGTAAAACATGTTAATTACATTCCACACTCCTGTCATACAGTATTACATAATACAGATTAGTTAATATGTTATGAGTAATTTTTAAGTAAGGCCTGTTATTAATGTGTATGGCTTATGTTTCTAAATATATTTAGAATGGTTACGTAAGATTAAGACTCCGCTCATTGTTCACATTTTATACCAGATTCAAACGTTTCTCTACAAATATGTATATCTAAAATAAATTTCGTTGATTATAAAAACTTTTCTCATAGACTTAGGTTACTTATAGCTTCTGATATCCATGTCAACAACTTGTAATGTGAAATAAAGTTATATATAATTTCAGTTGTTTTTATTTATATATAAATGATTGTAGCTCAAGTACAAAAAAATAAGCTGAGCAAACGAATCACATTATATTTCAAACAAGCTTTATACCTCAACTGATCTAATAAATCACCAGTTTGTATCACCGTATTTTAAGGCAGATTGCTTGGCCATTTAGTTGCCAAAAATGTTGTTACCGCCCGATCAGTTTTATCGCCGGTCTAGAGTGCTCGTACAGAATCGACATCAGGTGAACGAAAGGACCCGCGTATAAATATTTTATGGCGATTGAATGAACTCAGTCAAAAAAGAAAAATAACAATATAAGGGGGTCAGGCGTTTGAATATATACGATATTTGCGGAAGGTTTTGTTGTATCTTACGTGGCTTTAGTATTGTTCTATTTTTTGAAGGGGATTATGCGTAATTATCTTACAATCCAGAAATACCTAGTGCTTCCCTATTTGACAAAACATTTTCTACCCAATAGATGTTTTACTTCGTACTACCCGAAAATACACCTCATCAACCCCATCTTCGAAAATGTGGTGTCTTTAATACCCTTTTGTGAAGAAAGGTTTTAAATAATAATAATATATTTATTTCAGACTACTTAGTATTAAATACATTGGCCCATATAAATAGATACCTTAGCGACTAACATACATTAATAACTTAAAACTACAGCAAATGAAAGTTATTTTATTTCTAGGCCGCTTCCCTAAAGCGTCGGTAAACGATTCCAGCACGCCAAAACCCAGGATCAAGGATCACATCTTTATGTTTAGCTGTGATCTGGAGCATGTTAGACTTAAAGTCAGTTTCGTCAGTTTACTTCTATTAAAGATATCCAAATAAATGATCAAATTGTTTTGTGAATATCAAAAAGCCATATAAGACAGATGTATGTGAATAACTTATAAGTAGATTAAACAATACGACTTGTGTCATCCCCTACCTAGGTATGAGAAGACACAAGACACATCGTTTTACGCCCGTAATTCTGAATTATTCAGTTACAGTCGTAACTATGGCGTATTCTCTGCGTTTTCAATATTATTTCACAGAGCTCGGTCGAAGCGATATTTGACCCAAAAACTAGCATATTTCTAGCTATGAGATCTGCCATCCAGCTAGGCAATGCCAGTTTTTTGGACTTAATTCCACCTGATAGTGACTTGGATCAGCTGATATACCTATAGATAGATGGAAATGGTCTTGTGATATCTCAGTTGTTTAATTGTCGTTTGTAGTATTATGTATATATATTTATAATATTGTAATGTAAATAAATACTGAACCTCAGTTTTATCGATAAAATACTTTTCACTCACATTCTGTCAAAGTAAAAACACATTAAGAAAACAGTTTTAAACTAGAAAGTATCATATGTTTTTTCTTCAGGCACAGTATTAAGTTTATCACATTACAATGTAGTATTAGATTATTTTTGGTATCGAAAATGGTTGAAACCACTCAACTTCTAGCAAAAATGTAATAGAACTCCTCGCACTGAATCGTAAATCAAATTCGAAATACGAGTACGTTCTCTGAAATCAGAAATGTTTTCTCATAATGCTCTCTGTACTTAGGACTTTTGTGCACTTTGCACTTAAACTTTATTATGGCCAATTCTAAGGAATAAGAAAAACTATTGCTTTTTAGTACTGTAGCGTATAAATTTGTAGGAGCTATAATCATTTCAAATTACGAATTCGTGATAATCCTTATTATGAAATAGTGGATAACTGCATATAATTTTGGACAGCACCTAAATGCAATAAGGTTAGGTTTACTCGTGGATACGTCAGTTTCAGTACGTCAGTCAGTTTAAGCAGTTTATGTTGAAGATCACCATAGCTACGCTGTTATTCATCAAAAAGACTTTTTCTTTTTTTGAAAAGTTAAGGTTGCACAGTTGGTGATCTTGTTAAAAACAGAAAAGTATCTTATTTCTTCTTTGATTGGCTTCATAGCTCAATTGGTAGTAACCCTGCCTTCTGTGCTGTAGGTCGTGGGTTTAATTCCCACCCAGGATAAACATTTGTGTGACGTAGATGTTTTTTCTGTCTGGGTGTGTTATTATGTATTATATACACAACAAAAAAGCAATATTGAGTATTAAATCAGTTGTCTGGTTCCCACTTTGGGGTTAGATGGTGCTGTGTGATAATGTCCACCAATATTTATTATTTATTTATTTTAATTAACTATAAAATAGTAAACTAAAAATACCATCATTCTTCTGCGTTGATAAAAATTTGCCTTAGGTATAGGTTTCCTATAGGTTTTGAATATTTGAATATTTGCGTGACCTATTAGTCGGAGAATCATGAGTGCGATGAGCTCTCCACATGTCACATCTATGCACACCCATTAGTAAACGAGGCCATGGTGTGGTTGTCTATTTTTTCAGTTAAAAGCCGTGACTGTATGTATATACGTATACTACTCAGTGCAATAGTCCTTCGGTATTTCCACTCTACTGTGACCAGTCAAGCTCGAACCTAAATATAACATTCAAGGCTTTTTCATCGAAGAGGTAGGCAGCGCCTCAAAATGGGCATGATCACATTGCTTCACACACTAACATGTCTTCACTTGTGTTACTGTACTTGAGTAATTTTTTATGGTTATATTCTGATCGCGATTTAGAAAAGAAAGAAATCTAAAAAACATATTAAGTCAGGTAATATATTAAAAAAAACTTCCAAACGAATTCAATAAATATGAAGTGAAGCTGAAATGTAATACATCCAAACAAACTTTTGCAATTATAACACTAATCAATATAAATATTTATAAACATATAAGCTTATTTATCATTGGGTGTAATCACACAATATTATATAAGTTCTCGTTTAAATGGGATATTTTTATTCTGTGCCCCAAATAGATTTAACAAGTTGGGCGAACGAGCAAAGTGCGGACTAGGCGGTGTTAATTACACTGTGACCCGTTCGTTAGTCTCTAGGACGCTACCTGGGACGCCCAAAGGTGGAATTGGATTGCGAACGGAACTCAGAATAATACGGCTGGAGACTGGACCTAGTAATCAAGGGAGAAATTTGTAGCAGCGAGATGTGTAGATTGTGATTACATTACATAACCTCAAATATTACATTTTTTATCTTCTAATTAAATAATAAATAAATAAATATTGGGACATCTAGCCCCAAAGCTAAGCATAGCTTCTACTATGGGATCCAGATGACTGATAGAATACATATATACTGCAAATACCAACCAGACAACTGATATACATATTTTTTTTTGTAAATACATGCATACACACCACCCAGACACAGAACAAACATCTATGTTTGTCGCCCAAACGTTTGTCTTGTGTGAGAATCGAACCTACGACCTACTGCGCAGAAGGCAGGGTTACTACCAACTGAGGTGTGAAACAAGCTTATGTCTAAATAGTTCTACGATATGTGTCTGACTAGTTTGGAAAAGCGAGAAGGAAATAATAATAATAATAATAATAAGTATTTATTTTAGTAAAATGAAACTGGAATTGGCGGCAGCTTTTAAATCCTAAAAGAAAATGAAAGAATTAACTTGATTTTATATTTTTGGTTCAGATTTTGATTCATGTAGTATGTACTATATATGTTAGCTACGTAACTGAAATTAGGCAGGTAAATAACTCTGTCTAAATTAAAAAAGAATCTAATAGCAAACTTTGCTAAGGAATAGTTAATATAATTTACTAATAAATGATCGTCTGCAAATTATTCGCTAAATTATTACACATTCTGAAAGCAACACAGGTAAATTTTATATATATCAAAAAATGCTCCCACAAAAAAACGGCATAGTTGCTTTAACAAATTGGAAATCAGATTAATTTCAGCAATCGGATAACGAAAACTATTTTATATAAAACCAACTTTTGGAAATATCAAAATATTATGCAATTTATATGTGTGAACGTATAAATTGCTATGTTATATCATGTTTGATTACGTTTTCTATAAACATCCTAACTGTGTGCGATAAATTTACATTTCTATTAGTTTTGAGTTCGGGACGAATCCACAGTAATATTAAGAAAATAAAATTCTATTTGACAATTTCGATTTAAAGGCCCGTCTTAAAACAGAACAGTTTATTATGACTTCAGTGTCGGGCCCAAATTTGGAGGTAGAAGTTGTAAAATAACTCTTTCGATTAGTGTTCTAGGGGTCTGTACAACCCTTGGCGATAGTATAAATAAACCGTTATTTGTTAGTTAACATATCCCTAATCTTACTAAGGCTGGACCGTGTTATATCAGGAACCTTTATAGCTACCTGAATTGACAATATTTGTACAGGGCCATAGCGTGGGCAAAAAGAAAAAGTGGTTCCTATTGAAAATATTCAAATACACGCAAATATTGCTTAGGCATTAAAGCTGTAGAACGTAAAAGGGTATCAGTTAGTTCACCTTATAGACCGGGAGCCATATGAAAAATTAGTATACTAAGCAACTTTATAAACTTTTCATACAATCATGTGGGACGATAGTCATTTCTATTACTGTCTACCTCTCCAAGGGGGCCGTTCGTAGAGGGAAGTGGAAATGATTCCTATTTATCATTTCTGAAAACGCAAGGACTGTCTTGTCACATAATATATCAAATTTAAGAATAATAATAAGATATACACATATATTAAAAAGTTTTTTTTGATAAAGGTATCACCGCTGAAAATAGAGTACAAACATTGATGTCATTTATAAAAACGGGTTTAGTAAAGAATACTTCCTACACTGTAAATAATTATTTGAATGATAAATCACCTTGTGATGTTCTGATGACGTTCTGCCCCGCGAGACACTAAATATCTTGTTATATCTTAATTAATTATATCTTATTATCTTTATCCAGTGTTATGAGATAGTCTAAGTCATAAACTAAATGTAACATAGATTTATGAACTTAAATTGTTACAAGGACCGTGCTCGCAAAAAAAGGAATCCCTCCTTTAGGGGTTTCTTACCTCTTTCCCTATAGAGGGTCGGATAGGGTTTGAACAGACTTCAAACTTAGTGATAAGTAGGCGTGACCGTGTGTTTTGAATATTACTTACTGAAGTTTCCAAGCCATTTCTTTATGAATTCTATGGAAACTAAGTTTCGTGATATTGACAAGTTTCTGCCACCAGCTCCTACGCTCACCTGGGCAAAATGTTTGCGGGATAGTTTCGTTTAGTAAATAGGATGAGGTGGGTCTCGTCCTTCAGCCAGGTAATGATGTGGAAGTAATGCCCACGCATTTATCCGCCTTTACGTATTTATGTATTCTAACTGCTGGCGACATGTTTGCAGACATATTTTTTGGAAATTTCTCAACGGTTGATCAAATGATAAACGGGTAAAATACTGATATATGTCTAAAATTATTGACATATTGAACAATGCTACCACTTTTTTGGTGACTGTCCAGAGAGAGGATATTTTCGGGTGTAAGTGTAGTTATTGTATAACATAAGATACGATCTAGTTTGATGAAGAAATCGTCAATGTAACGCTAGCGTCTAAGGACTACCTAAGGTAAGGTGGACCTAAGGTACACGGAGTTTTCTTGTTTTCATCGTATTTTTTTTATTTAAAGCTTGTTTTATAATACGATTACAGTTATACACTCCAATGCCCAATCCCTGTGTCGCAGATTGCGCGGACAAACACAAAAACAAACTCAATCTGAACGCATGATCAAAATATCCAAAATACATTCAAAGTCAAAACTTTTATTTCTATAGAATTCATAAAAAAATGGCTTGGAAACGTCAATATTATTCAAAACATAAGGTCACGCGTACTTATTGATAAGTTTGATGCCTGTTCAAACCCTATCCGACCCTCCATGGGGAAGAATGGGCATTAAAAATGTATAAACCCTATACGCGCAGTTAATTATGCAAAATTATCTTTAGTGTTTCATACACGAACGCTAAAATATGCAGTTATCTTTCAGTTATAAGTTATGATCACCGTTTCTAGTTTAACGAGCGCTGCGCGCTACAGTTTTTCAATTATCCGTTGCTTGGTTTATGGCTGTTTTTGCTTTATGTTGCCGTAATATGCTGAGATTGCGTATGGGGGTCTACTATGCATTTTATAATAACATTAAAGATCGTCAATGGACTACAAGATTTTATAGCTGGATATAAATAATAGGTTTTATTATTAATAATGTGGTATGAATAAATACGCCAAAAGATGCTGGATTTCCTTGAGCTGCTGGTCAATAATGCCATGATTTGTTTAAATGGGACCCTTTACAGGCATGTTTTGGATTTGAAAGCGTGAAAGTGGAATTTTTCACGCGCCTATAATTTCACCAACAACCACATCTTTGAAACTAGAACATAGTATCGCGAATGCATCACTGCTTGGCGGCAGATATGGGTAAGGTGGCTGTACTTCCTGGACGAATTTACTGTAAGTTCTAAAAGCAGCAGTGCTTCTGTAATACTTTAAATACTGAGTTTTAAGGTCCTTGTACATTTACATAAATTGTTTGTTTGAAAAGAACTAGTTTTTTCTTCTTAAATTGATAGTTAATATTTTATTCTTAGTGAAGATTGTGGGAGCAAAGAGGCATTGATTGCGGCTTCCCCGAACAAACTATTCAAACAGTTGATTCTACTGTTACTAAACAAAAAAAAAAACAGGTTTATTTTACTACGCGAGGAAAGTCGAAAATGTTATATAATATTATAGCCTACTCGCCAACACCCAAAAATATTACTGATTCTATTACTCATAACTTTCTTAATCCTTAACCTTACAGTAAAACCAGGCATAAAGGTACGTGACCACTACAACGGACAGAGACTGTCGTAAATACCGTGGTACATTCACTACGGAATACTAAAGTTAAGTAAGTTTGAAGAAAACACTTGACTTGGCTCTGCACCTAACTGGAGGAAGACCCAAGCCGCCCAGCTGGTTATTGGCAGAGGTTACCTCTTTACATCGGATCGCCCATCCGATAGTTCCGTAACTACACCATACACTATATCATGAAGTTTTTATAAAATCGCCTCTCTCTAGCCTCAAAGGTTTGCTGGAAGCGAACTCTTTTTAGGGTTAAGCTCGCCTGTGTACATGTATTATGACTTTTTGTATTATGTTTTCTGTTTACAATAAAGAATAAAGAAGATGTAAAATTTGTAAATTGGGATATAGGAGGTAATTCTGATCTATTAAATAATGCTACACAAGCGAAGCCGGGACGGGCCGCTAGTTAAATATATTTGCAATATTCACAGTCAGCGTTCACCTTAAGCATAACTGCACCAGGTTAGTGCTTTATTTAATTGCAAACTGAATACATATTTTAAAGTAACGACAAGCGAGTTCTCGTAACATTTCAGTCAGGTCCGACCAAATCTCGGTAACTTGTCTTGAAATGTCAGTAAAGGTATGGGATGTATTATATTTTAGTTTAGCAGAGTCCAACGTTCATAGTTATTTGTTCGTGTGTATATGTTTCAAATTAAATATTTTTGTTTGATTTGATTATCACTACAATTTTTACTGTCGCTAATCAGACTCGTATACAGTTTTAATATGAATAATTCACTTACAGGTAAAATTATTGGTGCAAAAGATATTCCGTCGTCTAAGTAAATAAGTATGCTGTATATTAAATAAAGAATAATATTTATACCACAAAAAAATACAAAATTATGTTTCTTACAGCAAATAATCTTCAACGCAGCGTATGCTACAGCACAAGATGTTTACAGAAATTAGCCTTAGCAATATGATGCGTCTAGAACAGAGTAGAACAGAATGTCATTTATTTGACTTTATTGAAAAGGATTTTATTTTATTTAATTGTGAATGTCAATTGAAATGTTGTTTTAGTTTAATTTTAATTTTATTTTATTTATAATCTCATTAATATGGAAAACGTGACATTCCGAAATAAATGTATATTATTATTATTATTTATGATATTACGAACTATTTGCAACTAGCTTCAATCGAACCTTACGTTTCACAATGGCCGCGGTAGAGTTAGGAACTTTGTAAACATTGCAACAGTTCAGTTATGAAACCGAGTCATACAATTTTGATACGGCTCGCTTCTCAGCCAAATGTCCTGTATCTAATATGTTTGGGAAGAAAAAGTTTTGAGGCTACCGGACCTTGCCATAGTTATTCTGATATTTAAAATATTAATATAAGTAGGACACAATGCCTTATATATTTTAAATTATATTCCTTTAAGCTGAAAAAAAATTAAAATTGAAAATTAAATTATAGCGTGGATTTTAAATATGTACCTTAATATGCTATTCAAAATGTACATAAAAATACGCGCATCATCGACTATCTTTAAGTTTCATAAATTTTAGGTTTTGAACGGCGATTTCAAAGTTCAGTGAAACATCGTCACGGTACAAAAACCTATTAAAACCATACGTACACAAATCTTTGTACCCCTGCTATATCTTTCCATGCACAAAACAATTTACCAAGAAAATATGAGCACAATTTGTACCTGGTTCCTCCCATTCGTAACTCCAAGCAACATTGTTGGTTTATGAGTCAGCATTACCATATTATGTGGTCCATTAAGTATTTTAATATCATGTCACTCGCAACGCTTTATAAACTTTGAGGGCCGCCTCTAAAGAAGTTAAAACCTAAGTTGTTGCCCGACAAAGTTGGAGTTTTATGGTTTGAAGCTATAATAAATTTGATTATTGTAACGTGCGGTGCCTTTGTTTCTTGTACAAGTTTATTGTTGAGGAAGTGATTTCTTAAATTCATAATTTTTTCATTCTTTCCCCTTATTACACCCCCTTTATTTCCACGTTTAGTCCAATTTGCGAAGAAACATCAGTCACAAATAGTACCATTAAAACTAATAAAACAGTTGATTAAATTATAATAATAAATTGAGTATGCGTCAGGTACAAAGGGTTTCAATCAAATTAGGAAAAATATCTCTCTCGACTTCCTTTAGCCATCGTCACAAACTTTGCCCCTTACGCTGTCTGTCACTGGACGTAAGGTCAGCAGCGAAGTATCATCTGCTGAGTATTTTTTGAAGTGCGGCACGATAGGTAGGTGTGGTTCCTCGTCCCAGCCAGCCAGCCCAGTCAACTGATAATTTATAAGATCGGATAGTGCAGGGCAATTTATACGCATTATTAATATCAACCGTATTCGTCAACCAAACGAAACCCCTCACCAACCTCTAAGCGTTTACTCCGGTCCCTAGTACGAAAATAACGGGCTAGATCGTATATATATGTGTTACTAATAAATATCCTTTTCTAGAGAAGCAAACTTAAGCTCAGGTAACAAATAGCTACTATTTGTTACCTGCGATTAAATTTGCTTGAAACTGTAAAATTTGTAAATGGCTACCCATTTACAAATTTCGATTAAATAATGATGATTAAAACGACTCGATTAAAATTATTTATCACTTATTTTAAATTGATGTTAATCTAAATAATCGTGAGAGCCGTTAAATATTAGCTTAATTTAAGGTCACATTAATATATTTCTTTCGTATTTATTATTACAGATATAAACTATCTCAGGTTTTTGGTTACGTTTGGATTGGATTTGCTGAATTAATGACATGTTCGTGAATTTTCCGTGTGGAAACTGCTTTATACATATAACAAATTTCCGCACTATTTAATAAAATAATAAATAAATATAGTGATAATAAATAATAATAAATATATTTCTTACACAGCCACGTCTAGCCAAAAACTAAGCATTAATTGTACTATGGGCACCAGGTAACCGAGTCTACTGCTAGTCAAGTCACTGTTTTTGTGCCCGAAAAGGAGCCTCTTTGAGGCACACTTAAATCCTTTCACCATACTGTTTCGAGAGAACCAGTGACTCGAATAGTAGTAGTACAGTTTCAATCGAACCAGTATGGCGAAAGGATTTGAAATGCGGCTCAAAGAGGCTCCTTTCATACACTGACAGAAAACTTTTTAAAATACTTACTAACACCCAGACACAGAACAAGCATCTATGTTCATCACAAAAATGTTTTTCCTGGGTGGTAACTGAACCCACGACCTACAGCAAGGAAAGCAGTTTCTACCAAGTTAGCTGTGAAGGCAGTCGGTCCTCTGAAAAAAGTATTTTTCCAATATTCAATCATGGGAGCGTTTGTCTACCGAAAGGAACTTTCATGGTAAGTTCAAGCTATTAATTACTTAGCACTTCGTAGTTTGAGACGCTTTGTGATGAATCAGGGAGCGAAAACGTGCAGTGTCAATAGCTTAGTGCAATGTCGCTTAATATGTAAGCTTGCATTAACTCTGCCGCCAAGCAGTAATGCATTCACGTTACTGTGTTTCAGTTTGAAAAGTGCGGTTGCGGTGAAATTGAATTGAAATTGCACTTGAGTCATTCCAACAGTTATTGACTTGGATCTTGTTATACGTAAGTAAGGGAGGACCCAAGTCGTATTACTTGTTATAGGCTGAGAGAGACTAAACAACATCTGCTCGTTCCAGAAATTGATCGCATTAAAAAAGATTTAGAATTGTAAAAAGGATCATGCTCTCGAAAATACGAGTGTGTTTTCTCTGGTCAAAATATTATCGCCAACCGATATAGTTACGAAAAAATGTCCGGTAAATTTAATTGGACCCCAGATTCGGACTTCGCGTCTCCAAAAACCTCCAGATTATGAATTTGAGCCGAATCGAAGCAATTTTCAAGTCGGCCGCCATTTTGGATCGGCTATCTTTAATTTTGAGAATACCACCAAGTCATTCGAATACACATTTATGGTATTTGTCCAATCACCGTTCACCTATCTTCTACAGGAAAGAAGTTATAAGCCATCTTAGGTAATTTTTTGTATGGCGGCCATTTTGTAATTTACGGGGTCTTTTTTTTTCTAATTTTTTTGGAAGTTCGCCACTGTCTTTTATAGTTTGAAAAATACACGCGGAGTGTAAAAAGGGGGGAAGTTGGAGAAAGTTCGACACCTTTGGAATTTCTCAAGACCATACAAATACGTACCCGAAATAAAAATTCTAATTTAGCAAAACAACACCCACTTTGGAGATTTTATCTTCAAAAGCGTAACGCAGCGTGACCTTATGTTTTGAATATTATTGACATTTCTAAGCCATTTATGAATTCTATGGAAATAAAGTTTTTGACTTTGACTTTAAAAAAACAATGAATAAAAGATTTTTCCACAGTCCAGTCCTTTTCGTTTTTAAACACACGTAAAAATATTTTCGATCACAGATTTAGAGTACATTACTAATTCGACATAGACTCAAATAACGCGCGTGCATAAATTATGGCAATCTCGCGCACAATTTGGATTGATAATTTCGTTACCTGTGTGCGTCTAATGCCACATATTCCGTACACACAGTTGCAATAATAATCAAGGGTTGTTCGTTTGCACGATACAGCTATATGAAACAATTAGGAAGAATCTTTCTCACTTTGTCAGCGGCAGTGAAATTAACATTGACTGATGACTGATATAACATTAAATAAATAAATAAATAATAAGTTAAATTTTACGTTTATTATCATTTTTTCCACACACACTGATACAAAACGAACCAGACAAATCTTTTAATAAAGGTTTTTGAAAGTTTAATTGGTTTAAGTGGGCGAAAACGAGGCATCAAAAAAGTAAAAGTAAGACAATTTTCCTATAAAATTGCCTACTAAATATTAAGTTCGTCTCAGAAGAACTAATAATTAATGCTTTTGCGTAATAAGTGTAAGTGTACGTAGCAATAATTGTGAGCGTGATCAATTGATTGAATCGCTATGGGGTCTAATGAATGGTTGAAATTAATGTAAATTCGTTTATCTTTTGAAATTATATATGGATTTCAAAATATACAAACACTAAAGCAATCAGAATACAGAAAGAGTACACAAAAGCAACATATTATTAAGTAATACGCAACACAAAAATATAAACGAAAAAATATAAAAAAGTTAGAAACTAACATACCAAAGAACAATTTTAATTAGTCAAAAATATATTGTATGAACGATAATTTATGTGACTGAAAGACGGAGGCAACAGCAAGTCAAAATACGAGTGTGTGGGTAGATATGCATAATTTAAGTTTTACACTCTGATGTGTGAGTCCTCTCATTTGAGCTTCCACTGGGAGGAATAATTAGCTTTGGACGGTTATATACGGAATGATTATTGAATTCTACTCATTACGGGAATGGATTAGTTGCAGTTAAGACTGAAATATGAGCAAGCTGGTGAAGCTGTATGTACTCCGACTTTAAATCTGATGGTCGTTGATTCAAATATAGGAGAGGGCACCAATGTGATTTTCACTACTGCTACTAGTCAAGTCACTGGTTCTTTCGAAACCAGTGTTGCGAAAGGATTAAAGAGCGCCTCAAAGAGGCTCCTTCCGTGCATTTAACACCTGTCTTCGAATTTTTGGTTCTAGGACATGTCGGTTTCCTCACCGTTTTGGAAACGTTGTATCTCGCAAATACATTTTTTTCAAACGACAAGCACACTTTTTCAGGAATCAGCGACATCACGATCGGAAATCGGGGTTTGTACCACCTAGCCACCGCACTTTCAATGGTTACCTTATAAGAATGATACAGATCAAAGTTCTGGAGCTATCTCAAGACAATAGAAGAGTGAGGTGTACGGAAGTACAAATCATTTCTGTTTATTTAGGTCTCTATACTATTTCGTTCGTTATAATTATACGGTTATACCTAGAAATATGTTTGCGTGCCGTGACGCAAAGAAATATTTTTAGCCAGGCGAAAATATAAATGAAATCAGTCATTTAGATCAGTTTTAATTGTAATCAGACTGGCCTCACAGCTCAGTTGGTAGTAACGCTGCCCTTTGCGCTTTAGGTCGTGGGTTCGATTCCCATACAGAACAAACATTTGTGTGACGAACATAGACGTTTGTTCTGTGTGGGTGTTGATATGTATTATATGTATGAATTTACAAAAAATGTTTATAAGTATTATATCAGTTATCCGGTTCCCATGATACAAGCTATGCTTAGCTTACTTTGGGGCTAGATGACGCTGTGTGAAAGGTCCAACAATATTTAAAAAAATAATTAGTTCAGGAGCCTTTTTGAGGCGCTCTTTAATTACTTCACCACACTGGTTCCAGAGAGCCGGTTGTATTAGGTATCGTCTCTATTGCAACAAAGTGAGACTTGTATGATAGTGGGTGCTATTAATGTAGTCTATGACGTCAGTGAATTATTAACCGCATCGATGTCGGTTTATGGCAGGGGGATGGTTCCACTTAATTAAACAGCCTAATGTCATCCATTGGCAGTGTGCTGTCAGTTTATGGTCAAATGTAGGGGAAGGCCCAAGTCACATCGGTTATTTCGGGCCGAGGTTACCACTTAACAACAGGTGGGCCGTCGGATCGTTCCGTAACTATATGAAAAAAAGGAAAAAAATGTACGCAGTTCTTTGTGATTATGGTGGCGGAACGAGCTGATGGCCCACCTGATGTTAAGAGGTAATTGCCGCCCATAGACAACAACAATACGAGTCAAGTCCTCTCCACCAAAGTATGAGATGATCTGAGATTTTTGTTGTATTATATATTTACTGGACTTACAGCGTAGTTGGTAGGAACTCGGCCTTTTGCTAGGTATTGGGTTCGATCCCTGCCCAGTACAAATATTTGTGTGACGAACATATATTTGTTCAGTGTAGTATGTTGTAAGTATTCTATCAGTTACACAGTTTATATAGTACAAGTTATGCTTAGTTTGGGCTTGGTGGCACACGAAAATAAAATAAATAAATGATGTACGCGATTTTTCAACTTTTATGAGGTTCCGTACTCAAAAGAATAATATCCTACCTGATGCCAAAACATCCACTAAACCAATTACCCAATCAACTAAACTATTTCTTTTAACATGCCTTATTGCCAATTTCCTTACAAAATATTATACAAATATAAATATTTAGATACGGAACCCGCCGGTAAGCGAGTCTACCTCGCACTTGGTCGGCTAGTACATCATTATTCTCACCCTCCGCATTTCAAACTTTCTCTAAAAACCAGCAGTCATAATACGAACAATAATCGAATCAATCTCCGTCTTTCTAATTAGTCCACATCAAACTCAGAGTAGACTTAAAATAAGAAAACCAATCGGGAAACTGTAGCGAAGCCTGCACCCGTCGATCCGAACCCCACTGTAAAACTAGAGAAGTTTCACAACCGCGTTTAAGCACCAAACTTTTAAAGCAAATACTGCTGGAAATCAAATTATTTGAATGTATTGGGTGGAAGAATCGATATAGAGCAATCTTTTTAGTTTATTTGGATTTCGGGAGTTGTTTTTTGTGTAGAATAAAGTTATGGAACGAACAGATGGCCCACCTGGTGTTAAGTGGTAACCTCTGCACATAACAAGCAATAGGAAGTGAGTCTTCCCCTACTTAGGTAAGACAAGTCATATATGCCCGTAACTTTGAGAACGTAAGGTGGAACATCTCATGGGCCTGTAATTTCAATCAAACCTTTCAAACCAAAATACAGTAACGCGAATGCAGCATCACTGCCTACGTCAGAAAGGAAATTTTGGAGATATCGCTACGAAACTCTACAAAAAATAAGTAACAATTACAGGAATACGGTTACATGTTTTTTTAATTGGTCTGACGTCAGGCATGGGTCGTGAGTTCGAATCGCGGTAAGTAGTAAAAACTGAAAAAAGCGAAAAGTAGCATGTACCATTAGTATGTAGCATTACAAGAAGATCATTCCGTTGGAGTTTAATGTAAAACAATTTCAAAAGGGTGTACTAGGGTTTTAAAAATTAGCTTATAACCACCACGCTAGCAATAACTCGAGTGTTGCAGGTGACGGAAACCACTGACCATCCGGTGGGCCGTCAGCTTGGGCGCGTCATAATTTACATTAAAATTAAATATTTTTTAGCAGCAACCCAAGCAAGATTGCTACTAAACAAGCAACGGACTCGTCAAATTACTTTTACTTTGTTGCATGATTAAAAAAGTTTTTGTCTAACATTTTTAATTGTTTAACTCTCCCTTCCCGTAATACCGACAAAAATTGTCTTTCCAAACTTTTATCTGGCGTTTGTAAAACAAACCTCACCGTTTAAATATTTAACGATTCACTTTCATAATCCACGATGGATTTATAGCAATGGCGTTTCATTATTCATCAACGGAAAACGCAATGAATTGCGCGCCGGTGACCGCGGAAGCCGAAATAGATCCCAACGACGTTTATAAACCTATCCAAATACAACCATTGCCTGATCTGGCTGGTAATTTTGTTGGTTTAATATTTGTCCTAGATAATTAACGCATTCGTTTCTAAAAGAAAGTGCTAGCTCAGTTATTAACAATTCGGCAATGAACTTACCACTTGTCACGTCTACGTTTCCCACCAGAACAAGCTAACTTAGCTAACTTGTTAGTGTTACTGTTACTTGTGTACTCAAAAGTCTGGAATACTTCAGGCATGTTCTTTTCAGGACGTAAAGGTTCGACAAAAGGGGATTTTTGAGGTTGCCATCCTTAAAAAGTAAATCAAATTCAAGGGGGACGAAGCAGCGGACGAGTCCACTAGTTTTAAATGGAACAATTTATGTGGGCATTTCACACAGTGCCCTCTAGACCTTAAACTTAGCAACTTTGTACTCTGGGAACCGGACAAGTGGACGAATTATTACATAATTATTATAACAAAGAATCATTGTCGTTCATAGGTGATGAAGTAAGGTTTTTCGTTTTACAGCGCAAAGTTTTAAGTAGTAATTTTATATTACGTATTAAGTATTATATATTATATTAGTAAGTATGTGTCTTTTGCAATGATTTGCCACTGTTTTGACGAATCTCCAAAATTCCTAACGTGCAAACGATCTCTGGATACGCCACGAAAATACGTTCCGCTTCATTTGGTATATTATGTTTTGCAGCGCCAGCATGGCGCCGAAATCGTGTCCATTGCTTTTTATATCTTGACATTACATGTATGTACTTTTAGTGGGATCTGAATTCTTCCCCGTTAATAACATGATCATAAACGCATTCCATTATAAGTTCATAAACATTGTTATTGACATATTTTGGTCGGATTGTCAATGGTGGCGTATGTTTTAAGAGCAGTAGAACTCTCGCCAAGTTTGTCCGGGGAAGTACTGCCACCATGCCAATTTCTGCCGCCAAGCAGTAACGCATTCGCGTTACTGTGTTCCGGTTTGAAAGGTGTGGTTGCCGGTGAAATTACAGGCACATGAGACATTCCACCTACACGTCTCAGAGTTACGGACGCATACGGTGCGACTTGGGTCTTGTCGTACCTAATAGGGGACGCCCCAAGTCACATCGGTTGTTATGGGCCGAGGTTACCACTTAACACCAGGTGGGCCGTCGGCTCGTTCCGCAACTGAATTACATAAAAAAAAATGTACTCAGTAGGTATATTAACTTGCTACATACGCCACCATTCAAATAAAACCGGATGCCCTAAAACAGTCCTGATTCCAGTATATGTGTGTAGAGTCTTGCCTCTACTAACACAGCACTACTCTTGACAAGCGAGAGCGAATGTGCTCTTATCTCCTCAGGAATTTGCTACAGATTCGTGGATGTCACGAATTATCCTAATGAAGGATTATGAATTTTATTACTGATATAATATTTGCCTTTGTCTACATGGCTGACGATGTCACTCGGAGTCAATTAACGTCTAAATTACGAAATGACTCTCAAGTGAGGCTACCAGAACACACCTTTAGGTCTTTGACTTGATCTAAACCTACATATTCTAAGCTTTTAAAGCACTAACAATCTTATATGGACTAGACACGATACCTCTAAAAGAGGAATTCCTTTTATATCTTAGCAATGGAAACAGGATCAAAGTTAGGTGTTGCGATTCGGGCGCTAGTTCTCATAGCAATAATAGCAGCCTTCGGCCACCGTTATTCTAAATACAGTATGAATGCAAATTTATATCCCTCAGGGCAACGAGCAAACTTGAATACAGTGCACGATGGTTTTGAATTTGAACAATAATCTTACTGTATATAAATCAAAAAATAAGATGCAAGTATCAACTATCGTTCATCTCTAAAAAAAATATAGCTATAAAGGAAATTATTCATAACCTTTCAACTTGGAGCCGCTTTTAACAGAATTACCTGAAATAAATAGGATTCTTGAAATGAACCTCCAACTTTGCGCAAGTAGCCTTCATCAAAAAAGCAACTTATTACATTGCGTACACAGCCCACCAGAAGATCGGCTGTGTCACTTTTGTACCTCTATATATCACCTCGTATGTAATTTCAACCGTTTTCCTAAGTTTAATAAGATATGTGTAACAGTAGTGTTAAGTAGAGAATTATCGTTCAATTGGTTTAGGTGAAGGCTTTGGGTTTAATTTGTGCAAGGGAAAAGATTTAATTTTTTTATTATACATCAATGTGAAATTTATCTGGGCAACTTATATTTCCAAAGAATAAAATTTATGATCTATAACTATTAATGCCGTTTTAGTTATTTTAATAATGGCATCCACTATACATTTAAAAATAATAATTAATTTTAGCTTCTATAGGGAAAGTAATGTTTTTTGACATAAATTCACAGACGGCAATGGAAAAAGCAAAAAAAAAACATTTTTCAACTTTAGCTAAGTAAGAAAATGCATATCTATAATATGACGTTCAGCTATAAACAAATCCTATCAAGAATATAAACTATTCCAAAATTTTAAATACAAGTTTTGGGCAACATGTTGTTAAGAAAATCAATCAAAATTCAAGGATTATTTAACAACTGACTAAACTCATGTTTAGGTTCTGTTAGAACATTGATAAATATTAAGTCCTATTATAAAATCAGATTAATTTTTTTTCCATGCTATCATTCCTTACTACCATTTTTTGATAAGGAAGTAAGCCGTTTCTCATTTACCTTAACGAGGGTCAAAAGTATCTTAAAATACGTCCGAACCGTCGCGTCGGTTATAAAGTACACAACAAGCATAAATTTAAAGAATAACGCGGGCCTAAGATTTTAATTTAACTTGAACCATTCTTCTTAATTTGTTAGTGGAGTTTTTAAAGTCGGCTATCGTGTTCGGACACCTTGTTAACTGTGATGTATTGTGATGTTTATAAACTGGCTCTCTTGAGCTGCATAAACATAATGAGCTGCTTCAATTGAGACACATTTTTATGAGTTTTAAACGTAAAACAGTTTCGTAATAAAGGAAGCCCTCTTATAGGGGTTTCTGTCTGTTATTCCCCATGGAGGAACGGATAGAGTTTGAACAGGCGTCAAACTTAGCGATAAGTACGCGTGACCTTATGTTTTGAATAATATTGACGTTTCCAAGCCATTTCTTTATGAATTCTATGGAAATAAAGTTTTTGACCTTGACTTTGAATTAATCTCTTAAGACTATGATGATGTTGTGGAAAAGAAATGTAAAGTTAAGGTTTAACACACATTTCCGGCGCAGAATTTCACTTTGGGCGTGCAAAAAATACAAGTAACTTTATTTACCACACATTGTTACATTACTAGGTTACTAGTGCTTCTCACACTGAGCCTGTGTCGCCGGTGGCCGTATTACTAAAGAGGATCACCTTTTTTTACAAATATACTTTATACAGGACAAAGGCGAGGTATAATGAAAACAAATATTTCCAGACATTGTTTGAGTGCAGTAAGCACCATGCAAGTTTATTCCAACAAAATTATTAAAAAAATTAATTTACTATTTAAAACAAATATGAAACTTTCATCCGGTTAGGTTTCAACACGAATTTTGAGAAGCGATTATTGCAAAATCCATTTTCGTTAACAACAAATACCTTTTTAATAGATTAGTAATAGGGATTATGGGGAATAACTTCGTTTAAAAACCTTTACAAATTGCTGGTTCGATTTCAATTATGTGTCACCCTATGTTTGAAATCTCTCAAAGCTTTTACTTCCCTAATAAGCAGATCACAATTTTAATTTAAGTGAATAGTTTTAATTTAGTGAAGTATAAGACGATCCATCTGATATTTCGCGGTTATTATGTTACGTTTACCTGACGTAGAAACCTTCCGTTTGTCTTTTATCAAACGTATAGAATTCTATAAAAAGAAACTCATCCGCTTGAGATGTATCTGGTATAATGTTATATGGGTGAGCATATGTTAAACCTACTATGTTTTTTGAACCGTTGGAACTAGAACATTTTTTTAATTAAGTTTACTTCGAAGAAGTTTTAGATTATTTATACTAATAATTACTTGGCTTAATACAAAAGATTCTCAAAAACATTCAATTATAATTAAGACTTCTTACCACTTCTACCCTTTCATATTTACGCTCTTGCTTACAAATTGCTTTCAAGTTTTGCATAGACGAAATAGACTTGGCTACTCCACTGCACTAGTGAAAAAACTTCTCTCGTTGTCCTTATTTTTGTAAAGTCACAACCATATACATATTGAAATCAATTGTACAATGAACTCTGTAGTCAAATTATAGTTATACTTACATAAATAGAATATACTAAAGTAGAAAGCCTTTAAAGAAAGCTGAAGCCAAATAAATGCAATGTGTTTATTGTAGCGACATTCATCCTGTTCTTAACGACGAAATTAAATATTATGTGGACACAGGGCGCTATCTAGCCCCAAACTAAACATAGCTATGGGAGCCAGATAACTGATACAATAGTCTTATTAGTTTTTTGTAAAAACATACGAAATTAACAGACATGAACCAAGTCTATGTTTGTCACACAAAAATGTCCAGGGTGGGAATCGATCCCGCGACAATAAGCAGAATGTTTGAACCAAATACCAATAGCTATCTTTTGTAAGACTTGTAATTGTTTGTCCTAGGCGGGAAGCGAGACCAGCGCTGAAGGTAGAGTTACTACTGACTAAGCCATGAAGCCAATCAAAAACTAAGACAGAGATCATTTAGGTATCACTGAATAGTGGAGAAATAAATGTATGGTGCCATTAATTGTGACATAGGAAGATAGTGACCTTACTTACAAATCGAGGAGTCGCAGGTTTGATCCTGCGTTATTACTTCCGCGGAAGAACACTGCTACTGTCAAGCAGCATACTAGTAACGGATTTACTAAATTAGTTTTAGTGCCAGAGCTCATCCTAGCTCATTAACAGGCTTTACTATATAAACACCCTGTCGAGAGACTATTCTTGAAACAAACAGTGCTCGGGAGGGCATTGCACAGTCACGGCGGTGTTCACAGTAGTAAGAGATAGCGGAAAGCTTTTATTTTATGAGAAAGTGTCAAAATGCTAAGCGGTATCCTTAATTAGTAATAAAAAAAAACAATGGTATTCGGATTATACGAAAATTTGGTATTTATAAAGGTTTGTTTGTACCTATAGTAAATTAGTGGGTACACTTTAAATTAGCGAGGTATATATTTTCGTATACGTTTATATATATTTCATAATGCAAGCTTTGTTCACAAGTGAAAAATGTAATTTAAGTTTTATCATTAATCATCTCATATAAGTGAATTGATCCACGACCTTTTAAGAATAAAGTTCTTTAGTGTCATAGCTCAGTTGTTAGTAACTCATTCTGCGCTGTAGGTCGTGGGCTCGATTCCCACCTTATTCTGTCTGGATGTTAATATGTTTTATATGTATGTTATTACAAAAAAGTAGTAATATAAGTTCTCTATCATTTGTCTGGTTCCCATAGTACAAGCTTAGTTAGCTTAGCTTGGGACTAGAAGGCACTGTATGAAGAGTCCACCAATATAATAATAATAATTAAACCGAAACCGATCCGAATACTACACTCAGCTAAAAAAAAAAGAAAAGGAATTAAGTATTCTATCAGTTGACTGGTTCCCACGATACAAGCTATTTACTTAGTTTACTTTGGGGCTAGATGGCGCTGTGTGAAATATGCACCAATGTTTTTATTATTTTATTATTAACGACAAATCATTGCAAAAAATAAAAGATAATTACTTTGCGCAGTAAAACGAAAAGATTTATATGTGCCATTTATTTATTTATAATATTACATAATTATTTATAAACGATAAAGAAAATGAATGCGTCTGCCACGCGATAGCCCGTATGTTTTTAAAAGGTATTAATTTTACTTGCAAGTTTGTATGTTTGTTTACTTACACTACTACTACTTATTTGACAGAACCACCGAAATAAACAATTTTGAAACATTTCATTGAACGCGGTAGGCGTCAACCCGCTACCGCTTATCATTGCAGCCCACCCTAAGTCCGTGCAAGCAAGCCAGTTAACACTTGGTAGGAGTTTCGTCTGACTACTTCCTCCACACTCTTGCATATTTAAATTGCCCGGTTTCAAATGGAAGTAGCTACAGTCGCATACGAATTGACAATTGAGTTTAAGTTTCCGCTGTGTTAAGTTTGCGAACTTCAATGAAGACTTGAAAGTCATTAGTCTAGTATAAAAAACAAAATAATACCTACTCCTACCCGTGCTCCAGGATTCGCTGTGTCAATACTTTTGAATTTAAATTAAATTTGTACATTTTTCATTAAACGTAAAAAAATGAAACAAACACAATAAATAACCTCATGCAAGTTTTAAATACAGCAGACAGAAAGAGGAATGAACTAGAAAAACAACCCATACCACAGCAGAAAATTAAAAACGCTGAGTCAACAATCCACTTGCAAATAATCAAGTTTACCACAGATAAAAACAATCGGGAACTTTAAAAGATTAAATTGTGAACATAATTCGTTTCCCAGGCAGTTGAGATAGAATGGAACGAGCTGGAACCATAGGCTATAGTGATTCAGCTAGGTCACTTATTACTACAAGATTCTACCTCTGGCTTCTCCCGCGGAGTACCAGAGCCTTAATGGGCCAGTTTTCACATTGCAGGTAACACTACGTTGCATGTAGCAGGTAAAACTAGACGTGACAAATGGCGAGCACAACACCATCATATTACCACAAATACTACAAATACCGCAAATAACAAAGTTTTCTTCCGGATATTCATTCCACAAGGACGCATCTTATATTAATGCCAGACTAAAGCTATAAGTACGTACTTAAGTAACTTATAACTTTAAGTTGATTGTTTGTAATTTCCACTACATTTCTTAAAGAATTTAATGATAAAAGTTTTATGTATGCTGTCTCTTGTCTGAAGAGATTACCAAGTAGTCTGTCAATAAAAATATACTAAAGGATCATATCACTCAAAGGAATAATAGGGAACCCAGCTGTTCTGTTAAGATCTAGCTTAGACTCACAGGAAAACTCATTTTGGAGTCCTTTGATCATTTTTAACAAATAGAAGGGTAGATAGAGTCTCAAAGGAGGTGGTTTCGTATCACCAAGTGTGTACAATGCATTCAATGCAAGAGATAAAATTAAGTTTGCTCTCTTTGTACCTCAGCGTATAAACGAATAGTTCTAAACCGTATTTTGTCGAGAGATTTTATTTAGCTGAGTTTGTAATATTAGTAAATGTTTTTGGAAATTTCACACAGCACCATTTAGCCCCAAAGTAAGCTAAGCATGGCTTGTATCATGAGAATCAGGCAACTGATGTACTACTTATATATTTTTAGTTATGTAAACATTAGAGTTATGTACATTTATATAATATATATTAACACTCAGACACAGAAACAACATCTACGTTCCTCACACAAATGTTTGTCCTGGGTGGGAATCGAACCAACGACATACAGCACAAAAGACGTACTACCAACTGGGCTGTGAGGCCAGTCAAATACTATTAGGAAAGTTATTTTGAATGATAAATAACCCAGCTGTCCAACATTGGCACTATAATCAACATGATTTTTATCATTTCATTTTTGAGCATAATTTTTCCAGGTAAAGAATGGGATGATTTTAAAAGAATGGAATTAACCATAGCCCCAACGTACAGGAGTCCAGAAGCAATACCCTGGCACAGTGGTAGGAGTCCGGAATCATCAATTCATTGCCTCCGCGATGGGTTAATGAAAGGTCCCAATAACCCCCCCGGGGTTTCTGCCTTGTCGCGGCGGGGGGGCTTAGTAACCGTGGACCTTGCCTACCCTAGGAGAAGCTAAAGGAACCCGAGAGGGGCCGCTCCTTGGGCTTTGCCTCCAAGCCCCGAAGGAGCGGCACTTGTAGGTGGCGGTGCCTTATGGGGGGCACTGAAACTGAGGAGGGCTGCGATGTCATACGGGCGGCACTGCAGCTGAGGGCAGGGGCCGCGGCGGGAGAGGAGTGTCGGTCGGTCAAGTAATTAATTTCCCCTGTTCCACCTGCAACTTTTGTTATTATACAAATAAAATAAATAATGTAAACTTTACTTAAAGGATACTCCTGTACATCGAGAAGTAAAGTTAAGAGAAAACGACCGTAAACTTTATGAGAAGCATCCGAGGGAAAGTAAAGGAATAAACTATATCGCCTACTAGAGACAGACAAAATCTAGTCTGAAGATGTGCCTCCCTTTGGGGAAAAGGCGCGAATTGTTTGCATAAATTATATTATTAATAATAATAATATTATATATACTTATTGTGTTTTGACTGGCCTCATAGCTCAGTTGGTAGTAACCCTGCCTTCTGCGCTGTAGGTCGTGGGTTCGATTCCCACCCAGGACAAATATTTATGTGACATTTGTAACGTTGATGTTTGGGGTTCTGGGTGTTATGTATTATATGTATTTACAAAAGAGAAGTATATAAGTATTATATCAGTTGTCAGTTCCCATGATACAAGCTATGCTTAGCTTACTTTTGGGCTAGATGGCGCTGTCTTCTTTATCGTCGCGCCGTCATCAACATTTCTCAACTTTTCACAACTTTTTATTATATTCGAGTCACTGGTTCTCTCGAACCAGTGTGGTGAAAGGATTTTAAGTGCACCTCAAAGAGGCTACTTTCGTGCACTAGACACATGTCTTTGATTTTTTAATTCTATGGCATGTCGGATTCCTCACGATGTTTTCCTTCAACGTTTTGAGAACGTGGAATTGCGCACATAAATCTATCAATTGAAAAACTCATAGGTGCACGTCGGGATTTGAACCGGGTACCTCCGGATTGAAACTCTAGGTCAGTACCACGCTCTTACCTATAATTCGCCTCTATTAGAGCGGTGTGGTGCAAAATTTCCGTTACCTATGTTTATTTTACAATTAAACCAGGAACTTATTCCACGTTCGCAAATTATACGGTTTAATCTAACTACTGTACACTAAAGAAATTAATTAATAAATTGCAAGGGGCTAAATTAACAAAAGTTTATAATTTCAGCTTCTCGGAGTATCTTCCAGGAGTAACTTATCATTGTTAAGTGTATACATTTGTATACAGAGTTGTGTGCCTACATTTGATATCATATTTAGCATTTTCCAGTGTAACTATTATAGTTTACAATTAATTAAATCAACCGGATATTAATATAACCCGCTACCATTATGACGTTGGTAGTGACGTCAGCTGAGAATAATAATAATAATAATAACGGTGGATATTTCACACAGCGCCATCTAGCCCCAAAGTAAGCTAAGCGTAGCTTGTATATGTTTTTGTAAGTACATACATTTATAGTACATATTTACACCCAGACACAGAACAAACATCTATGTTCGTCACACAAATGTTTGTCCCGGGTGGGAATAGAACTCATGACCTAGAGCCTAGAGCGCAGAAGACGGCGTTACATCAACTGAGCTATGAGGCCAGTCATGCGTGTCTTTGGTTGGAACCCTAGAACAAGCTCGAACTTTCATTGAAGGAAAAAGTCGTTGAGAATGAAGCCGCGGCGGAAGATAGGGTTATACATGTGAAAAACTGTATTTTAAAATTTGTTTACATTACTTTTCAGCTGCACTTACTGTGAGAGCACATTGAGTTGCTGTATGTGAAGCGATGCGATCGCAGTAGTTTGCAAACAGCCACTCTGTATGACAAAGTTATACGAGAGTATTTTATTCAGCTTAATTTTATTAAAAAGTATGCTGTTTTCCATCTATAGTTAATTCGCAATTTATTTGTGGTGCCTATGTGTCATCATAGGTACAGAGCATGTTGGTCTATTGGTACTGACCCCGAGTTTCAATCCAGAGGTCACTGGTTCAAATCCCGAGGGGACCTATGAGTTTGTCGCTCGAAAGATTTATGTACGCAATACCACGTTCTCAAAACGGTGAAGGAAAACATCGTGAGGAAACCTACATGTCCTAGAACAAAAAATTCGAAGACATTGAAGACGCGTGACTAACTAAAGTAGCCTAACAACCTGTTGCGTTAACAGTTTCCTTACTCATTAATTGCTAGTATTAAAGATAAGTATGCAGTCTTACTTATTTTTTTATATTTATTGCCACAAAACACTACTAATTTCACTCCTAACTTTAAGCCGACCTCCATTTCTAAAGTGGTATGAACAGACAAGCTTAACCTGCACCAACATTCAGACTCGAGAATCAACTTTATGCTCACCACACAAATATACCATGGCTGAGTTTCAATCCGAAGGTCATAGATTCAAAACCCGACATGCACCAATACATATTTCATATGTTTCACTCTCTCCTTCAAATAAGTATAAAAATTCACAGTACCCTTCTTCACTAGTTCACGCCAGCTGCCCGGTCGAAGTTTCCAATTCCGCAAAAGCTCCAAAACTGTTCTGTTTTTTCACCGGATATTCGGAAAACCGCAGCACCGTCCCGCACAAACTAAATTGCTTTATTGTTCGAAAGTCAGACACTGTGAAAATAACAGTTGGCGGTCCGGGACCAAGTTATAATGGAGCACACACGGTCGAGCAGAATAAAGAATATTTTGCACTCAAAGACCAAACTACACTTATGCTACTAAGCAAGGCATCAGCGCCAGCAAAATGGTGATTCTCTTAGCCAATTTACATTCTTCACAAAAATGAGACAACCATGTAGCTCAGTCACACCTGTACTTCATTCCACGCCATTCAGTTAGAACGTCGAGGCGTACTTAGCTTAACTTGGTTGGTAGTTACGTGAATTATATACGAAAATACTTCCAAAAATAACATTAAATTACGGAATGTTTCCTGAAATCGAACACGGTAAAACTAGTGCTGTAATCGTTAAATTAAATAAAATAAAAAGATTCAACTTTAACGTTGTTTTAGTTCCCAGTAAAATTTACAGTGTGTCAATTATTCACAGAAACAGTTAGCTGCCAGTTATCACACTGATAGTGATCGTCTAAAAGTGTGGATTCAATTCCTAAAGCAAACACTACGTCTTTCAAAGAATAATTTATTATAATATCACTTTATTATATGGTTTTTGTTTCATAGCTCACTGAAAACAATGATTTGAAACAGTTATTTTTTACGAAGTGGATGTAATTCTTAGTCAATCAATATGGTTGATTAGTTCATTTGATGTCAGTTAATTTAGCCTTACCTATTCCACTTACATATTATATTTATTATTTTTCATTGCTATGCACTATGCAGCACTATGCTGAGACTTGAGCCCTTTTTGCGCACTTAACACATATGTTTATGTATAAATATAGATATTTTATTGTCCAACGCTCTTCCCATGTTTTAGTATTAAATGTTATTTTATAAATATGTCGACTAGGTTACATTAGTAATCTTTCTTTCTTTCTTAAGGAGTACAAATGGTAACAAGTGCCCTATAATATCAAAACCCACTTACTAAAAATGACGATCGTTAGAAATCAGGCAAAATATGATGTGATCCATTATTCTCTATTACCATCCCGGTATCTATGTTTGTTCAAATAAAACTATGACGGCTACTTTAGATCCTATAAAGAAATAGGCAACCGTTTACCATTACCGAGATTTCTATAGCACACTCATTACCTACAGCATTCGCTAAAAGGTTTCAGGCACAATGAACACATTACATAGAGTTTATGGCTGTAATAGTGGTATTATCCACTTGATATGAGCCTAGGAGCGGAAAGTATTAGGGAGTTTCAAGCCTCGATCACTATTGGAGCGTCGGCGTCGGTCTGAGTAGACCTTTATAAGATGTTTTATACGGTTACTGTTATAGCTTCGCAGAATTGCTGTTATCTGTACCACCGTAATATTTCAATGTGCACACAGGCACACTCTCGATGGGTGAGATTGGATGGGCTTCATTCTACAACGGGAGGCCAAACCGAATTGGTATAAATGACATAATCTTTGAACTTTTGGTTCTAGGATGGAGACTGTTTCCTCAAAATATTTGATTTAACTGCATGAGAATGTGGGGTTAGGTAAAGGGTGTAAATAAATATATAATACATATTAACACAGACACAGAACAAACATCTATGTTCATCACAAAAATGTTTGTTCTAGGTGGGAATCGAACAGACGACCAGAACAGAAGGCAGAATTACTACCAACTGAGCTATGAGGCCATTCGATTACTCAATTAATTCATATAACTCTGTTATCTACGTGCGGTAGTCATGAATATCTGTCATCTGCTTCGTACTCCTGCCACACGCAGGAGATAGACACTTATCTAGATTACCTATATCCTTATACAGCAGATTACATAGTGGTCTGTTCGCGACATAACCTGCGTGGAATGTGGTTTCCACGCAGTTGGGAGAAATTTCTCAAAATACTGTTTAAGTCGTGAAATATACTTTATAAATTCAGAGAATTTTTGATGAGTGATCTCAGTCTTTTGTCTAATATCCACAACTATAGATAGATCAATCGTTGACAAAAGGTCCTAGCCACAGTTAATGAACAGTATCCTTAAACAAACATTCCAGTGATACCGACAATTCAATGTTTCCGCGTGATATTCAAATCCACACATCGGATGTGAATCCATTTAGCCGGAGTTACTCAAAATAACCCCAATTTATGCATCTGACTAACTAGAACATGTAGAGAGTTTAATTTAAATAGTTGTAACTTAAGGGTAAATATTTTGGTAGTTGTGAACCCAAAAATAAGCGGTTAGTAAAACTGTAGGATAAGACTATTGATTCAAAACACAGGTAAAAGAGTGGTTCATTCAGCATGCTTTAAGAAAAGCCATAATATATTATTTGAAGACCAGTTTGTTCCACAACTAATATTTTGTCATATTCAAAGAATGAATAAAGTTATATATAAGTTACATAAACCATTTGTTAAGTTTGTGACCACTTTTCAACTTAGACGCTATTAGGAATTGGTGACCTCAAAGCCTTGAACTTTACCATGAATAACTCAACTTAAATTAATCAAACTGAAAGTCAGGCCAAACAAAAATATTCAACTAACGAAAAAACCCAGAAATGACTGGCCTCACAGCTCAATACCTCTGAGCTGTAGGTCGTGGGTTCGAATCCCACCCAGAACAAACATTTGTGTGACGAACATTGACGTTTGTTCTGTGCCTGGGTGTTAATATTTATTTATATGTATGTAATTACAAAAAAAATATTATATTATGTATTCTATTGGCCATTTGGTTCCCATAGTACAAGCTATGATTAGTTTGGGGCTAGAAGGCGATGTGTGAAATGTCTACCATATTAATAAAAAAAAACTAACTATTAGCGTTATGAAAAAAAAACCTAAAAATAACTCTTTGTTTCATACCTTATCTGTCAATTTAACTGAAATGTGATCAGCGCGTGATAACTTTCGGCGCATACATTTCTTAGAATTCTTTAATGATCATTATAGAGAGTTTGAATAAAGAATAGATGACATTCTGCTAAGTCGACATACACACCGTCTAGACCAAATTAACGGCTGAAATGGAGTCTATAGGGATAATTAAAATTCCACAAGTGATTCGACGTTTACTTAATTGTCTTTGCCCATTAGTTCTTAGTTATAACCATGTTCATTCATTTAGTTAACCAGAGGTGTAAATCAGAAAGTCAAAATGTGTCGCGTTATGGTTATGCTGTGCGTTATTTGTACGTTGGACAAACGAATATGTATAAATTCGTATACATTCCTGTAACAAAGAGACGACGCTACAAAGTAACCATTCCGCGTATACCAATTTAACTTAATTCTAGACGAAGTTATCTGAATCATAACCGGATCAATTTCAAGAGCTATCGCCTGACAGAGAAGTTCTCTTCACTTGTAACGGAATCGGAACGTGAGAGAATTGTGGAATGGGAGGCAAGCGTACACAGTTGATATTAACAACTTTGCTTCGTAACCTAATTACTCTACATATTCCAATTCGTCTGTGTTGATTATACCTAACTAATACTACTAATAAAAATAATATTTGTACTGTCCGATCAAAAACGTCACTTAAGTACAACAGTTTCTTTTGTACGGCTCCCAAAATCTTCAACAGGGACCAGAGAGAATAAAATATGGCAACATTGCAAGTTTCAAGAGTAGACTAATGGAATTTCCCAAAGATAAATGTTACTCCATTCAGAGTTCCTCGAAAACCTGACAATATAATTATCTCGAATATAATATTAATTTAAAAAAAAATATGCTAAACAAGGATTTGCATGCTTTATTTGCTTTATATGCTTTATTAACCACACCTATAATTATGTACCTAAATTCCTGCAAATAAATGATATGATTAGCAAGGATTAGGACCGCGCTGCCTACTCCTGGAGTGTTGCAGGAGTCTATAGATAACGGTAGCCACTTAACATCAGGTGAGCCATCAGCCTGAGCGCATAATCATTCACATAAAAGAGGACATATTGTTTTTAAAATCTCCATTCAAATTGCACCTAATGAACCGCCTGATTAATTGTTTCAATAATTAGGTTCGTGTAAATGCAGAATGCTATATCTACATCGGCAGTCTTCTCCGCGCGATTATAGCTAGAAATACATTGAACTATGGTTCAGAACGCTTTAGCATTATTTCCACCAACAAAACCAGCCTAAACGTTTCCAATCCTTACAGAGTCGTACATACAAAATCTGTTTACACAAATGAATCACGCACTCGTAAATAAGTCCCAACACGCATTATCATTCTACCCGCAAACAAACATACGGTATTCTTTGCCATCCTTACCCTGCTTCCCTTGTTTAAGCTGTACGTCCACGAAATCAGCTTCGGAATGTTTTATGACTAATTATCTGCTCTAGATTATTTGAAAGGAGTTTACTAAGCCGAAACTTCACACTTATAACAAGTTTACACCTTTTTTTAGGGTTGTCTCTGTTGCCTCAATCTTCAAAACAAGAATCGTCTTAGCAGATAGTTCTTAAATAATAAATATTTATTTTCTCTTTGTACGGTTTCAAAAATAACCCACTAACGATTTATTATTATAGTAAAAGCAGTAAAGGGAGGGCCGTTTTCAAATCAGCATACAGCATAGCGACGTTCTGCGCTCCATTCAACATATGGAGCTTATTGTTTACCCATTTTTGACATGACAATGTCTTATAATTCGATAGAGCCGGCTGCACGCACGAAAAAACATGACTCATGCGTCGTTACCTCGCTCTGAGGCGTTCCATGTAAGGCTTGTGCAAGTGCAAGCGAGAGCGCGGAACGAGCGACAAAGAAGCACAATCGGCCTTTGCGTTCGGCAGCGTTCGACATCCGTCTCTCTCCTACTTGAGTGAGCGATGCGTCTGCGTGGACAGCTGCTAATACTTACATTTACATGTTTTGATCGAGTATCAAGTGCAGTGTAAAACTATTAAATTGTAAAAAAAAAATTGACATAATTGTATTTATGCGTACAAATAAATCTAACTTGATCAATTTCATTGTGATTTCCAATTACCTCCTTCTCTATATATATACAAATCTATTAAACAAATGAAATTAAAATTTTCTTTTGAAAAATGCTACCATTCCATCAGTATTTTCTTAAGACGTTGTCATGTTCAACTATCGTCAGTAAACCGACTTTACAGACAACCATTTTTAATGGCATTTTCGAAAGCTTTTTTCAAATTCATCTTGAGTTTTAATATATATGCGAATACAATTACAAAAGGGTGAAATTCAAATATTTTCTGTAGATGAAATAAGTCCAGGCCCAATTAAGTGAACGCGGGTTATTAACAATGAGTGCAAAAATTCATAAAAAATTAGAACACAATCCTAAGATATTCTTTGTATGTTATTTAGAAGTAACAAAGACTTTAATTTTGTTCAAATAACAATAGATATTTGTAATTGTTTTGATCAGGATAACTATTACGTTAATATAAATAAATGAATATAAAGTACACAAATGCATAAAATATGGACGTCCCGATGTCTGTTTATTGAATGCAGAGCTTTACACTTCAAGGAGGCCGCAATTAGTCTTAATTAAAGGAACAAAAACCCCATAGTATTTGTTATGCAAACGTAAAATCCTCCATATGTCTTCATTGCAGAGTCACGTACTAACCCGGATTAATGTAATGCTCTTGGATACAAGTCTTTGTATTTTGGATCACATGCATGAAGAATTTTTAAAAGGCATTAAATGCATTAATATTTATATTGATACACAGGCGACATCTAGCCCCAAAGTAAGCTAAGCATAGCTTTTGTTATGGGAACCAGACAACTGATATAACACTTAGGTATATACTTTGAAGGCAAAAATGCCGCTTAAAATTTCATTTTATTTTAAATAAATATTACTTAATATTTCAAAAAAGCTTTACGTATTCCTCATTTACTATCAATGCAACAGAAACTGAATTCACAGGAACTTATCCAACAATCCCGTTTCAAGGAAGCACATAGTATTTCAATAAACAGTGTTCCAATTTACAAATTGAGAAATTCCACAAATTTTCGGTGTACCTATTTCCATGAATTAGAGATAAGTTTAGTTAGTTATTCTTACTTATACAGTTGTTAAAAATGGTACACAGATGAGATAAACAGTTTACCTGTTGTATTATGAAGAGTAACTTCATATAATAATACCATACGCATTTTTGGAAATAAAACATGAAGTTCATGAAATCAAACTGTCTTTATTTGTTAATTCAGTCGTAGAAATTATTAGTGATCAACATTTAGAAATTTAAGGCAATTAACTACAAAATTATTATTTTTTCCTTTTTTTGTGAATTCTTTTAATTTAAACATATTATAGAACGACATATTGGCAGACTAGGCCATAATCCCCAAATTACTCTATAATTAAAAATACGCTTTTCACAACCATTTTTATTGACACACAATTGAACATTCACCACAAATAAAGCTGGCGTTAAAATCATATCGTAACGGTTACTTACATACCCACTGCAGAGAAAGAAATCTATTCTCAACAAGCGAGAGCTTTAATTTACCACAGGGACCCCCAATTTTATTAACTGTATTACACATATTTGCAGCTGATAAACGTTTAGGGGAACGCTTGCTCAAGATTTAGCGAATTTTGGATCGAAACTCATGTACCATGGGGTCACTCGCGTTTAGTTGTGATGCTACACTTGGCGTTTACTATGTCAGTATAGAGTTTAAAACCGCTGGGTCACGTATGGAGAAAATCGTATTTGTCCCGCAAACACGTCCCGCTCCCAATAAACTGTTAACTTCGATACGGGAGTGTGAGCCACGTATTTGTGGCGAGCAAACTTATCTAGTTCCAGCTGTTATTATTTTATTTTTATAAACTTATCGAATCAGGACATAGAAATGCAGTTGTTTGTTTGAATCTTTGCATTGAGAAGAGTGTATTGAGAAATCGAGTTTACAAATAAACTTTCTAAAACAAACACTCCTACATCTGGTATTAGGTTACAAATTATTTCAAACAGCACCTACATCAGTCATAAAAAGCAGTTACAAGATATTTCTGGTCATGAAAGGCCGCGAGTGCTTTCAATAAGAATGCCGTAAAATTCATTGGATAGAATAGTTGAGAGAGTATGTGGTAAAAACCCTACGTTACGATCCGGAAGTCACTGGCCCCAAACATTCGAAAACCAAATGTCTTGAAAGTAGCCTCATTTAGGCACAATTTAATCCATTCAACCCCCAGGTTCGAGAGAAGCCTTGACATGTAGTAGTAATATTAGGAGATCCTGTCACAGGTAGCATGGCCAACACATCCATACAAAAAACGATATTATGGTAGGATAACTATAGTTTGGTAATCCTTTTGCATTGAACATGTTGGAGCCTGGGCCACTTTGAATCAGCGTTACCATGAACTTATCTAGGGACCGATACATATCACAGAAAAGCCACAGATATCTTGAAAATAAATGTAAAAGTAAGTGCTTCCAAAACACCAGAGTTGTCTAATACGAGCTTTCACATTATTTTGACGATGCAATCTATTCTTACAGCGCCGTAATGTCTAAGTATCATGAAAATGAAAAATCTGGCGGGAAATTACGTCTGGTCCAACGTCTTTATGAACAGCTAAACCTTAAGCTAGCGACGGTCAAGAAACGCGTTAAATATTCCACCACGGCTACAGTCTATAAAAAGGAAGTTTTCAGTTGCCGCTGAATTATTCTGGCTTAGGTTTTTATTAAAATTGTCAAACAAGGATTTTCAACTGAGATTAGAACCGTCACTTGATAGCGCGTTTATACAGCGTGATGTTTCAAATTTGGATAAAACTAGAATGATAGGTGGAAAAAAACTATTATATGAGTTTTCTGTTTAGCACATCATTTTTAGCTTAAAGTTTGAAATTTCGACAACCGCACCATGCAGCACTGTGGTTGAGATATGCGATATTCATAGCAATACAAAACTCAGTTATCGAAAGCCCAAAATAGAGAAGACTGCGGTTTTCCTGAAGTAAAATCTATTCATGAGACATCATCGTCATCTTGTATTGTCCTCCGCCTAACCTCCGGCATTTGAACAAAACACATATTCAATCTGGGCTAATTCCGTTTTGGTTATTGGGGTAGTATTTGATAAAGTATAATTGTAACACTCTGAGGTCTCTCATAAATTTGACAGAATTATTATTGTAAAGACAAATAACTTTATGCATTCCATAAACATACTAATCTTCTGCTGTTTGATTATGTATATGAGACAAGACTCTGTAAACTTGTAGGCTTTGTCATGAAGATATCATGGCATAAACACTGGCAGAATAATTAGTCCACAAACCAATACAAATCTTTTTCCTCCCTGGGGGAATCTGACATAAGTTCCACTGCTACTACAGTTGTATTTAGGATGAGCAGAGGTTACAGAAAGATCATCATACATCATATACATATCGTACTTATTTACAAAATTCAAATTAAAGTTTTTCAAGTCTCAGAACGACTTGAAAAACCTTTTTATTAATTGTTGGGACAGGTGTTAATAACTCTTATCGTTTGGAAATTTCATCCAGCCAATTATTATTCAAAAGAAACAGCATACCAGACAGACAGACGCACGGCATAGGCTTAGTAAAACTCCCGTCTTTTAAATACCTTAAAACTGAAATATATTTTATGGTAATCGCTATCTTCCATCCCTTGCAGATCGTCCGTGTGGCAATAATTTGTGTGTCATTTGAGACAGCGCGCACACACATCTGTTTGATTGCGCTCGTCAAATAGAGGGGCCACAGTTTAATATTTAGATAGTATTTCATGATAGTGCGAGGGAAAATACCCTCCGAAAATTTGGGCCATTCGGTATGAGTTTGCTTTGCTCCATCATTTGTATTTCATAGCAAGTAGAGAACTAGCAGATATTTTTCTTCTCTGGAACTGCACTTTGGTTTGGGAGGGTGAGAGACCCAACGACGTTACTGCAATGTTATATTGACATATTATATTTTCATGTGACATTACGTCTTAGTACGTAATTATGAAGCTGAGAGCATGGTGGCCTAGGTACAGATCCGAGTTTCAATCCAGAGGTCGCCGGTTCAAAACCCAACGTGCACCTATGAGTTTTTCGCTTTTAAGATTTATGTGCGCAATACCACGTTCTCAAAACAGTGAATGAAAACATCGTGAGGAAACCGACATGTCCTAGAACTAAAAATTCGAAGATACATGTCAAGTGCACGAAAGGAGCCTCTTTGAGGCGCACTTAAAATCCTTTCACCACACTGGTTCTCTCGAATAGAATAAAATAGATTAAGTAAATCCATCAACGTACAACATACCAACGACCATTTCTTGGTTCTTCCATGGTAAAAATCTGCATTTCGTCTTTATTACCCAATTGTTCAACCTAAACTAAAAATATTCCCAAAATACCTGTTCTCCTGTATACGCTATACAGTTATACTCGTTTACGGTACACCATATGAATTCTGGCTCATTCTGTGTCTGTGATTAATTTAGTGTACAATACCGGATCACTCGGCCATAATGGATGCGCTGTTGTCAAAGGGGCATTTTGCGTTCGTGCTGTGTGCAAGCTAATGGAAGACACCTTCAAATGGCTTTGGTTACTTAGAATCAATTTTGCGACTATGGGACAGATTCTACATGGAGCTATGCTTTAGTTTCCATATATCACTACTGAAAATATTTATAAGCAATAGCGTTAACTGAAAGAGCTAAAATTTCCACAGGCGCGCGGTAGCACAGAAACTTTAGGCGCAGAACATTTATAAAACATTTCTTCCAAAAATTTTATGTAAATCCAGGAGGATGTTTGAGGGCTTTCAAATATTTAAAAAACGTTTTTCCAAAGGCAACAAAGCAATTTATTGAGCGTCAAAGAGTTCGCGAGAAACGGGGAAATACTTGCAGTAACCAAGAAAGGGAATCAGGTGAGCACAAATTAACGAAGGAGAAAACAAAGGCGCTCATTTTCGAATATCTCAGGTTTAGTCTCCAATTAAAAGTTGAGCCTTTTGTTTAACAAACCAACTGAGGCGATAAGTCGATCGTTGCCCGTTCCTTTGTTGTGATCTAGCTGACAACGAACATCAAGCGGATGTATTGTTCAATAAAAAAAAAACGGTTTACTTAAGGATCAGAAATAACCGGTTTACATCTATACAAATAAATAAAATTGGAATGTCTGTTTGTAATATTAAAATAACCGCTTTTTACTAAGTGCATACGGATGTATACACGGTACATATACTAAAACATTTTTTTTTACAATTTCTTCATTTTTCAAATTCAAAAATCTCTGAAATGGCTGTATCGATTTTGACGGGACTTTTACTGGCAGATAGCTGATGTAACAAGGAGTAACTTGGTCTTCTTTTCCGAGGGCTAAAATAGGGGTGAGTGATAAAACCGAATTCCACGCGGATGAAGTCGTGGGCAACAGCTAGTTAATACATATGCGTAGTGGTGAGCTCATCGCCAACATTGTTTTCCTACGTATTATTCAGCTAACCCCTCTTCCATATAATAAATAATAAATTATCTTTATTTAGCAGAAACCTTGGACAGATCTGAATTTATGCAACAGAAAAATACTACAATAAAATAAATAATAAAATACAATAAAATATATAAGAAAGTGCTGTCGTTTCTTATTAGTTCCATAAGACAAAATATATATAATGAAACTTTAAAAGGCATCGGTTTTTTCTCAGAATCTATGAAATCTCTGACTTAATTGAGTAATACATTCTCTTCTTACCTTACACTCTGATCTAAATGCATAGATACAGCGGACTGTGGACCGAAGCGGAAGATAACAATCACATCAGCTTCGTATGCATAGAATCCAAAGGATATTATAACAGCTACCTTTTAGCTACCTTTAACCTTTTGACATTCTTACTTGAAAGATTATTATTAATCTTCACGTAAAAATGTATAGTGTAAAAATTATTTTGTCATTATTAAACCCTAATTTGGTTATTTTTTAAGAAACCTTTAGGATAGATGTTGAAAAATACTCTGAAATCTTTACAGAGCCTCGAAAGAATTTTGAGAGATTCATCTCGTGAAAGATTATTCCTTAGTGCAACAGAGGATTAGTTAGGTATGCTTTGTGCATCTTTCCTTTGGTATCTGAAAATATTATTAAAGCTATACGGCATAAAATATTGAAGCGAATATTTTCTACCGTTGCTTAGGCAAACGTATATCGATTTTAATTTTGAAGTTTCATGATTACACGCCTGAAGTAAAATTTTATGAATAACTAAATATAATATAACTTTGTTAACTTGAACTTGAATAACTTTGCATATTTACATATTTTGTAGTATTTTTTGTTTTAAAACTATTTTATTCTTATTTTATTTGGCACAGATCTACAAGAAAAGATCATGACAATTACAGTTTACAATCATCAGTGCACGCTGTAATCGAACCAGCGACCTTCGGACTGAAACTCGAGCTCTGTAACACTAAACCAAAAGGCTCTCTAAATGGTGACCAAATACTTACTTACATAATACATACTTTTCATAAATATTAGCAGTACATGATATCGCTTTAAGAATTCCAGATTCAAACGAAATGTCTAGATAAAGCAATACCTCTGATACAGATTTATTGTATATAGGACTGTCCTCTATATATCAGTTCTGAGACATATTTAGTCTCGAATTGTATTTGAAATCGTTCAGTAAGAATAAATTGACATGCGAATAAGTAAGAAATGTAACACTTTCAAGTGAAATTACTTATTTTCCATCGAGAATGATCAAATAATTTTATGGTCATTTGATTTGCGTGTTTATAAAAAGATAGATATTTTCTATCTTAGCAATTTTCATTGTACATTAAAGAGATAGGCTTAAAGAGATATTCCTGGTGTATCAAAAAAACACTAGCTAGATAAAATAACGTAAACATAATTACGTTTCCCGAGATGAGTGCCGCGTATGCTTTCCGCTATGAGGTAGTATTTAGTTATTAGCTTTCCAAGAGGATTCTAAGGTATCCTACCTTTAGCAGTAGAGTACTTCACCAAGGTTGTCCAGGGGAGTGCTGCCTCCATGCCCATTTCTGTCGCCAAGCATCAATGCATTCGAGTTACTGTGTTCCGATTTGAAAGGTGTGGTTGCTGGTGAAATTACTGGCACATGAGACATTCCACCTTCTCGTCTCATAGTTAAGGTGGGCATACGATGTGACTTGGGCCTTATCATACCTTAATAGGCGAGGAGCCAAATAGTATTGCTTACCACGTACTTTTTAAAAAAGGGCAGACGTGAACACTTAACACCGGTTGAGCCATATGCTCTTTTAGTAAACTGTGTCACATAAAAATAAACAAGTATATGAACCGATGCTTAGAAGGAAATCACTTCTATTACTTAACCAAAACGTGTTTGAACGAGAAAGAAGCTAAAGTTGCAATGTTTGGGATATTTCTCAAAAATTCAAGACTAGAGTCTCTGAATGATGTTTTGCTTGCTGAAATATACCAGAAACCAATATTGTGATCTGCCCGGAGGCCTTTCCCAAGGCCAAATAAATCATGGAAATTACAAGAAGACAACTTTTAGTAGCAGTAGAACTTATGCCAAGTTAGGAAGAAGTAAAAAAAAAAGTTAGGTAGAAGTACTGCCACCATACTCATTTATTACCACCAGCTCTTGAGAACGTCTGAGACCAGAAATGTATCTAATAATACCTCTGTAACCCTTAAATAGGTGCAAAAAAAATTAAAGAAAATGACAAAGACTGACATTTTTTTTACTAACGTCTACACGTAACACTACATCTGCAGGGCAAGTGGAACTTTAGGAAGTAGTTAAAGAACTACGATCAATTAGTCACCTCTGCAACGTACAGCGATTAATATGGTGGCTGAAACTATTAAAACACGACACACTGTGACCAGCAATTGATTAAAGGACAGTTCCAAGATTTTTTCGATATTTAGAATCATTATAGCAAGGATTTATGGCAAGTGGCAAGTTGGTGGACATTTCACACAGCGCCATTTAGCCCCAAAGTAAGCTAAGCATAGCTTGTGTTATGGGAACCATGGGAACAGTTTTTTTGTAAATTTATACATACAATACATATTGACACCCAGATACAGAACAAACATCTATATTCGTCATACAAATTTTAATCATGAGTGGGAATCGAATCCACGACCTGCAGCGCAGAAGGCAGGGTTAACAAGTGAGAGGTGAGGCCAGTCAATGTCAAATAATGATTATGTGCATTATTATTTTCCAATTTGAACGGTGCTAGCGAAATCACTCCCACATAAGACGTTCCGCTTTCAAGCGCTAAAGTAATTAGTGCAAAGTGCAGAGTGCCATTTCATACGACTGATTTTCCTATACTTAAGAGCACTTAAATAGTCGTATAACTTTTGTTATGGGTAGAGGATATAATATGCTCGATACTTCATTATAACATTAAGATTAAAAACACTACATTCGCCAGACTCAGCAAAGTACGCCTGAACTATTCAGTTCAGTTTTCAGTACCTTACCAAAAGATTAATACAAACTTTTTTATTTCCACTTTAATTTTTATATCTACACAGATAAATTATTCGGTTCAGAAACCGCAATTTCCTGTACATTATTCAAAACTTCGATCTAGATATTTGATATTCGCAGAATGAACACATTTCACCGGGGCAATATCTCGGAGATACAAACGGGGAATAAATCATTTGCTGAATTTAATATACGCATTCTGATGCAACAAGATTAATGTACAGTGCTACACAGATAAAGAAGTACAGGGAATGAATGATGTTTGATCTTTCATTGAGTACGGATCGAGAATTATCTTCATATATTGCAGTTTGGACCTTTGGAGTGAAGGAGTATCTAACTTACGTGTTATTTACAAAAAAGCGCTTTTACCATTAGTTGTTACTAACTTATTTCTATTAGAGTCATTAAAATAATAAGTGATTTACATTAGCCGCATATTTTAAAATCGTACAAATATGTGTCATTAAAATAAGGGCCTTACCAATTAATGGCATTTCATTTCACAAACGAAATGGCAAGTCTTCTGTACCTGCAAAAATGAAGTTTTAAATCTATCTAAATAAAAATCAATGTTTGAATGTTTGTTCAAACCATTGATCAGATTTTGATGAAACTTTGATAGAGTGTTCTGGGGAAATGAATTTTCGTTTTCGTTTTTAATGAAACTTTATACACTTACCTTATCAAAAAGCACTTAAATAAGCAGAATATTATTATTATTTATTTATTAATTATACTCTTTATTTCTTTATACTTACGTGGCATTGTAACGCACGCCGTGTACAGCTGGTAGAAAATAAATTCACAGGTTATAAATGAATATTTCCCACCGTGAAACTTAAAATTCGTAACCGCACTTTAAAACAATATACGAATTAACTTTTGAATTTGAATAAAGTACGTCCATCGCATTAACAATGCAAAGCAGAGATACCGTTGGGGTCTCAATGAAGACTAATTGCCGGGATCACCGGCGATATTTCAAGTGTTGAGAATTTAAATAAAACCTTTTTCGAGTTTCTTTTGATGGTTAGATTGCGGGATGGATTAATTTTATTTTTCAGTTCTCAATGGGCTTTATTACAGTTAGAGCTCAAGAATTGTAAATTGACTTCTTTTATGGATGAAACGGTTTTTGATTTAGTCAATTTAGGCGTTCTAGACTTTTTATAACTTCAGTATATTTTATTCCCCAACAGATACAAGATATATTTATTGGCTAGTCGAAGTTTTTACTAATATATATAAACATTCGTGCACATATACAGGGTTACAGGAAAAGTCGTGCTAGATCCGTTAAGGGCGTGGAGTACCCATCATTTCTGACTTATTTCACTATGAAACACCCTACCCTAAACTTAACCCTTTTCGAGATATTCGACTTTTAATTTTTTATTGAATAATGCCGATTTTTAGGCTACGAAATTTATTTTTGTTTATTTTGTGTATCTTATTATTATTATTATTGCATTTTTACATGTGTAATAAGATGCTTTAGGACATCAATCATTAAAATAGTGCATAAGTTAATTGAATAGACCGTAGTAGACAAGTGAAAGTAAAAAAATAAAAAATATATTAGCAAGCTTATTTTTCTCTAAGGGATATCTAAAAAAAATATTATGACACTTGTTCGGCAGATATTTTTTAAAATATCTACGTTTCATCAGCTATCTAACGAGGTATAATAATCTAGGGTTTTATTCAAATGCATTGGAAAAAAATTAGTTTCATAGGCGACAGTGGAGAAGAAAATTTATACTTAGCCCTAAAAAGTAAAATAAAACATTAGGTATGCATGAAATGTCATTTATTAAAGGTTTTCACACAACTTTTTCTTATTCTACAGTTCATGTTCAACATGGCCGCCTCTATTTCTGAAACATTGTCGCATCCTTCTACGGAGACCAGTCTTCACTACTCCAGTGGTCAACGTGGTCCTCATTTTATTTGCTGCATCCACAATCCTTTCTCTTAAGTCTTCCACAGACAAAACTGGATTCGGCTCGCTGTACACAAGACTTTTCATGCACCCCCATACATGAAAATCCATGGGAGTTAGGTCCGGACTTCTTGCTGGCCATGGCAACGGCCCACCTCGTCCTATCCATTTGTTTGGATAATTTGTGTCCAGCCAGTCTCTGACACTTCTCCTGAAATGGGCAGGGCAGCCATCGTGTTGGAACCACATGTCCCTGATCAGGTTGAGTGGCAGATCATCCAGCAAATCACTCAAGTCTGCTCTCAGGAAATTTTCGTAGCTTTCCCCATTTAGATTATCCGGGAGAAAGTAAGGTCCAATCAAATGATTAGAGATAATGCCCATCCACACATTCACGCTGAATCTTCGTTGGGACCCTTTCACTCTTTTCTTATTGGGATTCCTTAGTTCTTTTGGGGCCCAGTAATGGACGTTGTGATAGTTGGTTATGCCATCTTTATCAAATTTGGACTCATCCGTCCACAAGATATTTCTTAGAAAATCTGGGTCTTTCTCTACTTTTTTCCACGAAATGTAATACAAACCCTAGATTGTTAGACCTCGTTAGATAGCTGATGAAACGTAGATATTTTAAAAAATATCTGCCGAACAAGTGTCATAATATTTTTTTTAGATATCCCTTAGAGAAAAATAAGCTTGCTAATATATTTTTTATTTTTTTACTTTCACTTGTCTACTACGGTCTATTCAATTAACTTATGCACTATTTTAATGATTGATGTCCTAAAGCATCTTATTACACATGTAAAAATGCAATAATAATAATAATAAGATACACAAAATAAACAAAAATAAATTTCGTAGCCTAAAAATCGGCATTATTCAATAAAAAATTAAAAGTCGAATATCTCGAAAAGGGTTAAGTTTAGGGTAGGGTGTTTCATAGTGAAATAAGTCAGAAATGATGGGTACTCCACGCCCTTAACGGATCTAGCACGACTTTTCCTGTAACCCTGTATATTATACACACATATATATATAGGGAAGTCGCAGGGTGCATTGAATTCACACATATAATTGCGAAATTATAGTTTTTGACATTGATCAATTATTTTAAGTTAAAGCTAAAGTTGCTCCCCAGTTCTGACAGTAACCGACGAATCTGAGACACCCTCAGTTTCTGTAATCAAGTCTACGAGGTAGACGCCTAAGAAAATATTTCTCCGTTTTCAGTAACAGATTTCAAAATAAAAAGTAGCGTACGCAAAGTGCAATTTTGGGTATTATTGCGCCCTTCCATTAGAAAGAGAGGAATACCTCCGTTATTTAAACGGTCATAGAAAACCTAAATATAAAGGAGACAAAAATACTGCTAAAAACATATAAATGGTACAATTGCCTTATCGCTAAAAGCAATTCAGTTTGATAACACATATAGATTTTTAGATCTAATCTCATGAAATCACTTAGCCCTACCCACAGAATCCTTTTCTACCAGAAGAGTAACCGATGGAAATTGCGCCGTGTCTCTGGTGGGGTTTGCAGAGTGAAATTTTAATCAAACTTTTAGCTTTCAAAGCACTGAAAGTCTATAAGTCCTAGGTCTGGTGTAAGCGGCGACGTGGTCGCCTGCTATCCGCCGGGCTAAGCTGAGTGCCGTTTATAAACATCAAAACACTTGATGGCTGATAAAATCTCGACAGGTTCACGGCTTCGTGGTACGAATTCTGCATTTAACCTGGTTGTCAATTTATATATTTTGCGTGTTTTGCTAATTTAATTCCTTTTTCTGGTGGACAAACATGCGTTATAATTATAATTTATATACATTTTCGTAACATATAATTATTAAAGTTATGTCATATATTTCCGTTTAGTCTAAAAAAACAGAAAGATTTTTAGACTATTTTAGATTTAGATTTTTAGACAGAGAGAAATTGTGGTCGATTTAAGTTCTGATTTATTTAATAATTATTTTATTATTTTTAGGTTTAAGAAGTATTCAAGCTGGTCGTATTTTAAGATTCAGGACTCGCTTACATTAGTCTGTCGGGTTATTTACCAGGTGACGCTGTACGTGAGAATTCATCTGGACGCTTACAAGTATAGCGATATGCACTCCTACCGCATCAGGTACAAATATAAACTGGAGATAATGCCGCGCAAGTTGTCTAAGCTCCACCAAGATAATAAGATAAGCCAACAACAAGCAGCTCAATACATTGCCCAAACATCATCATCGTCAATCATTGTTACACGGGCAGTTTTAAACGATGTCTTATCCAGTCATTAGTAACGAAATTTTGATTTACAGTTCTAAATTTAGTCTGTAGACTATGTCAGACTCTTTTTTTGTAAGAGAAATTAATCCATGAACCATTTTTTAGTTTATTGTCACGAACAGAGTATTTAATGCACTTATCTTAACAAGAATACCTACCCGAGTGCCATGACGTTTCGTTCAGGATTAGCCTATGACTGTTCACTCTAAAGCCGACAGACTGGGAGCACCACACGTACACTTTACGGTATTATCAGAACATTTTAAACCTTATTCCGTTGAAATACACGCTAAATTGTAAAGTTTAAAGTTTAACACAACGATACTGCAACATTATTGGTGCAGATTTGTAGAAGTTGTAGTACCTATGTAGTGCTACAAATCGTAGCGCTTGCTACGGCGTAGAGTTTCTTCGTTGGAGCATCTGTTGTTGTTTCCAGTTATTGCGGTTCATTTACAGCTGATATAGTTTTGTTATATGTAATAATTTGAAAAGAATTTTCACAAAATTATCGCTTCACAATTTATATACTTGTCCTTCCCTTTAAATTTTTAGTATCTTAATGTTTTATTGTTTGCTCCCGAATTCTTGCGTTGTAGATTAAAGAAAGAAACAATTGTGGCAAACCTGTGAGTAGCGAACCTACGTAACCTTAATCATTGCTTACTTACTTAACATTATTCTCCGGGTTAGGGAGCTAGACGATAGTTCAAGTGCAGTGTAATCCAAACTGGACATTATTTTATTACAAGCCTGTGCAGGCCCATAATTTTCAACACAAACAGAAATAGCAGAGTGCGAAACTGAAAGTAGGAACATTTGCCAGATGTCCCTTGGGTGGCCAGCTTTTAGTGCATACTGCACTTAGCTAAATCTAATGCTTGAACTACTGAAATACTGAGGCTGGTTTATATCACATACAAAGATATTATAATGTATGTAAACAATAACGAGTTATTCAGAAAGGGGTGGGACGTTATTTCACTATTTATACTGGCCTCACAGCTCAGGGTGGTCGTGCGTTCGATTCCCACTCAGGACAAACATTTGTGTGAAAATAGATAATTATGTGTTCTGTCTGTATTATTATGTATTTTATGTACTACGTATTTACGAAATAAATATATGAGTATTATATCAGTTGTCTAGTTACCATGATATAAGTTATGCTTAGCTTACTTTTGGCCTAGATGGCGCTGTGTGAAATATCCACCAATATTTATATAAATATTGGTGGATGTTTACTACATAGTTATGTTATACCCCTCGTCCCCCTGCCTTAGATTAAGCATAGAGTAGTTTTAACATACACTGATGCATTTCTCGGTAATGTTTTTATCGCAGACTCAGCCGTCTCCAACTCGCCGGCTGTGTCCTGCCTCTGTAATGATGTCATTATTAAAACGCCTCAAAATCGGTGTAGACGTAATCATGTAGTTTTAATTGAAATTCCAATTTTAGTTTTTAAAAACCCTCAACAACGCTCCCCAAATCATCAGTACATACATACAATTATGTAACTGATAAATCAAAACATTTGTGTAATTATCCTTCTACAAACTGCAGTCGTATGCAAAATTAAACGAAGATGCATTTAAATTTGTTTAAATAAATCGCTTCACCGCCTATTCATATCATAAAAAACAAATTATACGAAAAGTAACATAAATATTTACTTAATTTCTTACAATGTATTTTCCGCAACAGTCGCTTCACTGATAAATTTCTTTGATTCTCGTAAATTATTCTAAGTCGTTTAGTATACAGTCCACTGTTTGTTTTCCTTTTTAATTTGACTTTTTAATTAGCGAAGAGCCTTTTCTACCATACTTTAATCTTCTTATAATAAACCAAGTTTAAGAAATTTCTCGAAAAGTCCCTGAATTTGATTATGGTATAGGTATAATTGTAACTGTATAGTCAGAACTTTTCACACTTTACTAGACGGCTATTGCGACTGGAGACAGAGAGCGAAGATGGCTGCCTTGGTACTTACGAGTAAGATGTTCTATCATTTCTGGTGAAAAAAATCAACATGAAAAGATCCTAGAACGGTGGTTTTAAATATAACAGCCTTAATAGATACCACAGTTCAGATAAAGTTAAAAAATTTCAAGCAGATTTGTCCCGGTTATTTCACGTGACAGTCAATTTCCAATCAGCTGTATTACCGATTTGATATTAAATGAATTTAAATTTAATATATTGTAATAAACCTACTCCCACACTAAGTACTATGGATTATCGAAATAAAATAATATGTGAAAATTATTATAATAATAAATAATTTATAGAATCAATTCTGGGGTCCCACTTATCCCTTACAAACAATCAGACAAAACAAATCCCTTCTGCTAAAAGCTTCTGAAAATATTTCGTTCCTTATGTTATACAACTCAGCAAATGGGTGATGAGATGTTTTGTATAAGTGAACCAAACAACTCAGTCCTCTCCTTCAGCTTGACGGAGTGCAATTCGAGAACGACTGACGGGTGCACATGCGTAGAGTCGCGAATGAGTCTTCAGAAATTTGCGCAGAAATGGGACGACCAAACTAATTTTAGGACTTGAATTTTTTGACTGTTTGTAAATGTATTGAGATTACTCAAGGACCTCTTGACAATATTTTAGACAATAAGACGAAGCAAATTAAAATTCAGCAAAGCTGTTTTTAGTTTTATCGTCTCGACAAAACAATTATGTTTCTCATTCAAAATGAGCCTAAGCCACTTTCTGAATTTTAATTGTTTAGAGGCAGTATATTAATTAGGGAAGTTTTAAATATAGGCCAAAAGTTCACGAGATATCATATCTTGACGGGAATAGAATAATTTCCGTTAGCCTCCCAGCAGAGACCTGCCCACTGTCAACAAATGAGGGATCTAAGCTACCACAGGAGCGTATTCCAAATAGGCTGATACCAGATTTCAGTTTATTGAATGGAATTGCAGCAAACTGTATACGACATTTTATTTTGGAGTTCGGACTGAATTAATAACCGTGTGTAGCTGTCACAAAAAGGTAATAACGTTGAGCGCGTCCAGACACTAGTACGCGACCGAGTGTACAAGTGTAGGTAGAGGAAGATCTGTTGTGGTAGAGTATTTCCAAAACACGCGCTTGAGATGGATAAAAATAAATAATAAATAGTCAGATTGTAATCCAGTCCCAATTGCAAGTTTTTTGATTTTATACATACAGGACTAGCTGTATGTGTTTCATAAAATGATAATATAAATCTTCCTATAGCTGAGGAGAGCTGAGATCCTATGGATCCAAGACGTACCTAACCACTTTTAACCAACTTCTGAAAAAGGGAGGAGCTTCTCAATTAGGAGGGCGTAACTCTGTCATATGTAAACGGATTTATGAAATTGTTTTTTTTTAAAGAGATTTATTCCGAAATGGTCCCATTAAAATTTCATGAAAATTGATTCATTACTCTTATGTCTCTCTGCCGTTAAATAAACAACAGATGTTTTGATTTTTATAACTATCCACTAGCGTCTGTCCGCGACTTCGTCGCCATTAATTTCCAGCTACGGTCTTCGTAGTGGTAAAATTATAAAACACATTATATTTTTAAACAATACGTTTCATCAAAGTTGGATTATATTCTTGTGATGCTTGTACAAACAACAAGATAATAACAGTACAGATATTAGTTACATTTATCACCAAGTTATCGCTGTCTCTGACGCCACACCCGAAAGTAATTTAGCAAAGAAACTGGGAACATCAACACCGAATGGCCAGGTGTTTTTGTACTTATTAAGTGCGCGATAAAGTAACGATGTCACAGCGTCGTGTTATGATATAATAATAAGTTTATGTTGAAAAATACGTTCATCAAAACAAGCTTTTACAATCATATCCTGGACACAACCTACGGCTAGAGTACTTCTCAAGGCAAAATCAACGAGTCTAAACACAGTGGCGTTATGTTGAGAAGTTGAGTAGTTAATATAATATAATAATTATAATAAATAAATAAATATTTGTGGACATTTCACACAGCGCACATCTAGCCCAAAACTAAGCATAGCTTGTACTGTGGAAACGAGATGACTGATAGAATACATATATACTTTTCGTTGTAAATACATACTTATAAATACATATTAACTTCCAGACACAGAACAAACGTCAATGCTCTTCACATAAATGTTTGTCCTGGTGGGAATTGAACCCACTATATATATAATATTATTAATGTTCAATGTCCATCCATATTGTTATACAAATAGACCAAAACCACGAACGGAAGTCAGAAACATCGATTGACATTCACGCGGTGTCAGTGGGAGGCTGCTTCCGCCGGATGTGGCGTGTCATTTCCGGTAGTTGCAAGGCCTTTGTGAGGTAAGATGAGGATTTGTGAGATAGAATGATCACGTTGATGGACGTTTTGAATATTATTATCAATGTGAGTTGGTGACGATAACAACACATACCCTACTACTCTGTGTAAAAATATATTCACGTTCATAATATTTGCCTTCTAAGTTCCATAAATCTTGACATTCAAAAAGCCGTTTAGCATCAAAAATAATCGCATTTTCTTGTGAAAATCTTTTTTTTCTTCATAATCAATCAAAATACCGCGTGTCTCGCGCGTGACACCGAAATCTTTCAAGCGGGGTATGTTGTATAAAAGGTTATTTATCCATCGCGTGTTGAGTTAGTGTGTGAGGGAGTCAATTCTTGTCTATATTGTTGTCCATAAACACATTTGTTAAAAATGCTTTATACTTGTATTAATACCTCTTGATATTTCATATTTCATATATTATATTTCATATTTATTTATTCACACAACAAAGATATTGCATGTGGTTTGATGGACTGAGTTTGATGGATTGAGCGGACCCCGCACTAGGCCTAGCCTGTATCGCGAGGCCCGTATTACAAAGCGAATTAACAAAAAAATTTATGCGTCACACAGTAACATGGTGAAATTTATTTGATATCATATTGATAATTTCCTGGAAGAAAGCGTTAGCCGCGCTCTTCACTGGAAAATCATGGCAGCCAAGAATACAATATTTGTCATGTCTACGTTTGTAATTGACCCTCTTTAAAGGCTCTGTTTATCGCTTCGTTCAAAAGTCATCATTTACTTAAACATTTAACCAAACTATGTAACAAAACCTTGTTTCATAAAGTACCTTATAAGCTTCTTCAGACTACATGCCTGTGTTCCGTTTCGAAAACATTTCATGCGATTTCCATATTTTCACACCTCACTCGCTTACAAGAGAACTTTTGAGAATTAATTTCTAAACGACAAGACCATTTTCTACGTAGGTAAATCTTCTGTGATAAATTGTTAACGAATTTCTGAGAGGATTTCTGGAATACTAATTTAAGATAATTGCTATGTGAGTCGAGATGACATTACTAAGTGCAACTTTGGGAACTATACCTGTGGACAATAATCTGAGGCCTACTTGGCCTTGCGTGGTGCTGCCGTCGTCTATATATTCACGTAATATAAAATATAATAGATAATAAAATAGTCAGTTTAAAAATTAAGCTATAATAAGCTTGTAGCAGCTGTTATTGAATTGAAAATAAGCTTTGTTTTAAACTTATAATTAATACACGTAGTATTCATTACCAGTGATACGAAGATTCAGTGCCTTTTTGTACATAAAACTAAAAAATTACAAATCTTTTTAAATACTTTGATATATAATAAAGTACATTCTCAATTATTTAAAAATGCTTTTGAAGGAGTTCATAATAAAGGATTTTTCTCACATTTAGACCTAAGAAATGATAAATTATTAGTATAATTACTAGATCTTATGTCATAACATCCAGAGTGGCAAATTAGATTCAAGTTAATAAAAATAAAAGCTGTTGCAGGGCTACTTCCTGCATTGTTAGATGTGCTCCTAAAGGAAACTAAGAGTAAATTTATGAACTGGACTCATCTGCCATCAAGAAGTAATACATTCGCAATACTGTGTGCCGATTTGAAAGATGTGGTTGCCGGTGAAATTGTCGGTACACACTTTCCACCTTCACCTCTCGAGGGCTCATACGATGTGACATGGGTCTTGTTCTACCTAAGTAGTGGAGGACCCGAATCGTATTAATTGTTATGGGCAGGAGTTATCACTTAACATCAGGTGGACATTTGCACGTTTCGCAACTTAATCACTTAAAAAAATACCTTGAGAAAGCGTGAGATATTCTCGCCTTATATATGCTAACAGTTAAATTAATGAATCGTCAATGTATTGCTGGATATGATAAATTATTCTGACAATAACCACTACTTGTGACAATCAATTTATAACGATTCATAATGTAGGGTTGCCATACCTTCATTCGCCAGGTGGCTTCCTTTATAAATTACTAAGAGGTAGTCGTGAAGTATTACGATCGATACTGATATTTATGACAGTGAAATTGGATGAAGACAGCGTAATTACGGATGGATAAATATTATGTAGAGGGAGCTAAAATTGTTATGGGTCATCTGCTCGGTCCGTAACTTAATCACATAAATAAAAACTATGAGTCAAATTTTTTAATTCAGCTTTGCAACTTGACTGGCCTCACAGCTCAGTTGCAGTAATTCTGCCTTCTACGCTGTCCCAGACTCCCACCCATGACAAACATTTACATGTGTGTCGAACATAAATGTTTATTCTGTTCTGCTTGTGTATCTATATGCATGTATTTATAAAAATACATATAATTATTATATCAGTTATCAATTTTCTAAAATACAAGTTATGATTGGTTAGAATGAGATACATAGAAAACTAAGTTCATGAAAATTGTGTGTTGGGTTTTGCTCAGAGATTGCTTTTTCTTACACGACTTATGTGACTGCTGTCTTGTTGACAGCAGAAGATAATGACATGACATCAGTTTGACATCAATCTTCTGAAGAGTCATTACGCATTCAATCGGTCGCCATTGACTCAGTTTCTCGGCGACAAAACATATTTAGGCGTCCTGTACCTACGTAAATAAAAAAAACACAACTGCAGACGCCAAAAACCTGTCGATGGTATATAATGATTAAGTGTCGAATCCAGTTCAGCAGACCACGTTCCACCTAGTTCCTATGCAACGTATAAACGTAAAATGGAATATTTACTGAAAAAGGCAATTGATATTAATTATGTATGGTCTTTGAGTCACTGTTGCATGGAAATCCCACCGATAACAATAACGTGTACAATGTTGCAGTCACGAATGTGATTGCCATGTGAAAATTTTCCCCATTTTTAAGTAATATTTCGACAGGCATAGCTCAGTAGTAACCCTGCCTCCTGCGGTGTAGGTCGTGGGTTCGATTCCCACCCGGGACAAACATATGTGGGACGAGCATTTACATAAAAAAAGTATTATATCTATTGTCTGGTTCCCATGATACAAGCTATACTTAGCTTACTTTAGGGCTAGATGGCGCTGTTGAAATGTCCAATATAAAAAATATGGAGTTATATTAGGCCCACGTTGCTCGCGTCCGTAGGTGATTTCCCTTTGAATCCCTTCAAAAAAAGCAACCCAAAGTAGCAGTAGAACTTGTGCTAAGTTCGCCCGGTGAAGCACTGCCACCACACCTGGTAATCTGCCGCCAAGCAGTGATGCACTCGTGTTGCTGTGTTCCGGTGGTGGAGATGCCGTTGTAATTTCAGGCGCATGAGACGTAATATTCCCGTCTCGGGGTGATGGACGCAACGCAATACGACTCGAGTCATCTGGCCTTTTTATGTAGATGGATGAAAATGAAAAAGAAACTTTAAAATTGATCCTAAGTTGACACCAACTGATCAAATATATTACGTACATTATAGTCTATAAAACTGGAGAGATCCAATAAGGCAAAAGAACAGCTTTATAAATTTTATAAACCTAATTTCTACTTCTATTATTTCTAGCAACACTGCATTAATAAGTTTACTTTATTGGCACTTTAATAGCAACACTAAGGTTTTTATGGACCAGGCTACATAATAACATTGTGATTTTTACATTTAATTTGATATTTTAATTTTATATGTATTATTCATTAAGTAAGTACTTGGGCTAGTGGACAATTTAAGTTAAGATTTCGAATGGGCTTGTTTTAGTCAAACAAAACTGGAATTTTGGTTATCGTTGTTTCGGGACATCACTGTGACATTTTTTTAAGTGATAAGGTTAAGGAATGAGCATATGTCCCACTTGATGATAAGTGGTAACTTCTGCCACTAACAAGCAATACGACTTGGACTCTTCCTCTATTTAGGTATATCAAGACCAAAATTCTATAGTATGCGCCCGTAACTACGAGACGTGAAGGTGGAAGGCGTCTCATGGTCCTGTAATTTCGCCGGCAAACACACCTTTAAAACCGGAATATGCAAAAACAAAACACCGATTTACTGTTTTGCAGCAGAAATGGTGGCAGTACTTCCCTCGATGAACTTGGCATAAGTAACTGGGTGGGAAACGAATCCACGAACTACAGCGCAGAAGGCAGAGTTACTACCAACTGAGCTGTGAGGCCAGTCAACCACGATTATTACACAAAACACAAATATTATTGACGAAACCTGGATGATACAAACAGTATACTATAATATGTCTAGTGGACTCGCAGTTGACAGAAACTCTACTTTTTGCACTTTAGGTCGTGGGTTCGATTTCCACCCGTGACAAATATTTATGTGACTATATATGTATGTATTTACAATAAAAGTATTTAAGTACTATATCAGTTTTCTACTTCCTATGATACTAGCTATGCTTAACTTAATTAGACTAGATGGCGCTGTGTAAAATGTTACCAATATTTATTTTCAATACAAAATAAACAGGCATAGAAAGTGCAGAATTTCTAAATTATCGCACATACGGCACCTCTACACCAATACTCCACATTTGTGGAAATGTTGACAATTAAAATTTAAAACACAAAATTCAACGTTCAAACTGTTCTGAGTACGTATCTTTTATAAGAAAATAATTAAGGTTATCAAGTCCTTAGTACGTTCTTGTTTAATTGTTCAAAACGCTGACATGAGAGTCAGCGGTAGGTAGGGCTACAGACTGGTATAAACAAAAGTGTCAGTTACATTGGAATGTGAACTGATACTCAGTTCTACGAAAACTGACAAGTACGAGAACTGATTGAAATAAACAAGCGAATGATATTCTACACCTTAAAAAACATCACTCTATTTTATAAAACAAAGTCCCCCGCGCCGCGTCTTTTTGTCTGAACACGATTAACTCTAAAACTACAGTTCGGATTTTCATACGGTTTTCATAAGGAAGGTTTAAGTGTAAATTGGCTGAACTATGATGATTATTATTTAAGGATGAAAGAAAAAAAACACGCTGATTGCGCTGTGTAAACTGATTGACTTATATATCCTTATTAAATTAAATTAGAAAGAAAGAACGAAAAAGTTTTTATTGACCACAAAATTATTGACATACAATATTACAAATCATATTAATATTACTAAATAAAAGATAAACAAACGAAATTAATACGAAAACATAGTAAAACAAATCTTAATTAAACATTAGCTAGGAAGAAACTAGAAATTAAACCATCGTTCGTCGATTTCTCGTCTCCTTTTTATATCGTATATGTTATGCTATTCGTGCGAAGCCAGGGCGGGTATGCTAGTATACTACCGAAGATGTCAATATTTTTTACATAATATCAAGTCACTACTGTATATATGAGAGCGTGGTGGTCTAGTGGTACTGACCCCGAGTTTCAATCCGGAGGTCGCCGGTTCAAATCCCGACGTGCACCTATGAGTTTTTCGTTTGAAAGTGTTATGTGCGCAATACCACGTTCTCAAAACAGCATGTCCTAGAACTAAAAATTTGAAGACGTCTCAAACGCACGAAAGGAGCCCCTTTGTGGCGCAGTTAAAATCCTTTCACCACACTGGTTCGAGAGAACCAGAGACTAGAATAGAAGAACTACTGTATAAAAAAATAACTTTAAAAATGACGGCTATAACATACGTTACTTTCCTACCTCTTACAGTTCATTCATAACAGGTTTAGCTTAAGCTATGTTACCTTATTAATAAAATAAAGTCTCAAAATACGTGCTCGAAGAAACAGTCTTTTGCCTTCGTGTAATATAATCTTTGACAACGCAGCAAACGAATGGATAGATTAACAAAATGCGAGTACCTAGTTTCCTAGGTACGATAAACAACTCAGATTTCGCTTACGGCTAACTATGTTGAAACATGTGCAGCAAATTACATCATAAAATGAAATAAGAATGTTTATAAAATGGAAGTAGTCTTCGTGTAAATAACTATATCGTTATGTTTAAAATACATTTAAAACATTAGTTCTGTACTAAGATACGAAATTATTACAAAAATAAGTATCTTTCCATGGTCAACCACAAAATCTACACAAAAAACAGATTTAACTAAATGCGAAGGAAAGTATGACGGTGCTTCAGAAAAAGAAATTGACTGCCTGTCTTAGTTTATCCCGACTAATTTCTGAGATGGCTGGACCGGAAATTTCACAGACAGATTGCTAATGTTGTTAGGAGTAACTAAATTTTCGGAAGGATAATATACGGGTGTCAGTGATACTTATCATAAGTTTCCAGAGGTCGCTGTTTCAAATCCCGACGTGCAACAATGGGTAGTCCCTGGATAAATTTATATGCGCAATACCACGTTCTCAAAACGGTCAAGGAAAATATCGTCGGAAACCAATATGTCCCAGAATCCAAAAATTCCAAGACATGTCCACAGACAGTGTTCCCGTTTGAAAGGTGTGATTGCCGGTGAAATTACAGACACGTGTGACATTCCACTTTCACATTCTAGAGTTGCGGGCGCATACGATGCGACTTGTTTTTATTTGTACCCAATTTATATTTTTTTACGGGCAGAGGATACCACTTAACACTAGGTAGGCCATAGGCTCGTTCCGTAACTCTGTCACATAAAAAAACCTTTTAAGCCAAGTCACGATATGAATAGGCGTAATTTTTTATTTTATTTATATCGGTGGACATTTCACACAGCGCCATCTAGCCCCAAAGTAAGCTAAGCATGGCTTGTATCATGGGAACCAGACAACTGATATAATACTTATATACTTTTCTTTTGTAAATACATACATGTAATACATTATTAACACCCAGACATAGAACAAACATCAGTATAACAAATGTCATATAAATGTTTGTCCTGGGTGGGAATCGAACCCACGACCTACGCCCAGAAGGCAGGGTTACTACCAACTGAGCTATGAGGCCAGTCAAATTTATATTAAGACTTTATATACAATGTAAGGAAACAGTGTTTCAAGTAAAATCATACGATCATAGTTTACAATGTAAAGCTTTCATAATAAATTGCCAGTGTACAAACAATATTATATATTTAGGAGTTAGAATTCTAGGAAAACTTGCAAGACTTGGTTGTCAGAACTTGGAACTTCTGTCCATATGTGGTAGCTAGACAGTTCGGTAAACAAGTGTTTTTACTTTAGAATTTGATGTTCGAACAATTTTAATTTCAAATCAATGCGTATTAACTAAGGATCACGATATTCGAACGATCATATAAAAATGTTCGCCCAAATGATCGAAATTCGACCATAATTATTATTGAAAATTTGTGGAATACATTCAAAACCGGAAGAAAATTTTTACTATTTTGTTAAACTAGCCTCATAGCTCAGTTGGTAGTAACCCTGCCTTCTGCGCTGTAGATCGTGGGATCAATTCCCACCCGAGACAAACATTTGTGTGACGAACATAGATGTTTGTTCTGTGTCTAGTTTGTTCTGTTACTATGTATTTATATGTAACGTATTTACATTAAAAGTATAAGTATTATATCAGTTGTCTGGTTCCCATGATATACGCTATGCTTTACTTTGAGGCTAGATGGCGCTGTGTGAAATGGCAACCAATATTTATATATTATTATCTTTATTTGTCTTGGAAAAACTGTTCTTGGACAACACTTTTCTCATTCATTGTACCTCTTTGGAACACTACTTGGCACTCATGCGTTATGCGTTTTGCAGGGCACTTAACCGAATATTTTAGTTTAAAAGTGCTGCATGCGACAGTGTGTGAAAACTTTTACCAAACATAAAAATTTAGGTGAAAATTTTGATTACTCCCAGTAAAATGTAAAATAGAGGTTATTTTATTATTATTTTATTTCATAAAGTTGCGGTACGAGCAGATGCCCCACCCGGTATTGTGGTAACCTCTGCGCATAACAATCAGATTTGAGTCCCTCCAGGAAAAAAGGTAAACATATTATTATTATTTTATATTAATCTAGGTACAGTAAGAACCAAGTCGCATTGTATGCGCCCGTAACTTAAGGACTTGAAAGTGGAATGTCTCATGTGCCTGTAATTTCACCGGCAACCACATTTCGAACCGGTTTGATGGATGTTATAGAAATATTCACTACTAAACACTATTTGATTAGCAAATTATTTTTTCCTGTACTTTTCGGACAAATAGATAATAAACAATAAGTATTGGTGGACATTTGACACAGCGCCATCTAGCCCCAAAGTAAGCTAAGCATAGCTCGTCATGGGAACCAGACAACTGATACAATACTTTTTTTTTGTAAATATTATACATTAACACGCAGACAGACACAAACATCTATGTTCGTCATACTAATATTTGTCCTGGGTGGGAATCCAACCCACGACCCCATGGAGGGTCGGATAGGGTTTGAACAGGCGTCAAACGTATCGATAAGTACGCGTGACCTTATGTTTTGAATATTGACGTTTCCAAGCCATTTCTTTATGAATTCTATGGCAATAAAGTTTTTGACTTTGACTTTGACTTTGACCTACAGCGCAGAAGGCAGGGTTACTACCAACTGAGCTGTGAGGTCAGTAAAAATATCCCAATCCCACGCTGTACTTAAGTACTTTTTTGTAGACTAAAATTCTTCCTGTACCTTCAGACAGACATTTAAAAATCTGCATCAATGACAGTTCTTTATAATGGCATATTTGGGCCTGTAAAGGTTATACGAGTATCACCTAGTTGCAGGTTTTACACTCAACTACATCTAGAACCACTTAAAGCCGATCGTCCGATCTAAATGTCATGTGGCGTTCCCAACGCCACCTGGTGTGTCATTAATCATCGGACGATGTCTGTCAGCGGAACAATTAGTGCGATTTAGGTCATTCCAATACCAAAAGTACTGAAACCAGTGTAATATTATATCTATGAAATAGGATATACTATCCTATATAGACTATAGACTTGTGACTGGCCTCATGCCTTCTGCGCTGTAGATCGTGGGTTCGAATCCCACCCAGGACAAACATTTGTGTGACGAGCATAGATGTTTGTTCTGTGTGTGTGTGTGTGTGTGTGTGTGTGTGTGTGTGTGTGTTTTAATATGAAATATATATGTTATTGAAAAATAATATATATATATAATAATAATCATAAAACTTTATTGACAATATCTATCAGTTGTCTGGTCCCCATAGTACACTGATTAATTTAGGGCTGTTTAAATTGTCTACCAATATTTATTTAACTTATTTTATTTATTCTTCGTGTCACTTTATTCACATAAATAAAACTCATGAGTTAATGACATGAGGAATATACATGGAAGTACGGTCTTTTCAAACGTCAAAAGTAATAAACTTGTATTACCGTCCGTCTAACTATATATCACGGAGCATTAAACCAGTGATGCTACCATATGCAATTTCTGTTACCCCCTGTAGTGTAGATACGTCCAATGTTCGAATAAATATCCCCAAAAACTTCACACGTATAAATATTGCATATTTTTTTGGAAATTAATATGTGCCTAAGTGAAATATTAAAACAAACAAGAGAATTTTCTTAGTTTTTCAATTCTGCAAGTGTTCTTGAAACTACATAATTTCTTCTAACACTAACGTGTTTAATGTCCAATACTCGGAGTAGTTTGGCCCTTATTTCGTGTTGCATAGGAATTCATCTGAGATAATATATATAACTAACCTAATTCTAGTAGTGAAACCTGTTATTTAAGGCCTTATTTTTTTCATTAAATTTTGATTGTTTTAATGAGCTGTAACTCTTCCTCAAATAAATAATGTTCGTCCTCCAAGCAGTTCTACATTCGCATTGCTAAATTCTGGTTTGAAGGGTACGCGTGCCGGTGATATTATAGGCATATAATTATTTTGAATTACCATTTTGATATCTCAAACTGTCGCCCTCAGCGTAAACAGTAATGAAAGGTCTCAAATCGTAATGCGGTTGATATGGATAGGTATATTACCGCTTAGCTTCAGTAGGTATTAGACGGCATCAGTAGAAAGCTATATAAAAATAACTTTAGTAACTTAAATTATTATCGTTGTTTTAATTAAAAAAACATCAAAGAATGTACATGTGATATTAAAACATCTATTTAAATCTCTACTTTTTCTTCTTAGACAAATCCTAAGGAAATATATAACATAATAAAATACAAACGGTAATCGTTTAGTCTAATATTTTGCTTAGTAAAATGAGAGTTTGATGCATATTCACACTGGTGTACTTGAACAGATGAGGAGTCAGAAAAATATCCCTACCACTTTACACTTAAGAATCTAAGCCCTTGCGCTTGAAATTTCGAAAATGGGGTTATAATTTTCAAATGCAAAAAACCTCAATATTATATCGAACAAAACTTATTGTACACAACCTTGCGTTTATACCCTAACAAGTCTGTCAAATCAAGTGACACCTATTTGTATACAGAAGGCAATAAGCACTGCGGTTGCTTTAAAGACACGTAACGAGCCCCTAACGGCAATTATAGCCCCTGAGATCTCACCTAATGTTAGGATGCGACACAGAGTAATTACTAATTAGCTAAGAAATTGTGTTACCCCACTCTGTGAGAGATTAGTATATCAAGAGAATAACTTTGAGTTTCTTGCAAATTCAATTTGTGAGGGTAAGTGCATTGGCTAGCGGTTATTTGGCGGGGGATGCGCTAAATTATTATTGGACGGAGTTCAGGCAGGTAATGCTGTGATTTATTTTCATTCCATGCGATTGTTTTCAGGCTAATGGGGGAAAGTTCTTCTGTTCATAGTCATCGTTTTATCGTGGGAATGTGGTGGCGTCTTTGGTGGGGAGGACTCGAGTCGTTGTCTATGCGTGGCGGATACCACTTGACATCAGGTGGGCCGTCAGCTCAATCCGTCACTAACATAAAAAAAAAATGTGCCCCTATGGGTGCCGCCAAGGACTTAAGTACTTAAGCTTAAGAGGCAACATTGGTGAGGATAGTTTTTTATTATTATAATTTTTAGTAACTACTGAATCAATGATTTTATTGAAATGCAATTCCACTGGTAGAAACTAGTCTATGTTGTTTGAATCAAACTGACACATTCGCTGACCCGCCACGATATTACACAAGGGCCAAAGTTCAAAAGTAATTTTGCATGCGTTTTCCTTTTTGAATGTAAGCACTCGATAAGACTGCGTTTTGAACATTCTATCTAGGGATAAAAAACGACGGTTTTTTTTTAATAAAAGTATGGATAATAATTTCGCTTTGATTTACAGCTCAGTTGGTGGAACCTTTTGCGTTGGTCGTGGGTTCGTTCCCACTCAGGACACTCGGGACGATGTTTTTTGGGTCTGGGTGTTAGTGTGTGTTTACAAAAAAGTATATTAGTATTATATCATTTGTCTGGTTCCCATGATACAAAGTATACTTAGCTTACTTTGGGGCTAGATGGTGAAATGTCCACCAATATTAATTTATTTTACTTACCAAATTCAAAAATGTTGCGTGTATACCATAAGCCATAACTCGAGGTAAATAATATTACACTGATAAATTGACCGGTACTTAGTTCGAGTTGATTACTAATCACAGTTATTGAGGTCCACTCAACACATTAATCAGAACTCTCAATAGGGTGAAGGTATGGTTGCATGTCAAGCGTTTTTAATTGCAGTAAATGTGAACAAGTTTTACGCATTCCTCTTGCGCAAGACTGAGGTTTAAATAAATGGCTAGATGCGCCTGATAAAGCGATTAATGATAACAAAAATCAGTACAGACCCAGAAAAAGAACATGTATTTACTATTCATGGGGAACAAACTACATTATAACTAATTATTTACATATCACTATCTGAAACTGTCTCCATTTAGCTACGAGATATATAATACAAAATAACACACAGCTGAAAGAGCAATAAGGCACTAAAAACCTGCAATATTTGTATTTGTATAATATTATTTACAATCGCTGCATTTTTTAACCGAATTCTAAAAGGATGTCTATGTTCTGCTGTATAATTTTTATATGTTTTTCTCCGATATTTCCGTCATTTATGAACCGATTTTAAAATGTCAAGGCACCGACTTAAAACATTAATTTTAAAATTAAATCGAAACTCATTTATTTTTCGCTTTTTAATGAACATTCGTATTCTTTGAAGTCTGTATATAATAAAAAAAAATACGTTGCATGTCATATAACACGTTCGGACATTTTCAAAGCTTTTGTTTCATACTCACATTTTAATATGATTTTGTGAAATCGCTCCATTCGAGGATATTGGACTACAACACAAAGTAAGCATAAATTGACAGTGTAATACCCAACATAATAATGTAATATAATGTACTGACAGACATGAGTGATCACTCCAAATTTCAGACGATGAAGTAAATAAATACATATTATATACTAGCACTATTTAGTTAACATAACTGTGCTTATATGAAAATTTTAATACCTCGTTTTAACCGATAAAAAAAAGGCTAGTAGGTTCTCAATTCAGCTGTATTTTTTTGTTTGTTACCAATTACGAGATGAAAGGAAACGTAACGTTTTGCTGCACAAAGTATTATTATAATTACCTGTTTCACAATTCGGATATATTTCATGTCATTTGATTATATTCAGTCATATTTTGATATCGTCTAAACTTATACCCAATTGCCGTAATATTTAGTAAATTCGTGTAATGTTTTCAGGGTTCACTTATGTATATTTGTGACTTATTCGCGAAAGAGAGGAACCCCTCCTTTTGGGTTTCTTGTCTATTCTTTCCCCATGGAGGTTCGGATAGGGTTTGAACAGGCGTCAAATAGAGCGATCAGTACGTTACCTTATGTTTTGAATATTATTGACGTTTCTGTATGAATTCTGTGGATATTTTTATTTATTTTTAATAGTGTTTTGTTTCTTTGAAATGTTTATACCAATTTCCACAATATAGCAATAGACAAAAATTATATATTGTACTATTCGTGTATTTATGGCATCTGCTCAAATTTATCCTACGTTCCATAGAGAGGACAGCCAAGAAACCCTCAAAGAAGGCATTATTTCCATTTCCCGAGCATGATCCTTTTTACTATTAATAACTGTCACGTTATATTACGTCCCAAACGGTAGGATCAGTTGCTAATTTATGGCATCTAAAACGCAATTTCAAGTCATTAAAATAAATACTAATAAATATTGGTGTGCATTTCAACAGAGCCATCTAGCCCCAAAGTAAGCTAAGCATAGCTTGTATCATGAGAACCAGACAACTGATATAACACTTATATACTTTCTTTGTAAATACATAATACATATCAAGACCCAGACACAGAAAAAACGTCTGTGTTCGTTACACAATTGTTTGTCCTGGATGGGAATCAAACCTACGACCTAAAGCGCAGAAGGCAGGGTCACTACCAACTGAGCTCAGGGGCCAGTCATGCATACATATATGCAATAGAATGAAATAGCATCGCCTTCGTCTCCTTGATCTGTTACCTTCATCTAAAAACATATTAAAACCAAACTAAAAGAAGCATACATATATAAGAGCTTATTGTCAGATCAATGCGAAGCCCGAATGAATGGCGGATTAGGAGGCACCTATTACCCGTCTCTCGGCATTACGACGCAAATACTGGACAGCCATTAATGCACGTTTCCTTCTGCTAAGGGATTATTTTCACACGTTTAATCCTGCGCTAATCCCATCTTTACCACCTTTCGGTACCAGCTTTTCTTAGATTTTCACGCCTTTTTCCCGAAGACGGAGACTCAATATGCCATTTTTATGTTACACTGTCGTGACAAAAAGAAATGACTAGTGGTGAGAACATAGCCACCGGTGTTTCCCCTCAAATGTGTTATGTGAGCATAAAACTGCCTTTTAGAAACTCATTCCTTAATGGACTGGCCTTACAGCTCAGTTGGTAGAAACCCTGCCTTTTGCGCTGTAGGTCGTGTGTCCAATTCCCAAGGACAAACATTTGTCGAGCGAATATATACATAAAAAATAGAGGTACACTTTTACAACAATAGCCGAAAAGAGCTACTCTTTTCAGTGAAAGAAACTTGATGCTTGATGTGCTGAGCTCAATTCCCTTTATGGGCGCAATCCTCATTAAAAACTAACAGGTCGCTTCTTTGCACGCTATAGGCTGTCCATTTTGCCCCGCATATAATATTCAGCGGCATAGTCGATACATAATGCATAGACAGCGCACACCTGGCCTACAATATCGATTTCCGTTATGTATATATATTTCGATTAGTAATACAAAGTGGACATGCAGTGGAACTGATGCCCAGTTCGCCCGGTGAAGTACTACCACCATACCCATTTCGCCCAAGCTGTAATGGATAATTGGAATGATCTCTCCAACGAAATCAAAAGTGCAAAATCACTGCCTATATTTAAAACATTGCTGCATAATTTCTTTTTGTCCATGTCGTCTCAGAAATGCTATTTCTAATATGCATATGCATGTATGATATTTATTTAATTAAGTGTTTACTTTGTAAGTGTATTAATATGTAAGTATATTGATATAATATTCTCTTTTGTTTAACACCACCGTCCCGAATCATTATTTTTAATCCAGTCCATCCTTTAAGCAATAAGGCCGCTGATTGTATGTCGCATGAATTGTAAATTATTTTTAACTTGTTTATTTGTATGTATTTGTGTGGTGTACAAAAAAAGAGTTTTCTATCTATGTAATGCATTTGCGTTATTGTGTCCCGGTTTGAACGTGAAATCAACACGATGCCTGCAGGCGAAGATGATATTTTATGAATGCACACCTGGCTAGAAGTGGTGGCGAATGGCGACCCAGATCGTTTGTCAGTAAAAATGCATGCGGCATCGCCTGAGTAATTACGGTAGTTTATGGAAAAACTCTTCGGTATTTTCTTTTATAGAACTTCATGAGTTACACACCCTTCATGAGTTTTACAGGAATAAGGGAATTAGGAACTTGAGACGTTCCACCTTCATGTATCAGTGTTACGGGGACCTGTTCTAACTAATTAGGGGAATACCCGATTTGTATTGCTTGTTATGGGCAAAAGTTACCAGTTACAGGTGGGCCTTCAGCTCGTCCTCACCTTTATTAATAAAAAAAATTACGTTAATTTTGTTAAAAAAGTTAAGTTTGCTTACATGTGATACATACCTACATATTTTGCTTACATGCCATGTGGTACATACTTTGGTAGATAGCTACATATAATTTATCATACACACACACACACACACACACACACACACACACACACACACACACACACATTGAAAATGTAAAATGCAATTGCAAGCATTTTTATAGCGTGACGCTTTGCAAGCCTGAGTTTCACTACAAAAACTAACAGATGGCGCTGTTAAATATCGGTAACGAGAAACATTTGTTTTGGTCCCAATTCATTAACCGTTTTATCTTGTAAACAATACAACTCATCTATACAAACCAGCAACATATAGCGAATTCAAAGTAGCTGATAATTTCCTTATTGAATGGTTGAGAGACAATATACCTACACGCTGGACTTTCCAAGAACAAAACACACACACACATGATAGTTTAATAACATACTGATGTCACACACACAAACAAAATGATCAGGTTACATGCGTCTCTCACATATACACGTATTAAGGTGCTGCAATGCATAAGCTTAGCGACTAGCGGATAAAATAATGTTTTGCTAACAATACTTTTAGAAAGAAGCGGAGTTTTGGTCTGTGGTTGCCTTAATAACTTCCAATATGGTATCGAAACAACTAATTTTAAAGAAAAACTATTTTTCTTCCCTCTCACTTCCAAATTGTTACATTTTAACTTCTCCCTAATGATAAGTTTAAGTATGGAAAGTTTCATTTCAGAAAACTATTCATGATAGTTCAGTTATCATAAGATTTTATTTTTATTCCACTTATTTTTGATAATGTTCTCTCTATGACATATCTTTATTATACTGCATGAATCATTTGATATCTAATTTAATGTAACATAGTCTTAAAAATATTATTACTAACAAAAGTGGATGTAAATCTGATAAATTAATAATAAAAAAATATATCAAGTTTTATATGACAAAAAAAAATAAACGTTTGATATTACCAGAATTCCTAAAATACAAGGAATTATATAAGTATTTAAAGAACCGCGCCGCTTAACGCCACGCTCAGTTCGCAAACTGTGTTGAAACACACACACACACACACACACACACCCAAACCAATTTACACGAAACGTCACGCACACATACAAACGCTGCGCATGCACTTGAATCATTGCGGCGTGGACTCTTTGGAGCGCTGGCGGGTTCGTATTACAAGTTTTTAATTTAAAAAGAGTTCCGAATCGAGCGAGGTTTTATGTAGGTTTTTATATATACCTACATAAAACCTCCTTGTTAAATAGTTGCGCATGATCTTGTTTTTAAATATTTGTTTTCCCCCATGAGTCAGTCATTGTTGATCGTTTGGCGAATGAACGTGTTTCAGAATCGAGGTTGTTAAAATTGATTTTGTTTTTGTAGTGCACGAAGTATATTGTAAAACCACTGCCATCATGGAACGTAGAGCCGGGAATTTATGCGGAATTCCAACGCGGACCCTTTGCCTGATTATTGGATATTTTCATTTGGTAAGTTTGGAAAAAACATCTTAAAATCATAAATATTTTTTTAAATATCAAGGTTATTGGTAGACAGAATTTAATATAATTCAAAGTTTGACTCAAGAATTTTTTCGCAGGAAATCTCAAAACAATGCACGTAACTTGGCCATACAGAGTAAACCTAACCTATGGCACAAACAGTGTTGATTGTAGAAGTGTACAAAATTTATTCTAACGTTCAAAAATGCCTTCGTAAATTCATTAAATGTTTACTCAGCGGCGACCTCAAACTATATAAGTTTTTTTATATACTTAACTTGAAAGTACTTTGTTTAATATCAGCAAAGATTCAAAACTAGACATTTTATGTGCATATACGCTACGAGCAGATGGCTCAACTGACAAGCATATATACAACTTGGGTCCTCCCCTATTAAGGTACGACAAGACCCAAATCGCAACGTATGCGCCAGTAACTCTGTTAAGTGAAGGTGGAATATCTCATGAGCATGCAATTTCACCGGCAACAAAAAAAACTAAACAGCAAATCGAGTCCGTTACTGCTTGCGGCAGAATGGGTTTGGCGGCAGTACTTCCCGGAAGTTCATATGCTACTAAATATTTTCGATTCTTTTCTATTCAAGCATCAAATCTAAACTATCATACTTTGAAACTCTGACAACGTTAAAAATTCCAAACCAAGTTTGTAATCTTATACTTTTATTACACTTCTTAAGTACTGTTTGCTTACATTTCAGGCGTCCATTGTCGTGGATATCTTGTGCCATTTACTGACGGTGGGCTATGTTACCAACGGATTCCAGTGCGACGTCGACAGTGAGAGTGTGAGTATGTTTAGTAACCCTGCCTTTTTTTAGGTAGTGGGTTCGATTCCCACCCAGGACTAAAATTTCATCATCATGTTTCATCACGGTTCCCATTATAAAAGCTTACTTTGGAGTTAGATGGCACTACGTGAAAGGTTTATTTATTACCTGTACTTGGGGCAAAGAATACTGTTACCTCTCGAAAGTCGATAGACTGGAATTAAATTGCTGATGGGATAAGGATATATTTAGATGAAAGATTGGATAAATATATTAAAAAAAACACACTATTTGATCACATATAAAAAAAAATTGGATTAGCTTTCTGAACTCTAAATACAACTGTAAACTATTTTTGCCTTAACCTTAAGCTTTGATAAGATTGGAATGTAAGGTAAGAAGCTAAAAGAGTGATTATCTGTTCGTCACCTAATGAAGTACTTAAGCTAATTATAATAATTAAGTAATGAGTTTCTGTATCTGACATAATAGTGAGTCACGTTTCGTTTTTTTTTCTCCCATTTGTAAAGAACAACTCAGCCATTTTGAGTCACTTACCGTGTTTTAATAATAATTAGTTGTACAATACCTGAAGAATTCAGTAATCAGGTATCCAGGTTGGATGGATTGGTGGTTTCCGGCGGAATTACAGGCACATGAGACATTCCACCTTCACGTCTCAGAATTACGAGCGCATATGATGCGACTTCAGTCTTGTCATATAACTAAGTATGGGAAGACCCAAGTTGTATTTCTTGTTATAGGGAGAGATTACCACTTAATACCAAGAAAAGTTCGTCCGGGGAACTGCCACCTTACCTATTTCTACCACCAAGTACAAACGCATTCGTGTGATTTGTTTCGGTTTGAAATGTGTGAGCACTATTGTAAGGCATTCCACCGTCATGGCTCAAAGTTACTCAGTATGATATGACACAGTGCCTCCCATAGCTAAGTAAGGGACCAATATCGTATTGTTTTCGTTATGGCCAGAGATGTAGGGGCAATATACAGAAAACAATACAGTTTTGCTAGTTTTAATTCGCAGAATCGCCGCGTAGCATAGGTAGGTAGAATATAATGATATGTTAGTAACTTGAAACTCTGGACACACAAAGTAGCAGCTAAGCAAATTTACACTTGTGTACCGAGTCATTGTGTCTTATATTCTCTTATAAAGAGTTTTTGTTGTTTAAGTTTAGTCTTTAACCGATAATACTTTGTGATAAAAATTTCTTAGCAGTGAAGAAAGTTAGTAGCGGCACGATATATAGCTTATAGTAGATTTGCCTATTCGTAACTGTAGCGTGGTCGCACCAGTCGCCTCCCGCATGGCAATATAATTTGCAATTGTAGATTTTTTTACTTACCAATAACATCAATCTGTATGTAGAGAATTTATCCACGAAAGTATTAGAAAAATCCACTCCCAAGATGTTGTGCTCATATTGTAGCTGCTGTTTCGGTGAGCGTCAATCTAAACATGAATAGTCACCAACCGATTTTATGTCACGCAATTATTTCTGCATAACTCTGGCATTTCTAAACATATTTAAAAACAATTTCAATATTTTCAGTTATTCCAATTTTGTTAGTTCCTGAAATTTCAACATTGTATAGAAGTTTAGCTTATAACCATTGTAATAAACATTTGTTTTTGTACTCTAATATGACAATAAACTATTATTATTGATTAATAATTGATTATTATATGAAACATAACCACATCAGAAAAAGTAATCAAAGGTTTCCATTCCAGCTCAAAACCATAACCGAAATCCAATTCCTCGGACCGCTTCTCCTGATCCTCAACCTCGGAATCCATGGATTCTATCCATTCCCCCACATCATCAGGAACCAGTACAACACTTACGTGGAATACATGGACGTCACTTCCGCCCCGCGCTGCTACCCTGGCTTCCTCCACGTCTACATAGTGGATGTTCTGAACTTCATCATCAATATGATCTGGCTGAAGTTTGTCATCAGTTACTTGAAGGGTGTTTACAAGGTCAGTAGATTTAGTTTATTTTTTTTATGTCATATTAGTGACAGAACGAGCTAACGGCCCACCTGATATTAAGTGGTAACCGCTACCCACAACAATACGACTCAACAACGATGCGATTCCAGTATTACCTACCTTAGTAGGTGAGAACTCAATTCTATTGCTTGAGAGGTTACCATTTAACACTAGTTGGGCCATCTGCTCGTTCCGTAACTTTAACATAAAAAACACTGCTATGGGCAATGGATACCACTTAATATCAAGGTTTTTGACTAAGAAGAACCTTATAAAGGTTAATATATATATTATGGTATATATTATACATAAAGGATTTTAACTGTTTCAGAAACAACATGAACCAGTGAGCATGTTCCTCAGCCTGTCTGTAGTGAAGCTTGTGATGCAGATTATGTACTTGGGGTACTACCCGCAGTCCTTCGAAGGTCGTCTCGATTTCCAGACCTTCTGGCTTCTCAAACTTCTCGATGTCGGTAAGTGTATTTGAATAGCTATTAACTATTTATTCTTTGTATTTTTTTTATTCATTTGTTGTGAAAAATTCTCGAGACGGAATTTTTAATATAGAATAGAATAGAAAATATTTATTAAAATATAAAGTTATAAAAACATCATTAAATATTTACTTATTAATAATTACAAGGAGTATAGACTTAACTTTCGCTGCAGAGTCCATTCGAGAAAGTACTGCTATCATGCTTTTTAATGTCGCCATGTATTGAGCTCTCCAATACTGTTTCCCGGTTGTTGATGAGCGATGCACTGCGCCCCTTGACAACTTAAGTGGTCATTATTATTATTCATTTCATAACCAGACATGACAAGGTACACCAATGGAATAAAATCACTTAAATTACTTAACTACTATGGTACAAGCTATGCTTAGTTTGGGGATAGAGGACGCAATGTTACAACTTCCACCAATTTTTTTTTTACTTCTAATTGCTAGTTTTTAACTTACCCACTTCTTTTTTTCAGTGATCGCCTTCTACATAATAATGGTGATCAAGCGATACGTGGTCTTGTTGAAAGCCAAGAAAAATTCCGCAAAGATTGTTGAAAAACCACCGTCATACTTCGAATGTTTGATCGGCGTTAACAAACCAGTAACAAAAGTGACAAAATTAACAAAAGAGTCGACAGACACAGTCATCAACTTTGTTGAAGTGACGAAGGGAACTGAGAATATACCTAAGCATATTTGTAAGGAAACTAAGCATATTCATAAGGAAATTAAGAGTATTACTAAGGATATTCCTAAGGAAACTAAGGATATTCGTAAGGAAACTCAGGATATTCCTAAGGAAACTAAGGATATTCCTAAGGAAACTAAGGATATTCCTAAGGAAACATAAGTAATATTCCAAAAAATATTCACTAAGTATATGCTATTGGAATTGATGCTGTTTTAGAATAAACTTTTTCGCTTATTGTAAGAAGTTGATTTTGATTTTGTATAAAAATTTCATTATATGTGTATTTATAAGTTCCGCGGTGAAATATGACTATTTTTAACAAAAACCTGTGTTTATAAGTATTCAAGATTTTGACTTTATATCCGAAACTCATTCGAGTATAAATCATAAACATATTTAACAGCATTATAGATTTTTCTCATAATTTTAAAATTGCTGCTTTTATTTAAACTCTGACCTTTATATCCTATATAAATAAATAAAATTGACTGTTTGTAACGTCAGAATAAATTTTTTAACTAAATTCGTATAAAAGTACATAAGGTTGAATAAAAATGAAATAAAATACTTACTCGTACAACAAAAACACATTTTGAGAATTTTGACCGTCTGTTTGTTCCGGCTAATCTCCGAAACGGTTGGATCGAATCGAACAACGCGGGCGAAGCCACAGGCACAGTTAGTATACAACAAAATCAAACGAAACAAAAAGTGAATTTAAAATCTTCATCATTACTTACACTTGTATAGCTACTTAACTAATTTGATTCTGAATTGTGTCATGAAAGTCATAGAGTGTATATTGCAGCTTATCTTAATAAAATGGTCCCGTGTGCGTTTAGCAATTCTCAATGTGCCGCATTATTCAGTTTAGTCGAGTTAGCAGATTGCAAGCTCTCGCAATCTCTTGGAATTGCACCAATTTCACAGGTAAGCTGTATCACAGTAGAACTATCGCTAATTGGACGTGAAATATCTACATCAAAATGACGATGGCGTGGCGAGAGTGGGGTGGTCTAGTGGCACTGCCCCAAGTTTCAATCCGGAGGTCACTGGTTCAAATTCCGACGTGCACCTATGAGTTTTTCGATTGAAAGATATATAAGTATTATATCAGTTGTCTGGATCCATGATACAAGCTATGCTTAGCTTACTTTGGGGCTAGGTGGCGCTGTGTGAAATGTCCACCAATACTTATTTTTATTTATTTATATATATGTGCGCAATACCACGTTCTCAAAACGGTGAAGGAAAACATCATGAGAAAACCGACTTACACTTAAAATCCTTTCACCGCACCGTTTCGAGAGAACCAGTGACTCGAATAGAAGAAGAATGACGGCGGGCTAAAACTTGATCTAACCGTCACAATGACAGTTAAAGCAGCGACAAAAAATTAACTACAGTTTTTATTAAACTATAAAATCCTGAAGTTTGCTAGAATCTGTAAAGATAATCTGTTCAGAATTACATTTGTGCTATCTGAGTTCGGCCTCCTAGATCTTAGACCTACAAATATGGTATAATTCGAGACATAATTTTAAAGGATTGCTGAAAATCGCCATTAAAAAAAAAAAATATCTTTTAACATCATTTTGCATAAACATTGTCTTTCTCTACGAAGAGCAGTTTCAAGTTCAATTGATAAGGCCCGTATAATCAATCAGTCAGAATTAGAATTTAGGTACAATAGATAGATAATTAAAGGACTTGAATTATTGGAACGCTGCTCAGTAAAGCTGATATGAAGCAAGTCATTCTGAACACGTAATATTTTGTATGAAACAGTTTTTAATTTACCACGGATGTATAATGTAGTAGAAAATTATGTTTTACACATGGATCAGAGGTATGACCAAACACAAATACATAATGAAAACATTCATACACACAAGAGAACTACACTTATCAAATCACGGAATTGGAACCAATCTTAAATGGATTAGTCAGGGCGAGACAAAAGACACGCTGTATGAATTTCTTCCGTCCGATACATGAATAGCTCAAAGTACAACTGTAGTGAGAATAAAATTAGACTGGATATTATTAAGTTGTGCTGGTTTTAATCACATAGGAATACAGCTTTGTATAAATCTTTTCAGTTTATTAGTTGGAATTGCCTTCAGTAACTTACCCGGGTGATAGAGCAACATATTTTCCATCGTGAGTACATGAAATTGTTGGTAAATTATTTATTTTTACTTTTATTATTATTATTATTTTGTGGGCTTCTGATAGTATTTTTCATCATCATGTTTCACGATAAAGTTTCAATTCAATTAAAATCTTGTCATAAATAGGTGATTCCGTTGTGTATTACAATATTAATATTATCTGCAACTGCCTTTAGCAGAGAAATAAAAATACTTTAATTGAAACACGATATTACTAGCAATTTTCCAAAATTGCCAATCTTCAGGCCACAAAATGGATAAAATCTCTTCGTATTTGCATATTCACTTGGTAGTATAATATCCCCTGGATCGCCTCCAAGTGCGACGCTGCGGCAAGAAGCTAATAATAAGCCTTTATTAATTCTCTAACAGCCTTCTGAAATGATATCACTGGATGGTGAAATTACATTTCCGAAACAATACTTACGGGGAAATTACAGGGAATACTGAGGACCTTATCTGTGTCAATCTGTTTTATTCAGCGCGATATTGCTTACTATATCGCTTGAAAGCTTCTTAATAGTTTCCACTCCGGCTTTACGGTGATATAGTAAAGTAATCATAAATTGGAGTTAAACGTCTTTAGACGATTTCCGTATTAAAATGAGACATTGCATTTTTTTTGGGTTAGAAATCCGAATATGAAAAGTATAAATATGTTTTACAGATTAAAGCTAGTTATAAATGTGTTTTTACTCCGATACTTTGAAATCATTATAATAGAACAAGAGTATTTCTTATTTTTGAACTTTGATAAATACACCATACAGTATATTCATCCATTTTCCCAGAAGGGATAAGCAGAAACTAAATGGATCAGTTTTCAACCTGCGGGCTACAATATCTTGGGAATGCAGGCGTGCGATATGCTCACACTGCCATTGTTTTCTAACGAAAAACTCAGCTATCACTTTCTCCCAATTAATAAATTATCATATAGGCAACATAATCTAACATCAAGGTAAAATAACCTAACATTAATAAGCACTGGTATAAGTTGTTTCGCAGGTGGCATCAATACACACACAAAGACCCGAGACCAAACATTAATTTCATCATCGACGGTGCTCGAGGCTTTGACCTTACATAGACACGAAGCTTTCAGTCGCATAAGGCCTTTACTTTTTCTGTACAAAGTTTTAAAATATATAAAAAGTAGTTTATCTTTCTCAAAATTATTCTCACTGTACATTTTCAATAACTCCGGTCTTAAGTACTCGAAACGCCTATAATCTCCAAGATTAACAATATTTCACGCGTTATTATATCAGGAAATTAAACTGAAAGCCCGTTACAGTTTGCCGGAGTGTCGTTATTTTTAATGTCAGTGAATGTTCGGGAATGTTCCATGTTCCAAATTTCTATACAAAGGGATAGTTTCCGGATTGTCATTAAAACATATAAAGCATCGGCCTCAAGAGATTGATGGTATAGTTAAGCAGGACTCAAAGTTTATTATAGACTTTTTATGTAATTAAGTTACGCCACGAGCAATAAAAACATGAACAGGTAACTTATCTCATTTAAGCGGTAACCTCTGTCCATTGCAAAACCATTTCTTCTTCGGGTCCACCAACACTTAAATATAGACAGATTCGCATTATGTAGCGCCCGTAACTTAGAGATATTAAGGTTCAATGTTCTAAATGCCTGTAATTTCACCGGAAACCACAACTTCCACACAGCGTATGCGTGACTGATTGGCGGCAGAACAGGTGTGGTGGCAGTATTTCGCCGGACAAACTTCTACAAGCAAGCACAATTTCTACTACAGGGAAGCAGTGAAAAACGAAGCAATGAAGCATTGGAGCCGGATAAAAGTGAACCAGTGAAGCAGCGAAAAAGTGAAGCAAGGAGCAGGGAAGCAGTAAAGCAGTGAAGAGGTGAAGCATTGAAGCAGCTAAGCAAGGCAGTACCGAAGTAAAGCAGTGAAGAGGTGAAGCATTGAAGCAGCTAAGCAAGGCAGTAGCGAAGTAAAGCAGTGAAGAGGTGAAGCATTGAAGCAACGAAGCAAGGCAGTAGCGAAGTAAAGCAGTGAAGAGGTGAAGCATTGAAGCAACGAAGCAAGGCAGTAGCGAAGTAAAGCAGTGAAGAGGTGAAGCATTGAAGCAACGAAGCAAGGCAGTAGCGAAGTAAAGCAGTGAAGAGGTGAAGCATTGAAGCAACGAAGCAAGGCAGTAGCGAAGTAAAGCAGTGAAGAGGTGAAGCATTGAAGCAACGAAGCAAGGCAGTAGCGAAGTAAAGCAGTGAAGAGGTGAAGCACTGAAGCATTGAAGCAGCGGGGCAGACAGGCAGTGAAACAGTGAAGCAACGAAGAGTATAAAAAGAAAACGGTATATCTTTACCTATAATTTACTTGACACGTGCAAATCATGTGCGTGGGGCACTGTTGGCTCCTTGCGCATACAGCTTGCATCGGCGTTCGGCCTTTTCCTGTTATTAGTATTCTTATTTCTTTATTATCTAAACACCGTTACAAAAATATTACATAAACTTCCTTGGTTTGATAAATAACGTTTTTTGAGAAAGAATTCACTCTCGTACTGCTTAAAGCACAATGTGACACGAGAGAACGCTGTCTCATAACCTCCGGAGTAATAAATGATTCGTCGCTCTTAGGGGATGAGAATTTCAGTTATTTCACTTAAAATACTTTCCAACTTGGCTGACAGGTAACAAGTCGCGATGCTAGATTGAGTTTGCCACGACGGACGTTGGCTTGGAGAACCTAGAAGTTTGAAATCAACACATGCTTACATAAACGTAGGTATATCAGAGGCATTATTAAAAAATATGAAAACGTGAGTTTGCACAAAAAATGAGCTAGCAATTTACAGCGTAATTCATCATTAGGGGGCCCACGTTGCTCGCGTCCGTAGGTGACAATCTTTTCAATCCCTACACTTGTCCCAAAACGTCCAAAACATAAAAAATTCGTCTGCTCCAACTTCTCTATTCTACCACCCGTAAAATCAAAACTGTTTAAAAGCAGAAAAAAGAAAAAATGCGCATTTGAAGAGTCATAAAAGTTGTTCAAAACCGTAAACACTGACTTCGAATTCTTGAAAAGAATTTTCTCTCTAAATGAATAAAACCACGACACGGGTCGCGTTTCAGAGAACTTTAATTAATGGGGATGAAAATGAAATTCTTTCCTTTTAGAAGTGAACTAAGATAATAGTTTGTGGACGGAGAGTCGGATGTCCGAACGGGTTAAGGGAACTCGTTGCGGTGCAAAGGACATTTTTATTTTATTTTATCTGTGGTTATCATGCAAGTAGAATGATGCAAGATATCAGTAACGGAACGATTTGATGAAGAAAACGTGGGAGTCGTTTGAAGCATTAGGACAGCAAGTTTATACACACATCTCTTTCGTCAATCTGCAAACTATGTAAGATACAGAAACTCCGAAATCAAATCTGGACAGGCTCCGTCGGCATTGATCTACAATCTTGGTTAACTCGAATAGCCAACTATGTGAGATATGGGGGGAACGGAAGCTGTATTAGGAGACCGCTTTAGATTAGGTGTGCCATCTGCTCGTTACATCATTTACCCACATAATAACAAAAAAGTTATTTTCCATATTGTCAAAGCTAATTTATAAGTAAATACTGCGAATGAATCGCTGTTTTGACTTTCGCATGACCAATCAAAGAGATTAGTATTTTGAGCACGTCATCACAAATCGAAACGCCTCTACGTGACGGATTTTTAACGCCGCTAGTTGAAACGTAATTGACTGCCGTTTTATTTCGTGATCCTCAAAAGTTGGAGTGGTTTACGACAACTCTAAAATAGGGCTGTCACACTTCGTCATAGTTGCTGAGAAAATTGTTTATTGGTACTTTTTTATCAATTCATGATCTTCGACTCTATAGATGGGAGTTCATGAACTACTTCGGAGTGTGGGGCACTAGTTTAGTACTTCAACATTTGAAAGGATTAACCGTAGAATCGGTGAGAACTTTGTAGCGATGCAAACTTCTAGAAAAGCAACTGAGAGCTCTGTGGCGATGCTATTTCATTACAACTTTTATTTTAAGGCAACTTTCATCACAGTATATCCCAAGAAAAATAAATATTCACATAAAAATATACTGTTTCGTCAAAGCCTAATGAAATTGAAAAATTTCAAAGCATACAATGACGTTGCGTGCGTTATGATAATGACCACTCAGATGAAGTGATAAATGAATAAAATATAACCCATAAATGTATAAAAACTAAGAATTTGATATTCAGTAAGATCCAAAAAACGTAGTCTAAGTTTTTAAAGAACTTTAGAAATACGATCACTGTTTGCGAAATCAACCTAATTCATATGTATTGGTGCTCACAAAATATATTGAATAAAAAATATAATATAAAAATATTTTCATAACAATAGAACTTTGGACGACAATTCTCGACTGTTCTAGTCCGTGACTTTGGCAATGGATATTGGTGCTGATTATATTCTGCTGGTAATGGACCAAACCGAATACCTTAATATCTTACATACTGGTATCATAAATAAAATTTAAATTCTGTTTTTTAGTAAGCACACTACATGAAAACTCAGCTAAATAATTTTGTATTTTTTTTATTGTTCGTTAAAGCTCGTTAAGATACATAGCGAAAGAAAAATTTGAAAACAAGACTGGAAACAAATATCAAGTTTGTTTCCAGTCCTGCAAGTTCGTTTTTGTCTTACAAGTGTCCTGCCATGAAGTCCAAGTCATCAGGTGGGCCATGTGCTCACTCCGTAATACATAAAATAAAAACTGCCACTTCATCATTTCGCGTCTTTATTACATTACAACGGACAAACAGACGAAACACGAACAAAATATTCATAAATATTATTCAAATGCGCCCCAGACGGTCCCACGTAGCAGGTGTGATCTTGAAGTCGCCCTGCACGAGTTTCGTCTCGTCATAATTTGGAATAAGTTATACTTTGGTATCTCAAGAACTTCAGAGAATTCTGAATGACAATATTTTTTTGGGTTCCGTACTCATACGATGGAACCCTATTACTTAACCTAAACCGTCGGTCTGTTTGTCAATCCTGAAGGGTATTCTTTGAACCGTAATAAGAAGCCTGATGAAATGTCACAGAATATGAGTTATTATCAATATGGCGCATTTCTTAAAGCCTTCTATTATGAAAAAACCTCTTTTTGTTAACACTCGATTTTGCTCCCTATCTCATTTTCATACTGCGGCCTATGTATGAATATCATACAAGGGTTATGCTTCATCAAGAGCTTTTTGTCAGTTATATAGTATTATATCAGTTGTCTGATTTCCATGATACAAGCTATACTTAGCTTACTTTGGGACTAGATGGCGCTGTGTGAAATATCCACTAATATTTATTTATTATTTTTTATTTCGCTGTATAGTTAACAGCCTGAATAATCTAATGTATTTAGTACACGATAACCACGGCACTGATAAATGTTAAAAAGAACAGCGAATAATATTTTTCGTCAATTTTGTGGTGTTTTGTAAAAACGTTAAAAAAACATTCCATTTCTTCTATTTGGAATTTTAGAATTTCGTAGCGGTGTTTTTAAGTATTTTCCCCGTAATATGATATAGCTATTTTAAAGTAAGTAAACCAATAAATCTATTAATTAATGTTCTGTCGAATCAAAAAATAACACTTAAAGGATTTCATCGGGCCAAATGAAAGTCAGTTATTTGTGAAAAATATGAAACTCACTTGTCACACCCAAAATAGTACAAACCGCATTAAAAAGCCTTATTTTGAATGTGTTTAAGTATATTCAATGTCCAAGCAAGTTCTGAAAACTTTAAACAATTTTCGAGCCAAAGAAATAGTTGGAATGGGAGCCGCTATTAATTCGATCTTTCACTTTAATCATAAGGGCCGCCTCAAGCACTAAATGTGCGATTCCAGCACTATTCGTAACGACCCATACATTCTCATCTTGTAAAATGGAATCAATAAATTTTATTGGTTTCACAGTATCACCGCAGAACAGTGGGTAGCCACAGTGTAGTGGATACAGTAGTAAATATGATACTACATATATAAAATATTATTGTAATCGGAAGTCTTTTTTTGAAAATCGCCTCGTTCATCGGCAAGTTTTCATTTTTAAGTTGGTTTAAGTAGCTAGCCAGCCGGGCATATGCCCTACGAAAAAGTTGTGGTTTTTGTCAAGATTCATTGTGACTTACAGAGCTCATTCTTGGATCCCACGATCATGCGCCGACGTGACTGTCTACTGAGCCATCATCGCTCCTATTACTCGTCTCACTTGTATCTTGAACTAGTGTGAAAGTATTAAAGTAAGTCACAAAAAGGATCCTTTTGTGCTCTTGATAAAGGTGTTAAACACATAAATTATTTAATTTTTCAAGTGACAAAATCAATTTTATCATGCAGCGATTTGAACCAGTGATCTTCGGAATGAAAGTCGCGGTCTGTCCCGCCACGCCACCACGGTCTCCCAATCCGCCATCGCTTCAAAATAAACATATACAATCGACAAATAATGTTTTTTTTTAAATTATAATGCTTAATACTATAATGCTACGATTGTGTTGTTTGCCTATCCCGTGAACGCGTATATTCAAATTTGGACACATGAGAATAAGTAATAAGAATGGTCTCATAGCTCAGTAGTAACCCTGCCTTCTACGCTTTAAGTCGACTGTGAGTGTCGAGTGTCGAGTGTGAGTTTGATTCCCACCCAGGACAAACGTGTGTGTGACTAACATAGAGATTTTTTCTGTGTCTGAGTACAAACATATATATTATATGTGTGTATTTACAAAAAAGTGTATGAATGTTATATCAGTTGTCTGGTTCCCATGATACAAGCTATGCTAGCATATTTTGTGGCTTGAAGTCTGCAAATATTTATTTAAATGTTCCACAGCCTTCCTTTGGCTGAAGAAATGAGTGTGACAATTGCCAAACCAATATATCATACTGGAGTTTAATATACTGTGTACCACATCGTATGAAATATTAAGGCCACTCAATTATGTTTCAGTATCTTTATATACTGTGGAATGACGTTGGATGAATTTAGTGCCATTATAAAATATATTGTAGAAAGTCAGCAAATTTAAGACAGAAAAGTTAAATTGTGATCATTATCTCTAAGGACGTAGACTAGGATAAAATAAAAAGTGTTCTTAAGATTTAGGACCCTCAATTTGAACTTATTTTTTAAAATAGACGTAGAATTAACCCTACAGTTCTGATAAATAATACAATACAATACTTTTATTCATAAAACCTAAAACACGTCAATAAATTAATACAATTAATAAAAAATAACATTATCAAAACAATAACATGGTATGTGTAAAAGTTATAATATTTATTATTCACATTACATATTTATATACATATTACAGTTCAGGTAACTTAGAATACATCTACGCTGTAGAATACCCTCTTAATTAACAATTTTTTTAATCTATTTAAATAGTGCTACGAAAGCGGCGTCTCTTATGGTAGTATATATATTTTTCGTAATATAAATCCAATCGTAGAACATTTTATTTTTATTAGTCAACCCGTCTACGAATTTATTGCATAGTGTTAACACAGTTAACAAAAGTTTAGCAAAAGTTATCATTTTGTTTTTTGTTTTTTGTTTGTTCACCGCTCCTAAGAAACTAATACATCCAAACATTATTACGGCTCACCGCTTAAGTACTAAGTCTCAAAGAGACTCATTTCGTGCACCTTGACACATGGTGAATTCATGGTTTTATAATATAATTTATTAAGCATATTCCTATCCAATGAGTACTGCTGACATGATTTTCTACAGATGGGATAGGCCATGTTATATTCTGGGACAAATATTACGGCTACAAAGCGGCTGGAATGATTAGTTTTGCCGCTGTGTTGCGGTAAAGGCTTAGAGGCCTTTCATCACGAGTTCTTTGAATAAGAGTTGTTTATTATACAGGTTACGAAATAAAGCCCTTTATAAACAACGGTGGTGGGCTGAAACAAATATGGTAAGGATAATAAGTGACAACATTTGAATAGACACAGCTTTCTAGAGTCATAAAATAACCAAAAGTATAGCAATAACCCTAAATATGATTACTGAATACTGACAGTACGTTTACAGCTGTTTTTTTTATATGGCAATGTTACGGATGAGCTGATGGCCCACCTTGAGTTAAGTGGTAATCTCTGCCCATAACATGCAATCTGTCTTGGGTCCTCTCCAACATAGGTAGGTTTTTTTTTTTTTTTTTTTAATGTAATTCAGTTACGGAACGAGCTGACGGCCCACCTGGTGTTAAGTGGTAACCTCAGCCCATAACAAGTGACGCGGCTTGGGTCCTCCCCTACTAGGTACGACAAGACCCAAGTCGCAACGTATGCGCCCGTAACTCTGAGACGTGTAGGTGGAATGTCTCGTGTGCCAGTAATTTCTCCGGCAACCACACCCTTCAAACCGGAAGACAGTAAAGCGAATGCGTTATTGCTTGGTGGCAGAAATGGGTGTGGTGGCAGTACTTCCCCGACACAATCTTGGCATATGCAATCCAGCAAAAACATATATTCATTTCTTCATTCATTCATTCATATGTTTTACTGCCGCATTTGGTAGTACCTTACCTCCTTCACTGTAGGTATTAATGTAGGTATTTGATTCTCAACCACCATTAAACCATTAATAATTTTGGTTTTGTATCACTAATGCGTAATAGGTACAAATTCCAAATGCTAAGATACTTTTAATTGATTCTTAAGGTTTATAAAGTTCGCAAATAATCTTGTCTGGAAACTCTTTCACGCACATCTTATTCTCATTTCACTCATAGCAACGTGAGGCTACAATTTCGGTCCAACATTCGATTTGGCAAATGTGCGTCTAAAAAGGTTTAGTCGAGTGTCCTCTCTTATGAATAATTTAGAATTCTTACATACGATGGCAATTCACACGGAATATATTCAAGATAGAATAACCTTATTAAAAATGTGATATGATAAAATATATATTTAAGTTTTATTTGCAGTCATCACAGCATAGCGTAGTATAGCAACGAGTATTATTTAAGACCTCAAGCCGGGATAGAAAATGCAATTTTCCCACTAAATATCAGAATCCCATTCAAAAATGCGATAAGTTACCTATACTTCCTAAATATGCCCACCGTGTGGGTTGCTTAACCTTTGGATCTGTTAAAAAGTCTGATAAGATACGCTGTGACAGTTTTGCTCCATGATTTGAAATACGAAATTTTTGTCAGTTACCACAGAATAAATAAAGAAAAACAATAATGTGTTGCGTGTTTCTTTTCTGTAGTATCCAAAATCCATTCCTACATCCCAGGAATACCGGGGCACGACGTTTTATTTTTATTCCATATAATATTTGTCACTTCGTGAAAATACAGGATCGCTCGATGAAGCCAAGTTTCACTGGCTGTGCCGTGCCGCCTGAATTCCAATACGTTGTGAATGAACTGGTGTTTCGTAAGGTCGCCTTTATGCTGCCAATTTCTTTATTGATATTCAGATGTTTCATAAGAAGATTCTGTTATGTGACCCCCGATAATATTGAAAGGCACCTGAAAGTGACATTTCATGAAAAGACAGTTCGCCGCACTACAAGATAATGCCCGGACAGCTGAATGTCTATTGTCAAGTTAGAATGCAAGAGCGATGCGTTTAGTCAACCGAATAGTACATGTGTAGTCATCCTATCGGGGAACCGAATCGGAGAATCGAATCAGATATGTGACGTGTGCTGTGAGCCTGAGTGGGTAATAATAAACCGTAGTGCATCACTGAACTCCGTTGGGCAATAAATGTTGGGAAATTGCAAAGCCTCGGATGTTGTAGGGCCACAGCATATGTATTTTGTCCCATATACACAGAGCGTCTGCGTAATATTTGAAGTATTCAATTGAGAAGCATAGCAGTAGAAATAACGCCAAGTTCTTACGGGGAAGTAATGCTACCATAGTCATTTCTGCCGCCAAGCAGTAACGCATTTACGTTACTGTGTTACCGTTTGACAATTTATCGTACTTAGCACAGGGTGGGCCGCCGGCTTGTTACATAAATGTACCACATAAAAACAAAAGTTCGGTTCCCTCATGGGAAAATTTTCACATCGTAAAGGGTCTTTATTGTGGGCAGATGATAGACGTATATTGTCATAACCATGATAGGTATCATGATGAACCACTACTAATGGAGTCTCTTTAGTAGGTACTCTTTTAGTACTCTTGAACCAAAATGGTAAATGAATCACAGTTCACTTCTAAAAAGGTTTTCACGCTTCAATTTAAGGTTTTAGGCTATGTCCTAATTGCCTGTATCGTTTGTAAGGCGCACGTATATTTAAAATGAATAAATTTATTCATATTCAATATCTCAAACATTATCATTTACAAAATTCGGTACAAGTTATCCGCCGTCACAACGGGCAGGCCAATGAAAGAGGCCACCGTTGCACCCATTAGCCGACGGACCTCCTAATTTGCATCCAGGATCGGCACAATTCGCCAGCCCCACCTGACACCTCCCTCCCCTCATTACTGGGAAGGAAAGGAAAATTCTACGTGAAGATATTTCCAGGACATCTGTTGGAGGATCGTAAAATGTTATTTGTAACAGCATCTTCGAAGTGAAAACTGCTATTTACTTTTTCTCACTAACCAAGCAGAAAAATGGTCTAGAATAAAATATGTTGTAGAAATAATAAAGACTTTCAGTATCATAATATAATAATATCTGTGATACCTAATAATACTTGTTTTCTGACCTGATAATCATTTCTTTCTTCTTCTTTTTATCATAACCTAACAAATAAAATAAAATTAAATTGAATCCAAATGGTAAGCAAATTCAACACCTCCGGTACCCACAATTTAAAAGTCCCTTTAACCGAGTTATAAAGGTTAACTTGTAGTAAATAAATAATAAAAGGACCGTGTTGGTTTAGGACCCAAATCTAAGCAGCACAATAAAGTAATTCAAAACTTGACTTCTACTGTCCCGTACCAGTTGAACGCGTAACGAATTTCGGGTTAGACTTTATCCTAAGGCTAATTCGCCAATTGCTAAATGGATTTGTGGTTTAGTTCGGTTAGGTAATTGACAGGATTTTCACCATTCTTATTAAAAAAAACATCTAATTCGCTCAAGTAGTTTAAACATGGAAGAGGTAACAAAGATATTGGCAGACAAAATCACTAACGCATATAATATTAGTTATGTAGTCATCAGTTATCAATCGAAATCATGAAATAAAATCCTATTTCACACATTCTTATTAGGTCTTGTGGTGTGGTCCTTGAACATCAGTGAATTTTATGGATCATGCTATAACATTTGTTCGTCTTCGATCAGTTAGTCTGGATGCAGTAAAATGAAATCCGAGCCCAACCCGACTTATAGCTAATTTTGCGAATGACTTTTTACACCATTACACCCGAACACTGGGCTTAGACAATGATTATGGCACTGGAAATCCCTTAATTAAAAGTTTAATCCCGGAGGAACTCCGTTGACCAGGCAGTGTGGTACGATCACAACGTTTCGGCCGCCCAAATTGACGGGGCGAATCTGCAAGGGATTTTCGAGTATTCTAGAATCTTTATAGATTCTAGTTTTGTATACAATCTATTTGAAAGATCTAAGAGAATCAGTCATTAGTAATTTAAGACTCATATAATAGATAAATAGATAATCATTTGTAATATTTTTATATATTAATAGAAATTATATTTGACGTTTATTCATGTCTTTATTGTTTCTTATATGGTTATTATTAATCCTAATTTAATAGGTACATATGGCAAATCATCACAGATACCCATCAATTTTAAATAAAAACTAATTGAAGATCCACTCAATAATTTCTTCAGAAAATCTGTGGATCCGTGTAATCTAAACTGAATCCTGTTTAATAGAGATATCATAAAAATATTTTATGTAGCTTAATCCACAATTGTCGAAAATTTGGACACTAGTGACGAAATTGAATCAGGCGACTTATAACGTTCGAACGTCTCATCAAACTTCAGATGTTCTTTTTAATAGAATTTCGCCAAACTTTCCGTCTAAGCCCAATGCTGTCGGTAACTTACGTTTATGTTTTATTTCATTGGACATTTTATTGGATGTCTGTTTTAATATTCATTACGTCAAACCATTTTGCGGCGAGTTTTGAAATTAAATACTTTCGGAGATTTTGTTTTATTTGTTGGCACGTCTCAAACACCACAATTATTTTTTATTCGATTTTTATTTCTATGAGTTTGGATTCACAATGAAATCAATAAATGTTTTTTGCGGGCCGGGAATCAACCCCAAAACCATCGCTTTGCAGACAGCGACGGGCAGATATTAATAATACTACTATTGCTAATTAACATTACTACTGTTACTAATCTTTAGAGGTAAATAAAAAAAACTCAAACCATAAATAAGCTGCGCCTAACTTACTAGACCTTAAATGAAGCTAAATTGGGAAGATCTGAAATCCATTGACCCAAAATTTTGTTCGGTTCTCTTAATCCGATTAACTATCCACATTGAATATTTGCGGTACAAATAATAAATTAGCCGGACCCAAATGAAACGTTTTCGTTTATAAATAATTTAACTTAATTAATTTATAGCTGACCTTAGTCGTATTTGTGTTTGTTGCGTAGAAAGTTCCTGTAAGGGTCACTGGCTTATAATCTATGTGTTTATAAACATACGTATAGTTTTACCCATACGTACTTAGTAGGTACTCCATATAAACGATATTTTTTTATTAATTTGCTTTTTATTTTTTATATAATTAATGTTTTTTTTACCTCATTCTAAGAGTTTCAGGAAATGAATGAGTAAGTATGTAAATAATGTAGATAAGCATGCAAGTTAATATTGAATTTTTTGATAAGTATGTAGGATTAATGTCTAAAATATATGTGTCAGGTAGGTACTTAATTATTTGATGTCGTAGTTTGCGATAAGTATTCTTTTATGTCATAATAACAATTCTGAAGTAGGTAACTTTTGATTTTATTTATGAATTGAGGATAGGTTTCTGCTCCCTTTATTTCTGTAGGTAGTTAAATATTTTTACGGCCGTGGCATATGGACCGTCACTGCGCTGCCTATTGCGCAATTAGCGTTGCCAGGCGTCCGGATAAAGCCGAACACAGTCAAGTGTCTAAAACTAAAAAATTAGGTGTCTTTTTTACTAAAATGTTCGGCTAAACTAGCTGGTCTGTCCGGCTTTTCGGTTTTATGACCTGGCAACTCTATGCGCAGTAATGTAAATAATACAACAATGTGGTTAAATACTACTCACAAAGTAAAAAGTATATTACTTTCTTATGTAAATACACGTGGCGTTTCTTCTTCATATGCTAGACTTGCGATACAACCTCGATGGATTCCTGGCGATGCGGGGCAATTTTCACAATAACGCCTGCCACAGATGTAGACAGTAAACAGAGAGTACCCAGTATTGAAATAATAAAAAATAAATAAATATTGGTGGACATTTCATACATCGGCATCTAGCCCTAAACTAAGCATAGCTTGTACTATGGAAACCAGATGACTGATAGAATACATTTTTTTTTTTAATATACATTCATGTAAACATATATAACACGCAGACAGAGCAAACATCAGTGCTCGTCACACAAATATTTGTTCGGGGTGGGAATCGAACCCACGACCTACAGTGCAGAAGGCAGAGTTGCTACCAACTGAGCTGCGAGGTCAGTCAAAAGATTTTTTTTCTGTTGACTAAACGGACGAGGTCCGGCAGCCTCTTAACTTATAGACTTATGGCGCTGACTGTTCGACATCACCCAGAACAAAATATTTGCAGGTCCTGCGAACGACAAACCCAATTTCGTTGTATATTTTATTCCTTAAGACATACACGTGTCATTTGCGAAAGTCGTAACACGAACACACAGATAATATATTTTAAATACTTTAGGCCTCCAAGCTCAGTGATAGTAGCTCTGCATCTGTAGGTCGCCGGTTCAACTCCCGTCAAGAACGATGTGTGATGGACATCGACATTTGTTCTGCGTTTGGGTATTCATATATGTAATATAATGTTGTGTATCTACAAGAACTATATAAGTTTACAGGTTTCCACGACAAAAGCTATGCTAAGTTAGCAGCTGGGTAATTTTACCGGCACACCTTTAACGCGAATTCGTTATTGTCTAGCGGCCGAAATGGGTATCGTGGTAGTACTTCCCTGGATGAACTTAGTGCAGGTTCTACTGTTTGAAACAGAGTTCCAACTAACATTCTAACCACTACAAAAATAATTGTATGACTTCTGGTACTGTTCCTCGCGTGTACCTTTACGTTTCATATTCATGTATTCAGTTTCATGTCGACATCAAATAAAAACTTCTGAAATATTCACTCGCTGGAATTCGAATGAGTGTAAAAATATTTTTCGAAACGACTGATGACGCAATTTTGGAATTTTGTTTTTAATTTTCATTACAACGAAGTATTTTGTTGATACTCGTCTGAAAAAATAAAGCCAATTTCTGAAGGCTCAAACAATTGCAGAACAGAAACTGTTTAATTTATGACGTTTATTAAGCACATTCTAATTTTTGATAACGATTACTCAGTAAAATAATAAAAATATTTTTACACTCAAGGTATAAAATATCGAATTTGATTTCATTTCGTTTATATGGGTAGTGCGTTACGTAATATGAATATATAGTGTCGTTCACTTATATCCTGACTTTTTATTCAGACTCCAGTTCCAATAAAGTGATATCCAATGTGAACTGGAGCAAAACATTTTAACGAGGACAATGAGTGACCCTCACATTTTTATGTAGGTTTAGTGTCGACGCACACTGGCTTCTCGCCCACGCGTCGTTGTCTGGTACAGAAGCAGGCGCGTTTGGCGACCTTACTAGTCTCAATTGTTCTTGGGACACAGGCCTTGACGACGTGCTGATTTCTTCACTGTTTTCTTTCATCAGAATGGCTGAGAACGTCGCTTTGCGCACATGCTTTCGAAGATGTTAAAACCAGTTACAACACAAAAAAGTATTATGAGTATATTCTCCAAATTTATTTTTATTAATTTAAATTAGATTTTATTCATATGACTATATTGGTCATCTACCCGTTACATTTTTCGATACTCTGGAGACATCCTTTTATTAATGTTCTCCTTATATTTTTTCACTCCAGGTACCTGGATAGCTTGACTTGCCATTTTGTAGTATAAGTAAATGTGCCGGATCTTGTATTTTTCATTAATCATTAGCCACTATTTCAAAAATACAAAGCATAATAATAATTCATGTAAATATTGGTTCACACAGCGCAATCTAGCCCCAAAGTAAGCTAAGTATAGCTTGTATCATGGGAACCAGACAACTGATATAATATAGTTTTTTGTAAATACATACATTTATTACATATTAACACCCAGACTCAGAATAAACATGTTTGTTCGTCACACAAATGTTTGTCCTGGGTGGGAATCGAAACCACGACATACAGCGCAGAAGGCAGGGTTAACTACCAACTGAGCTGTGACGCCAGTCGTATATATCATTCTTTCAGCAGGTTTCAATAACTGGTGTGCGGGGATCCTAAGATCTGTGTACGCCAACTTGAGCAACGAACAATATTTGTTTGATTTATACGCCCGGAGGTTCTTTCTAGTTATGAATAGTGGTTGTTTCCAGTTCGACTTGTCTGCTAGTTATATAAACATAAAAAGTAAGAGGAAGTTGGTAAATAAATCGTATTTCTCTCTTAGAAATTGAATGCTGACCTCCTAGATGGTAATGCCTAGCGGAGTAGAATTTTAAGATTCATATAAAGTCAAAGTCAAAAACTTTATTTCCATAGGATTCCATAAAAAGAGCAGTAGAACACGCCAAGTTCGTCCGGGGAAGTACTGCCACCATGCCCATTTCTGTCGCCAAACAGTAACGCGTTCGCGTTACTGTGTTCCGGTTTGAAAGGTGTGGTTGCCGGTGAAATTACAGGCACACGAGACATTCCACCTACACGTCTCAGCGTTACGGGCGCATACGTTGCGACTTGGGTCTTGTCGTACCTAGTAGGGGAGGACCCAAGTCGCATCGGTTGTTATGGGCCGAGGTTACCACTTACCACCAGGTGGGCCGTCGGCTCGTTCCGTAACTAAATAACATAAAATATACAGGGTGTGGCGTAATGAGTGGATAATAGGGTACCTGCGGGTAGGGGCCATTGTGGCGGTTCAGAAAAATATTTGTTATGCTCAGTAAAAGTGCCTCGGTTTTCGAGATATTCGACATTTTCGAAATTTAAGAAATATTTCACCCTTCGTCACTATTTTTGGCGCCCAGACTGCAAATGAATTTTTTTTTTCTATCTGTTTTTTGGATAGTATTCTTGGATAGATGTGCTATCGAATGGAAACTATTATTTTTATAACACAAGCACAGTTATGTTTTTAAAATAAGATTTCACTAAAATTTTACTTGCTTTCATTTGTTTTCCTGACCTTTACCCTTCTGTGGTGTAAAAAAAATGTATGGTCACTTGAATGCCAACGTTTAAAAAAATTAGCCTTTTTCATCGAGATTCCGAAATGGTATATTACATGGTATTTCCACAAGTTGATTCAAAATTAATTCCTATTAAAATGGGTAGAGCTAATTATTATAAAATTACAAATAGTACTAAAATTTACTTCATTACTTAAAATCACCTAAAAACATTAGTTTAAAATTCGGTAATGAAATAAAACGAAACAATAAATTTTAAATGCATTTCATTTATTAAATTTACTATCACAAAAGGTGTTCGAAAAGTCCACCACGTGCTCTGATGCATGCTCTGCACCTTTTGATAAAAGATCTTTTAATCCTGTTCGCAAATCTTTGCTCTGTGATTTACGTATTTACATTTTTTACGGCACGAACTTCCACTTTTATTAGAAGATGTTTCATTAGAAGATAGAAGAAGAATGTGGCTGCAGCACGATGGTTGCCCCGCTCATTACGCCCGAAATGTTCGACAATACCTCGATGAAACATATCGTCGACGATGGATCGGTCGTTTGGGGACAATTTTGTGGCCACCTCGTTCACCAGACCTCAACCCATTGGACTTTTTTTACTGGGGATGTCTTAAAGAAAAGGTTTATAAAGACCCAATTAATACAGTGGACCAGCTACGGGAGCGTGTGCGATTAGCTGCTCAGAAAATCACAGAGCAAAGATTTGCGAACAGGATTAAAAGATCTTTTATCAAAAGGTGCAGAGCATGCATCAGAGCACGTGGTGGACTTTTCGAACACCTTTTGTGATAGTAAATTTAATAAATGAAATGCATTTAAAATTTATTGTTTCGTTTTATTTCATTACCGAATTTTAAACTAATGTTTTTAGGTGATTTTAAGTAATGAAGTAAATTTTAGTACTATTTGTAATTTTATAATAATTAGCTCTACCCATTTTAATAGGAATTAATTTTGAATCAACTTGTGGAAATACCATGTAATATACCATTTCGGAATCTCGATGAAAAAGGCTAATTTTTTTAAACGTTGGCATTCAAGTGACCATACATTTTTTTTACACCACAGAAGGGTAAAGGTCAGGAAAACAAACGAAAGCAAGTAAAATTTTAGTGAAATCTTATTTTAAAAACATAACTGTGCTTGTGTTATAAAAATAATAGTTTCCATTCGATAGCACATCTATCCAAGAATACTATCCAAAAAACAGATAGAAAAAAAAATTTCATTTGCAGTCTGGCGACATTTTCGAAATTTAAGAAATATTTCACCCTTCGTCACTATTTTTGGCGCCCAGACTGCAAATGAAATTTTTTTTTCTATCTGTTTTTTGGAAAGTATTCTTGGATAGATGTGCTATCGAATGGAAACTATTATTTTTATAACACAAGCACAGTTATGTTTTTAAAATAAGATTTCACTAAAATTTTACTTGCTTTCGTTTGTTTTCGAATGTCGAATATCTCGAAAACCGAGGCACTTTTACTGAGCATAACAAATATTTTTCTGAACCGCCACAATGGCCCCTACCCGCAGGTACCCTATTATCCACTCATTACGCCACACCCTGTATATATATATATATATATATATATATATATATATATATATAAATAAATTACTTGGAAACCACAAAATGAAATATAACGACCGCTCCATATGCTCCGCCGATAGTAAACTAACCATGGACCTAAAATTACACTTCTTTTCTATGGTCGTCACAATGGTTTCTCCTTCGATTCTCGGTCGCGGCATAATATTTATACCATGGGTTATGGTATATAGTGTTTCTTTAATAACTGTGTTTTTTCAAGCTGACTAGACTAAGGAAATTTTATTATTACGAATTCCTTGGTGATTTCTTGAGATTAATTCGCACTTGGCCGGTTTATTATATATTAAACAATAAAAGAAACTCTCTTGAAACTCGGCCAATGTACTCTTTAACGCAGTGCAGTCTTTTGACGGCCAAGAGACCTCATGAAAAAGTTAACCGACTGACTTCAGTGAAGTTGTCGGCCGTTGGCTGAGGCAGTTCAGCCAATGAGCTGTGAAAGCGTCTCTCGAGCCTGCCGAGATGACTGCAAGCGGGGTGATCCTCGGAGAATCTCGATTGCGTCTACATCTCGTGTGGAAAAGTGCGTTAATCTTCCTTCGTGTAGGTACAGTTATGAAAAGGGTTCAGTTAAAGCAAACACGATTTGCTTAAGAGTTCACGAAATAGATCAGAATGATTTAAAAAATTAAAAAGTTTGCCGCGTCATTATCACAGACACAGTGACGTAATTAGCATGAGCAACATGAACTGTCAGCTGTCATACAAGAAGTATTTATTTGCGTATAACTAAGTAGTAATAATCATATCATTTTCTATCATTGTATACACATTATTGCTTAAACTTAGATCTCATTTCGGATACGAGATTTTTAGGGAATACAGGCTTGGCAAGGAGCCAGCAGCTTAGGCATTTGAAATACCATGATATCTTAAGGTGCTGGAATGAGAATACGTCTTAGTATTTCGTTATTAAAATGGGTGTGGAGTCTTGCATCTTAGCTGCAGTACCTACTGTTCAAGTATTTTGTTTAGGTATGTTCCAAAACAGTTTTGAGATTGTGAAGTAACATTTAAGAGCAAGTATAACTTCAAGTTGGTCCGGGGGAGTACTGCCACCATGCCCATTTCTGCCGTCCAGCATTCTCGTTTCTGAATTCCAGTTTGAAAGGTGTGGTTTACCGATGAAGTCACAGAGACATGAGACATTCCACCTTCACTTCTCAAAGTTACGGGCGCATTTGGCTCTTGTTGTATCTAAGTAGGGGAAGATCCAAGTCGCATCACTTGTAATGGACAGAGTTTATTACTTAACATAAGGACGGCCACCTGTTCTTTCCTATATCACGTAAAGAAAATGTAATCTACTTCTATTTGATTTACAATCAGAGAGTCAAGCTAAAACAAATTTATGATTATATACAACCGATTACATCTCTTCAAAGCAATACCTTGCATTCCCTTTGGTGTCCGAAGTTGCCCTATTTAACTTGGTAATTAACTCTAGGTATATCCAAATTTGCTTGACATAATCACAGAGCTCCTGGCCCAATGGGCTCCCGTGAGAATAAAAGGTTAAAAGCCAATTTAGAACGTTTCTTCTGTGAAACTGGGGACTCCCATAACGTGGTGGCAGTAACCTTGCTTTAGCCACAGGTTCCCGAGTTCGATCCCGGCAGGATAATATTAAGAATATTCGACTAGCCTAGCATCTCGGTTGGTTAGTAACTGTGACTTCTGAGCTGTAAGTCGTGGGATCGATTGCCACCCATGACAAACATTTGTGTGACGAGCATTGATGTTTGTTCTATCTGGGTGTAAATATGTACTTACAAAAAAAAAACCTATGTATTTTATCAGTCATCTGGTTGCTATAGTACAAACCATGCTTAGTATGGGGCTAAACAGCGATGTGTGAAAAGTGCACCAAAAAAAGAAGTCTCACAGCTAGATAGCTCTGCTTTCTGCGCTGTAGTGGGTTCGATTCTCAATAATTTTACTTGTTTATAAAGTAAATCTGAAGGTTAATGACCTAAATATGAGAAACAGCCGATTGCTGTGTCATTATAACCTCAAAATTGAAAAAGTCCAAATGTTGTGAGGCAAGTGAATTATCACTTATGATGTTGAGAAACTAGTCTAAGAAGTTATATAGTTTATAATATTTGATACCCTTTATTAGTATTCTATGAGAAGTACAAAGCTCAAAAAAAAGCTCTGTTTGATTTGGAGCTAGATGGCGGTGTGTGAAATTTCTACCAATATTTATTTAGGTACTCCAGCTATAGTTTGTTCTTTGGCCTGCCAGCAAAACAAGGAGGCACTGTGTAGCATGACTTAGACAACAGGGATGCCCACTCGTAAACGAATGGAAATTAAAACAGAAGCATTATAATCAATTACATCACTTTATTCATCAATGCTGAATTGAATATTTTTATTTCTATACAAACAATTTTAAAAAGTACCTTACATTCTCTTAAATCTACTAACCATAGTCGAATCTAAACAAGACGAACATCAGTCGGTTTCTTTAGTACATACAAAATAGTACAAGAGACAGTACCTATGTACACTCTTCATTAAAATTTAAAACTGATATTTTCATCAGAATTCACAATCACGGATAAACTTAAAACTAAATACAAAAAATATATAATGTAAATACTTGAACAAATAGTGACAAGTATGACAAATAAACGTGAAAATGGTCAAAAACAGGTAAATTCTATTGTCACCTCAAAGCAAATGCTGAAATAAAATACTATTTTCTTGGCTGTTCCCTCTTCAAACCTTCATTTCCTCGGTGATAACTATCGATAATTTGAGGAGAAACGTTAAAGTTCTAACATTTCAAATACATCGCAATATAGCGTTTGATCTCGTAAACTAATAATACTCGTTTAATGTAATATGAAATGCCATTTGAGACATGAAGTCGCAAACACAAATATTATATTAATTAGTAATTATTAATTATTTCGTAAGCTAGTTCAATAGAATTTACCTATTAAAACACTAACGAATTACGTATCCAAATTATCAGTTTTAATATTCTCATAGTTAGTAATCAAAATAAATTGTTACATTATAAATAAACTTAAATACAAAGAAAGTTATTAATTTCATAACGATGGGTTTATTCTAGTCCTAGAGCTGCACACATTTTCAATATTAAATTCACAACAATAATTATTATAACAATTTAGTGGCTATGCTTAGTCAACTCGAAGTCTTAGAATGCAGCAAAATTAAATACAATGAAAAATATTTGTCGTAATAAGACTGACGGCTATCTCTCGCACTAGTTGGCCGTTATAAATATGACCGCGAATATCACATGGGCATTTGATTTAGTTTTAATATATTTAACAAAAATGATACCTATCTACTTCTACGAGTAAATTAAAAAAAGCAATAAATCACTCGTAATATTTATGAAATGAGACTATTTCGTATAATTCTAACTACTTATCAAAACAATATTGTTACACGCAAATACAGCGTCAAAAAGAAAAAATGGGAAAACTTCAGTCGCAATATTAAGTTCGAAAAGAAGGTCAAACAAAATCTATTGACTTATGATAAATTACCAAACTATCTTATTTATATATTATAATACTTATACATAAAAATCATGGCAGTGTCATTCTAAGGGTGTACATTTTTGGCCGGAACAAAACATTTATTTATTATTTTTACTTAAAAATGTCCACCCGCAGAAAACTAAGTACAATAATTGATCCGATAACTTAGCGACTAACTTACACAAATGTATATTTTTACACGAATTACACATACCTAAGTTACTTTCAAAATGGAATGTATCACGTTTTTACTTAAAAGCTGTATTCTAAGGGATTTCCGGAGTACAGTTCTGATTTGACTTTTAACATTCAAATATTGAAGTGGATATAACTGTCTCTCGACCTACAAGGTCAAAGGAAGTTGTTTACGAAAATTGTACTTGTTGAACTATCAAAGAACAGTATTCTATCTAAAATACACACCAATATTATTCTATTATGTAGTATGTATGATAAGAATTGGAACAATATTCATATCGTGTGTATGCATAACTACAGCGCCTATAGTAGAACGAACGCCAACGATTTACACAATACAATATCTTAAAATTCGTTGATATGCATACTGTTAAGACACCTTGTATATTTTCCTAATATTATTCATTGAAAAAAGTTTAATTATTATTTCTGTACATATTTACAATTTATGCTACGAACAGAAATCAAGGTATCATAAAGTCAAAATTAAAATCTTATGGCTGCAAATTATAACTAGAAATATGCCTAATTATTGTAATCACATGTGTCAAAGTATTTTAAATCAGGTTTACGCGAGACTTGGGCCGTGCCGATGGATAAGTGGGTCCATTAGAAGCATATTCATATAACATGTAGTTTCAAAAAAGTACGTGTAGTATTCTATCAGTTGTCTAGTATCCATAGTACCAGCTTTGCTTAGTTTGGGGCTTCACACAGCGCCATCTAGCCTCAAAGTAAGCTATGTAAGTAGCTTGTATCGTGGGAATCAGACAACTGATACAATACTTAAATACTTTTTTGTAAATACATACATATAATACATATCAACACCCAGCCATAGAACAAAAACCTATGTTCGTTACACGAATATTTGTCCTGGGTGGGAATCGAACCCACGACCGCGCAGAAGGCAGGGTTACTACCAACTGAACTATGAGGACAGTCAGAATTTGAGGAGGTTGTTTTATTATGTGATAAAGTTACGGAACGAGCAGAGAGAGCCATCACAAGCAATACAACTTGGGTCCTCCCTTACTTAGGCACGACAAGACCTAAGATGGTATGCGACCGTAACTCTGAGACGTGGAGGTGGAATGTCTCATGTGACTGTAATTTCACCGGCAACCACATATATCTATATCTCTATATATATAGATCTATATCTATATCTATATCCGCCCAAATCACGACAAGAAACGTTAGTCTATTGTGAATTTGCCATTAGCAGTACAATTGGCTCCTATGTCAAATGTTCAAAAACTTTTCACATAGTTACACAGATAAAAGAGGGAATTGAATTTTCTTGTAACCCCTTTCGACATAATTTACTAGATCCAGAAAGATTGCTCGCTAGTACCGGCAGCAATTCTTTTAGAGAAGGCACATGCAAGCAATCTATATTGTTTTAGCGAACGATTTTATTGGTTGAGAGAAAGACTTTTTTATATGAAGGTTTTTTTTTTAATTCTCAAGTCGATATTTATTGAATTCCTCAGATAAAAATACATAAACGACTGTTTGTAGTGAGGCAATTCTAAATTGCTAAAAATGTAGACGATTTAACTAATTATTATAATAAAATATCAGATTTCTGATTAAAATAACATAAAAAAATAATTTCAAATACAAAATAATAATAGATATTTATAAATATTTTTTTGGACTTAATAAGTTTTTATTCATAAGAACAGTCATGTCAATCAATTTTAACAAAATATTAATATATTTAAGTCATATTTGACGTAAATTAATTAGGGTTGATATTATAAGCAAAACTTACAGGCATCAACCGTGAGTCGTGGTTTGAAATTATTTAGCTTGACCTGAATAAATGTTTTTGTCAGTTTCTTTGCAAGTGAAATAATAATCAACCATTGTGTTTTATAAACTATTAACTAGCTAAAGTAGCTGCATTGATAAGGATAAAATGGCACATAAATATATTTTTATGAGCATCAATGTCAATTTTTTGTTCAGTATTTATTTATTTCGTAATCAATTCACCACTTCACATACTAAATGTAATAATGTAATTTTGAAGTGAAATTATAGACAGTCAAAATTTACAAACTCGGAAGTTTTTCTATTATTATTTAATAATTAAGTCAAAACATGAATTAGTCAAAGTTCGATATCTGTTGGTTTAGTGAATCTGTACGTATAACGAAATTAGTCATATTGAATTAAAATTGAAACCATTTTGGCGAGATCGTCTTAAACATACAAATTTTTATTCATTGCCAATAGAACAATATCTAAATGATTACTGTAGTCACATTCTAAAATCAAAAGTAAATACAAAGCAAAAGAGTAACACATACAAGCGATAAGGCATCTCGGTTTCCTACCAAGCACTAGGCACTGGGCGTTGGCCCGTAAGGTTCCAAATCGTCCGGCACAGAGCGTCAAACGGTACGAACATGGTCCGTATGCGGTCGTCTCAAGGTTCAATTTGGCTAGACGAGCCAGGCGCGCTGCTAGCACCACGACTCCTCGTGCGGCGGTTTGTCGCCATCGTCTCCGTACATGTCCGCCAGTTTACGGAAACGAGGCCCGAATGTGGACAGATAGTTGAACTTCAGGTCACCGTCGTCAGTACCTACGAGAGAAACAAAATTATATAAAAATTGAGCGAATTTTTTAACTTGCTATGATGCAATTGCGTGAAATATCTGTGATGTGGTTATAATTGATTAATTATTATTATTGATATTATATTATTGTTTTATATTTAGTTGTAAGATTATTGTAAATTGTAAATAATTTAAATTTTAATTTAATTTTGTTTGTGTATATATATATATAGTTTGTATTGATATGGATTTAATTGTCTGAAATAAAAAAATATTATTATTATTATTATTATAATAAACAGTCGACTGACTGACTATGTGATGAAATATATAAATATCCTACTATTTACTGTTTTTTTTTTAATTTTTTTTTGTTTTTTGTTTGTTTTCAACGATGATGTTTAAGGTACAGACAATAGCAAGTGCTTTTTTTGTTTATATCAGTGAATGTAAACTTTACAATGAATATTTCCACTGCTAAACGGCCTTAGTATCAATTAGTGAAAATATTTCATTTAGATACTCCTAGAGACACTTAATTTGTAGTGTAATAGTGATTTTTAATGAATGATGAAATAGGTTGGCTTTAACCTCGGGACCACGCGAGAAAAGCCACGGACAGAAGCTACTTGACTGTAGCACTGAAATATACAAGTGCACGAGACATAGCTCTTAAGAGAGCCTCTTTGAGGCGCACTTAAAACACTTTTTTTTTCAAATTCAAATCATTTGCTGGATCATGTTGTTACAAAGATATATTTATAGGATACCAACATGAAAACACATCCTCCTTTCCTCACATTAGTTCTATAGAACCAGTGACTCTCCTACTGCCTGTCCTTTAACTAGAAAGCCGTTAACCCTCAAAAGGTCAATTTAGACTTTTTAATAAGAAGCGATACAGTTCAAAACTATTTCCCTTTCTGTCTAAGAAACGTTTATAAATTATAATTAGTTGCGGAGATATGAAAAAATTTGTAGGCCGTTATTCGACGGATTTAAAAGGAATTGAAAAGAGTTCTCTGAACATAACTCAAAAACGACAATTTGGGCTTAACGGCCTTTTAGTTAGAGGACGACAGCCAAGTAGTACTGACAATATCCGGGCATACTTACAGCTGGCTAACGAAGAGAGAGAGCCGCTTGTGTTGCCGTCTCCCTCGTACGCGTAGTGGCGCACGTCGTCGTAAGGATTGATATCCGGGTCCCGGTCAAGAACGGACTTCTTATCGTCCAGGAATCCGGATAAGTCCGGAGCAGCACCCACTAGTCCTGGGATAACATGATGCAATGTTAAGGATTTTACTTTATTTTATATTTTTAATATTACATAATCCACAGCTCTTAATTTAACACAATAAAATCTTAATTAACTTATCCTATAGCCAATAAAGGATTGACATTTTATAAAATATGAATATAAAAGATAGTCGAGTTTATCAAACTTAAAAGTTAACTAAAGATAACATTTATAAACAATTTGAATTCAATAAAAATAAAGGATTAGGGGAGGACCCAAATCGCATCGATTGTTAGAGGCAGAAGTTACCACTTAACACCAGGTGGGCCGGGGGCCCGTTACGTAACTGTCTAACAGTTACTTGTTTCTACTTATTATTATACTCAATTGTATTGTTTCAAATTAGGAACACAAAATGTATTCTGTCCTAGGAGGTGGGCGTTAGTAACTGCGCCACAGTTTTATTTTTCTATAACTATTATCACCATCGTGTCACTATTTTTTATGTGTCTTCTTTTGTCTGTTCCCAATAAAGATTTTATTATTATTATTATTATTAACATAAAAAAAGTTCTGGGCCTAAAAATTGAATTTTTACAGGAAAATTTTGCAATAAAGAAAATAAGGTTACCCATGTCGTCGGGTCGCTGCATGAATGTGTCGGTGTCGGGCGGCGCGGCGTCGTACATCTGTCGGAGCACTTGTAGGTCGTACCCGGCGTCGCCCTCCCCGCCGCCCTCGTCGTCGTACGCGATGATGTTCTCCCTAATGTCGTCCATTTCCTTCTCGGGCCACGCGTCCGCTCTCCGCCGGTGTACCACCACAGCTAGTAGTAGAACTGCGGGGAAATAACTATATGAGTAACGCGTACAATTGCATGTTGGACTCCACAGCTCAGTTGGTTCAAACCTTCTTCGCTGAATAATAAATAAATAATGATGGACATTTCACACAGCGCCATCTAGTCCCAAAGTAAGCTAAGCATAGCTTGTATCATGGGAACTAGACAACTGATTATACTTATATACTTTTCTTTTGCAAATACATACATATAATACATATTAACACCCAGACACAGAACAAACATCAATGTTACATAAATGTTTGTCTTGAGTGGGGATCGAACCCACGACCTACAGCGCAGAAGGTAGGGTTACTAACCAACTGAGCTATGAGGCCAGTCAAAGGCTGAAGGTAGTGGGCTCGATTCCCATCTAAGACAAACATATTTATTTGATGAATATAGATGCTCGTATTGGTTGTTATGGGCAGAGGTTACCCCTTAAGGTGGGCATGAGCTCGTTCCATAACGTCATTAAATAGATGGATGTTTCGTGCCGGGAAGTACTGTAGTCATACCCATTTCGACGAGTTTAACCCTATACTTGTACGAAACTACTTATAATAAAAAGATAGTCTCACTAAGTGGACTAATAACACTATATACTCACTGACTAAAATGGCGATGCAGACTAATATGGCGACCAGGAAATTGGTGTCGATACCGAACGTGACTGCGGTGTACATACTGCGCTGGCAGCTCGGGTCTGCGTTCCTGTGTACTGAAGGCTCCCCTAGATTGTACATCTGTGTACAACAAACACATAATTAGTAAACAAAAAAAGCAAAACTTAAAACCAACTTCATCGGCAATGAAAGAGAATGATTCGTTATCTCGTAATTGGATGACATATTTTTGACGTGTCAACGTCTTATAATTCGATAGAGCCGGCTGCACGCACGAAAAAACATGACTCATGCGGCGTTACCTCGCTCTGAGGCGTTCCATGTAAGGCTTGTGCAAGTGCAAGCGAGAGCGCGGAACGAGCGACAAAGAAGCACAATCGGCCTTTGCGTTCGGCAGCGTTCGACATCCGTCTCTCTCCTACTTGAGTGAGCGATGCGTCTGCGTGGACAGCTGCTAATACTTACATTTACATGTTTTGATCGAGTATCAAGTGCATATATACATACAAATCTATTAAACAAATGAAATTAAAATTTTCTTTTGAAAAATGCTACCATTCCATCAGTATTTTCTTAAGACGTTGTCACGTTCAACTATCGTCAGTAAACCGACTTTACAGACAACCATATTTTTTTCAGTTATTGATTTAATACCGAATAACTGAACCGATCTTGAAGAAATTTGTATGGGAATGAAATTTATCCATTCAGATGAAAAAATATTTGTCATAATCGGTTTATCAACATAAAAGAACTAGATTGAGAACCTCCTCTTTTTTCTGTAGGTTTGTCCCGGTTGAATGGTTCAAAATCAAAATGGTTCCTCGTGGTCCTATTAGATTTATTGAAAACGAAAATACTAGCAACTAACATAGTCCACTTTGGTAATAACTCCGCTCATAGGCTATATGTTAAGCTAAATAAAATGTTATTATTACCACACCCGTGTCGATAAATAACTAAAACCTTAAAGTTTATAAACTAGCAAATAACCCATCATTTTCAAACAAAACATTAATTCTCATATCACGTGCCATTAAAATTCACGGCATTCCCAAATTCTGGCGAAAACTAATAAAAACTGTCACTCCCTAATTAATCAAGCGAAAAGCATTCTAATTTTGTTTATGTTATTCAAATCGAGCGTTCTATAATGATACGTTTGTGAAGAACAGTCTATGTTCTATGGAAATCTATTCTGAATTACGAAAGTTGTCTATGGGTAAAGAAAGATTTTCTTAGGCTGGTCGCAGTATTTCCTCCAAATATATTATTATAAGATAAAATCAATTTTCCTAATACCCTGAACACATACTGACTGACCTCACAGCTCAATTGGTAGTAATTCTGCCTTCTGGGCTGTAGGTCGTCGGTTCAATTCCCACCCAGGACAAATATTTGTATGACGAAGATACATGTTTGTTCTGTGTCAGGGTGTCAATTTGTATTATATGTGTTTACAAAAAAAGTTAATAAGTACTATATCAGTTGCCTGGTTCCCATGACACAAGCTATGCTTAGTTTACTTTGGGGCTAGATGGCACTGTGTGAAATGTCCACCATCCACCAATGTCATAAGTTATTTTATAACGCACGTTTCGCAGTTGCTGTGACACTACAGCAGCAAAAAGTGGTGACCGATTTGTGGTCACAAATGTACTTACATAGTCGTTGTACGTGAAATTACTGATACACCCCACGAAGTTCTGAGTCGTCGGTACATGCCGCCACCCGAACGCTCTCGCGATGTTCTGTAAGTCTATGCTTGATCCACCAAGCTGCAGCGGTCCGTTCACTGTTGGGAATTAAAACACAATCAATACAATAAATATATTTTTCTTTCTTTCTTCTTTCTTTAATCAATTGCAGTCAACTGGCTATTCTATTCGAGTCACTGGTTCTCTCGTATTTTGTTTATTTGCGATAGGCTAAAATTTGACCGCAATCTCACCTGATGTTAAGTGACGGTGCGGCCTACGATGTAGCATGTGTGCCTAGAAGATCCTTATTATAAATAAAAAATAAAATAAAAATAATAGTATAACAAAAAATAATATTTTTTATGAGACTACTAGCTGTACCTGGCATGCCACGTTAAGTATCGAAAAAAACATTTTTATATACCTTTTTGGGCCAGGAACCGTTCCCGTTCCCAGAACACTCTATCAAAGTTTCATCACAATATGTTCAATGATGTCGGAACGCATAGAGAACAAACATACAAACATTGATTTTTATTTATGAGACTATAGTAAAGAAGTTTAGCAATAGAACTTACGCCAAGTTTGTTCGGGGAACTGCCATCATGCCCATTTCTGCCGCCAAGCACTAATCCAATCACATGTGTTCCGGTTGTTGGTGAAATTACAGGCATGTGAGATATTCCGCCTTCACGTTTCAGAGTGACTGGCGCACGCAATGAGACTTGGGTATTATCGTAACTAGGTAGGGGAGATCTCGAATCGTATAGTTAGTTATGGGCAGAGGTTACCTCTTAACCAACTGCTCCTTCCAAATTTTCTCACATAAAAAATAATGTATGATGATAACAATTATACCATTTAGAATCTCCCTCGGTCCGGTGGGCGCCGCGAGACTCATACAGGTGGAGAGTTTGCATCGATCCACGAACATCTCTATGGAACTCCTCATAAGAACAATCTCGATGAGATGCGGCTTCCCGTCGGCTACTTGCACCACGCTGTTGTTCAGACGAGTGGTACCCGAACCGTAATTCACCAGGAGAACCGGGAAACCTTCCACAAGCTCCAGTGACATGAAATCTGTGGACAATCATACATATGAACACAAGAAATGTTTTGAAATCATATTTCAATTTCGGCACTTTCTCGAGTAGGCGAGTGAATTTTGGTAAGAATAACAAATATAAATAAAAATTAATATTGGTGGACATTTCACGCAGCGCCATTTAGCCCCAAAGTAAGCTAAGCATAGCTTGTGTCATGTCACAGCTGATATAAAACTTATATACTTTTTTTGTAAATACATAAACATAATACTTTCATACACAGACACAGAACAAAGGTTCTTCACACAAATTGTTGTCCTGGTGGGAATCGAACCCACGACCTACAGCGCAGATGGCAGAGTTACCAACTGAGCTGTGAGGTCAGTAGAAGTTAGTGAAGTTTGTATCACAACTAATTTTCAGTAAATAAAAGAAAGCTGTTTTTTAATTACAAAGTTAACGACGTCAGTTATTATTAAAATCCGATAAACCTAATAATTGAAATAGCTTCAAAATTAACTCTCCTTGACACACGCCGATTGAAGATATAGTCATATAGACGCCACACAATTTTGATATTATTTTCGAACGAGCAAAACCGAGCTTTCTCATAATGATTTATTATTACATCTATTACGCGTTACCTATCACGCGATGGTTCATAAATCATCAGGTAGGTAGTACGGCCGTCACTCATTACGTGATCATTAAAAAATCATTACAACCTTCATTTGAGGTATTGGAGAAGGATGGTTGAGGACATTTAGTCCACTACACGGTAATGTACGCGTTACTTAGGTTTGAAAGATGTGGTGGCTGGTAAAATTACAGGCACTTGAGACAATCCACCTTCGCGTCTAGGAGTGGCGGGCGCATACGATACGACTTGGTGCTAGTTGTACCTATGTATGGGAAGACCCAAGTTGTAATTCTTGTTATGGGCAGAGACACCAGGTGCGCCATCTGCTCGTTCCATTCGTAACTCACATAAAAACCAATGCATCTGAGGGTAGATTTTCACCGAAGAGTCCATTGTCAAGCGTAGACACATATCTCTATTCTCGAGAAGCGAGAGTAAATATTGAAATTTGGCGAAAATTTATTTGTCATTGGAAAGCAAATGCCTGTTTATGAAAGAAATAAATATATTTTACATAAACTTTGAACTGGATTTCGTTTACCCTACAACTTATTTTTTTTCTATTTCATTTAGAGAAGGTAAGTGAAGACAAAGTTATTCCACGAAAATTCACGTGCAATCCAACCCCCCTTTGTATATTTCAAAGGGTATTGCCACCACTCTGTTAAAAGGCCTTCGTGTGGCCTAATGACGTTATAACTACTGGAATGTGCATAACGTTTCCCCTCTTTAAACATTACTTACAAGCCTCGTAATGCACAATACTATTTCTTAGAAGTAATCTCACAGGACAGCGTTATGGTAAGTAGGCGCATTTCATATCTTAAGCGCACGTTTTTACCTTGTCCCTTTCCTACCTTGAGTAGCGTTTCCTTGATAAAATGTATATATTAGTTCTCCACTTATTGCTCCATGGTGTTGCCACATTGATTTATTTGCACAAAATGTGCGACCATAATTTTGCCAAAAGCCATTTTGAAAACGTCGATCATCGATGAAAAATTGAATTGCATTTGCAGAAATACATTTGTAAAACCCGTCGTGGACACTCTGAGCCTAATGCTTGTTCGAAACAGAATGATAGATCGCGCTTGAAGTATGTTTAATTGTTATTAATTATTTTTTTGTGGAATAAACTATTTTTTACGATCAGTTCCTATATATTATACCAGCACGAAAGGTAGTTTTTTATGGTACTAAAAGAGTTTTAAGGTTTAGGCTACTGAGCTGTATGTGCATTTCACATCTGACAAGAGAATCCTGTCATAAAAGCTGTCAGAGAAATCAAAACATATTATAACGCATATCTTCTTCTTCGAGTCACCGGTCCTGTCGAACCAGTGTGGTGAAAGGATTGTAAGTGCGCCTCAAAGAGGATCATAACGCATAAATAACTAGTTACGTAAGAGATTCTGTAATGTGTTTATTAAAAAATAGTGGTTAAGTTGGTGAAGAGCTAATATGAATTGTGCTTAACAACGGGTGCAACATCTGTACATCCAAAGGTTGTCTGGAAGAAATCGCTTTAAGGGATAAGACCGCCCATTGTGCATTTGTTTTTCATTTTTTGTTATATTATTTTAGTTTAAGATTGTAATTGTTTAGTTACGGTGTAAATTATGCACAATAAAGAGTATATCTATCTATCTATCTATCTATCTGTCTACATCACGGCAGGTAACATATAAAGAGAACACTAGAACTTCATCTTGAACAGGCACGAAATATATACAAGTAGGCTCCGTATCGAACTACGAATCGAGTCTGTCAAGAACGCTCACTTGTTTCTGGCACATGACGCAACAACATTTCCAAATACCAACAATTCCATTTAGTTTAATTATTTACGGCAAGGAATCGAAATGTTGCCATTGTGATGACAGATGAAATATCACAGGTTGTATAATTGCATTTAAAAATACTAGCCCATTCAAAACATTTTATTTTTATAAAAATATCAAGGCACTACGGAAAAATATTTTATTCTAAATCTGGCAACCCAATTTGCGGTGCGACCAATCTTTTCATCAACACATTATATGAAAAATAAAAATATATTAGAACCCCTGGACTTTGGCAAGTCTTTTTAAAAACTAAATGTTTAAAATTAGTTTTTGTTGAAATATATATGTATAACACGAGTAGGTACACCCTATATAAAATGAGCAAGGCACATTAGGGGCCTAGGCCTATACAGTCTCTAAGAGCCTGGTAAACATGTTGTTTAGCACAGTGCGACACAAATTCAACCCCATTAAAATGCAATCAGTCCACTTTAACGTGTCCCTTAATTCCCACAAAATAAACCATTTCTTAAGACCCATTGTGCTAGGAAGTCATTACTCAGGGCGTTAATACTGTGTTGCCATCTGTGACGTAACGCCAATCTGTGTGACATGTTCATTGTCGTGAGGCTAAGGAACGGTGGAAAACACGCGATTTTATACTTTGCACCCAAGGAGTAAAGCGGTGAATTGGTTTCCGGAGGTATACACTTAAATGTTCAACAATAGAAACGAAGGTTTGTGGTTTTAATCAGACGCGAAATCCGAAATGAAGCGCTTTGGAAACGTTTAAATTGTAAGGTGCATGATTGGTGCTGGAAGGAGGTCTTACACTGTCGGTAATGTGAGATTGGTTTAATACTCGTTAAATATAAGATATTGAAGGACCTTTCGAAATCTAAGGCAATATCACTTGTATGTTCAAAAAACTTAAGGCATTTGATTAAAACCAATCAAAATCCAACCAATCGTCCTACTGGCTTTCTGGAAACCAGTGCGCTGAGAAGATTAAATTTTGCCTCAAAGATACAGTTGACGCATGTCTTCTTCTCTTTGGGTCTAGGATGTGTTAGGATGTTTCTTTAAGATATTTTCCTTCACCGTTTTAAGAACATGATACAAAACCACAAGTACCTACTATACTCATGAAGTACTTCACCAAAGGAATTCAGCAAAAACCAAAAATATTAATTGGAACAACTTCCTCACTAATTCAATTCGTTCAGCAACTAAAGCGTTAAAATAAGTTTCTAGCATCCTTGGAAACTTCAATAAATACCTTAATTTCGGCAAAACTTAAATTTTCAAAGTGTATTTGACCCAAATTAACTATCTTCAGGACTTGGACAACCACTCAACAGGATTGGCAATTTGGTAGTACCTACCCTTGTAGTGTTAGATTTGCAGACGGAAAAACTTTCAAATCAAATTGAACTTAAACTTTCTGATTTTGAGTTCAAAATGCTGCGGTTATGTTAGAGGGTTGGATTGCGCGTAAATAATTTAATGTTCCAACTAGTTGGTCTGTTTTCTCAAAAATCCTGTGAAATGTGATCGTTTTAATATATTTCGTGTTGATTACCAAAAGACTACACTATTCCAGCTGTTTTATTCACAGGCCTATTCTTGACAAGCCAGATGGGCTCTAATCTACCACAGGAGTGCAGTCTGGTCCAGTCCAGTCTGGATTGGTAGATGACTAAGACCTTGTCACATTTCCCTCTACGTCTTCGGACCACGATATTGAGCTTATAAATTTTCCAAGCGAACATCTCACTAGCGCTAGCCTAGATTTAAATCAGCGACCTTCCAATTGAAAGTTGGGTGTCCGGATTAGTCGGCCCACATGCCCTTAAATTTAATTACCTTACTGATTATAATTCTTAAGGTCATACCTTGAATATCCAAAAGAGGGTTGTGCTTCAGGGGTCCCAAGTAGAAGATGAGGCTGTTCCGCGTGTGTGACGTCACGGTGAGCGTGACGTGTCCCTCGTGACAGGCCGGCGGCGACGCGTACATCGCCCACCCGTCTCCGTGGAAGCCTATCGATGTCTGCTCGCAGTGCGGCCCTGACAGACCCTCGGGGCACTCGCATTTGTCCGCAAACGGGGTACCTAAGAAACGAAACATATTATAATTGATATATTCATATAAGTTTGAGTATATACTTGTTCATAGAAATAAAATATCATGAACAAATATGGGGACTAATTTTTTATTAATTTATTTAAATAATTATACTATTTAATATTCGTTAAGTCAAGTCAAATAGCCGCAAACAATTGACATAATTTCAGTCGGATACATATCCAATGATTTTGGAATGAACAGTGATGTTCATAACTTATACAAGATATCTTATTAACGACGAAATATAAGTTAAATTAATTAAAGTTAACATCACGAAAATTGAAGATCAATGCAAGATCACTGGGAAGACCAACTTTGTAGACGATTTCAGGGTAGACCAACTTACCTCCATGCAAACAAATAATACTTGCAGACCATTACGTACCTACATTAAAACAAATAATATTTGCGGACTATTTGTGGGAGGAACAACTTACCTCCATTAAAACAAATAATACTTGGAGAACATTTGTGGTCTATCTATCTATTCGAGTCACTGGTTCTCTCGAACCAGTGTGGTGAAAGTATTTTAAGTGCGCCTCAAAGAGGCTCCTTTCGTGCACTTGATACATGTCTTCCAATTTTAACATTTGTGGTAAGATCAACTTACCTCCGTTCAAACAAATAAGCGGCTCGTCGACATCGCAGGTACATTCAGATTCCACCCTCGCACTGACTCCGACGAAACTCGTCGTATTCGTATAAACCGACAGAGGGACGTTGTTCTTCATAAGCACATTTCGACAGGAATCTTCGCACTGCTCCTTCTCTATCAGACATTCGTCTATCTTCACCATGTATATCTTCGACTGGAGCTCGTCTTCCAACTGTAGAATAATATTTAATGTTAATGAAAGATGCAGTTTCGATGATCGCTAACATATAGATAAGGAATAGAAAGGGCTCTAGAATTGAACCTTTACATACTCCAGAAACCTTGAGATATCACATATAAAAATAACGTAAGAGAAGACGCAGCCGACCAATTAATATGCGTTATTCGTTTGTGAGTCTTCTCCTGAAGTTATTAATTTCAATATACTCTAAAATTATTTTTAGCGAAAGCTTTTAAAGTTTCAAGTTACTCTATAAATTTAAATTAAAGAAAGACAAAGAGTCACAAGCTATTTTCACTGTGACTGAAACATTAACAAATCGAATAAATAATTGAAAGGACTCCAGTACAGTGCATAGATATACGACTGTAAAAGGTTAAAACTTGAAGTTCAATAACTTTACTCTGTAACTTCTCGTATATTCAAAATGAGAACAAAACAACTAACTCTAACTGTGAATTCGTTTCGTAACTAATTCATGGATTCAAAGTTGGAAATTATCACTGGTTTTCCAATAAATTGCAGTATAAACTTGAATTTGGTTGTGGATTCCCAGTGTGGTTCGGTGAATAATCGAGACAAATTTGAAAATTAGGCGTACATCGTGCAATGTCACTGTACATATTTTATACAGTAAGTAGTGCTGAAGTTTGGACAACTAAATATTTATCAAGGCATCTGGCGTTAAACATATCTAAAACACAAGAAAGAATTCGGAATAAATTAATTACAGTAATTACTTATACAATGTATATTTAAAATTTAATAAGGAGTGTGTGTATATATCAAACTTGAACATGACTGTATATTGTTTGTCAAATGATTCTTCACAAGTCAAAATTTCAACAGCTAGTATGCTATTGGAATTTGGAGTTATAAACTGAATAAAATAGTATTAATATATAAAATATTTTGTTTTTGGGTTATCAAGTTCTATCGTATGCAACTAAAATCGCTCATAATTGTTAAGATACTCAATATTTAGGCTTTAATGATTGTATAAAAACATAGTTCGAAGTGATTCGAGAGTGGTATGGTCCCAACGAAATAACATAAACAATATTGTACCTATGTACTGCAGTGCAGACAATATTTATTACTCGTCGAAAAATCATTTTGTTTACATCGGACACTGAGTAAATAGGACCGTTTGTTCTGCTAACAAAGCGAGCGATGCAAATGAATATTATGTAACGGACATCAACTTTGTGAAAACCTTTATTTTCAGTATTCAAATTCAAAAGTTTTGTTTGAGGCTGATTGGCACTTTGTAAATTATCATATTTTTTATCGTTTGTCATGGACGAAGTATTAAAAATATGTTTACGTAAATTGCAATAATGGCTGTCACGCAGGCTTAGTGTGGCCTATTAAGAAATATATTTATAGAAAGACATCAGCTATTACAAAAACAAGAATTATCGGCATATTAATTGCAGAAATGCCTGGGAGCCCTAAATAGGCCCGAAACTTTTAATTATGCAGTCAAGTTTTCCATTAAAAAACTTAGACGAATTTTTAATTCTACTCATAATTACTTTATACAATTTTTTTTAATATTGTTCGAACACGACAATTACAGTACTAAAATTACAAAAAAATAATTGAGATAGTAGTGATTAATTTTAGGTCAGTCGACTGTCGTTATGACGAAACGAACACTGTTCAGGACTCAAATGGAATAAAAGTATGTACTAAAGCAAAATCGGCCGGAGGCTTAAAATAACGGCCATAATATTATATTATATATAATTCTTACTTTGTTCTGTATCGCGGTAACCATACTGTCCATTTTCTCTGGGGGATAGTACGGTGACCCGTGAGCGGAGTACCGGACGTCCAAGAACACATCTTTGACTGTCAGTTTGCTGAACACTGTGAACACATCTACATTATCCATAGACGTGTTGAAGAGGAGCGCTAGAGTGCGGTGTAGTTTGTCCTTTTTGCTCGTACCCTGTTGGATAAAGGTTGGAGTGAGTAAAGAATACTTTAATTATAATTTCTCAAGTAAGAGATATTAGGGTAGAAATAAAGAATGTTTCTTCTGCGTTTTTGACCAATTAATTAAGTTAATTGGGGGATGATTTAACTGAAGTACTAATTCTACACAGAGAAAGTTGCGGGCACCAGCTAGTTTTGAAATAATTGCTAAATTCAACCAAAATCCGCTTAAATGTTCATCGTGGAACTACGTCATAACTTGAGTATTCAGTCATTTCCTCTCGCAGAAATTAATCAACCACCGCGACTTCCCACAAATGAGATCTCACTCATCCAAGACGCAGCCTTGGCCTGAATAATGCCGTTTAGTTTCATCACGGGGCCCATTCAGTGTTTAACGAGTTAGTGCGGGGGTAATTGGCCGGGGTATAAAGGGGTAAAGTCCCGCGGGAGATTAATCTGAACGAACGGATCAGTATTGATACAAAGTCCGATAAAAACATCAAGTGAATATTTTACCATTAGTAAGTCAGGTGTATATAATTTACGGGGAAAAATTACTTATTTAACTGAAAATGTTGTTTTTTTTATTAAATGACTTTTACAGAGATTTATATGATTTAGGAAATTCTATTAAATATTAAATTAATTATATTATTAATATATATCATAAAAAAAGTATCATATTATATTTTCTTAAATTACTTATAAAATTAACTAAGTTTTGTAAAATATCTTGATTGTTCTTTTTCGGTAGGAAGAGGTCGGAAAAGGCACCTTAGCAAGAGTTCAAGTGATTTTGTGTTGAGACATATATCTCTTTACAACCAGTACAGTGAAAGGATACAAGTGCGCCTCAATGAGAGCTCTTTCGTGTACAAGACACATGTCGTCGAATTCTTATCAATCCGAAGGTAGCTGGTTCAAATTTAATATAATTAAAATTTAAATAATAATATTTGTCATAACTTATAAAACAGAGAAAAAGGCCCCAGGATGGGAGCTAGACAATATAAATAACATACAATACAATAAAGCTTTATTTCCATAGACCTTAAAACTCAAATCTTAGCTCGGAAACGGAATACAATCGACTGAAAAATTACAAGATCACTTTGAGTTAAGTCAGGAGCTTGCTCAAACTCTATCGAAACATTAATGAAGTAGAACAGAAAAGAAACCCCTTTAGGGACTCCTTTCTATGAACGAGCATGATCTCCTTACAATTTAAGAACAACAACTCTAAAATACTCACATCAGCTTCAGGAACGATAAACTCCTCAGCCGTTACGTTGACGAAGCGAATGGAACCAGATTTGTCCACCGCTTCTTCTGGGATTTCCTTAATGGTCACATTGACTGTAGCTTCTACCCAATGCAGGGGCACTACTGGCTCGTTTTCTTCTGTCACCTACAAATTAAAATGTTTCAGACACAGGAAATAAAAAAAAGTCGGGTTGATTCCATTAATTAATTCACCAAACGTTTTATTGAAAAAAAGACAATATTTTTGATTGGTTAGGTCTATTCATACGTCATTATTCTACGGCTTTCCACAGTCACTAATCATTCTTATCTTAAAGAAACCAAAGCTTTACTTAAAGTAAAAAAACCTTACTTATAAAAATATTATTATTAATTACTTTTATTTAGTACTTAAAAATATTAACGATGGGTTTCTAGTCGTTTATTAGATATATGAAAATAAGAGAAAAGAATCAACAGAATGTCTAAATATTAGTTTCAATTTGAGAACAACAAAAGTCTACTATAAAATTGCATCAGGAGCGCAGATATATAAGCGCAGTAAAATGTCACGGCCCTGTAACGACATGCACTATAGATACGTATCTCTAAAACTAAGGGTAATTTCACACGGGGCGGTTTATGGGCGTTTTATAATCGCACTTCGCCGTGAAATATACGCGCGACAACACACTAATAAATCCATTATTTCAGCGTGCCAGTTTCTTTATCGCAGTGGATTTATTTTAGAAATATCTCAAATCGAAATGTGCAATTAACGTATCTCTAAGTTGTAAATATCGCAAGTATGTTTATGAGTAAATAGCTGTGTCCGAGGCTTTACCCGCCTTCAGTTGTGGTTAAATGAGTAGCGACATTTTTTTTCATTTTTAACAATTTGTGAATTACCCTTAATAAAAGTAGCCTAAGTTACTCCTTATAACATCAGCTATCGGCCTGTGAGAGTACCGTCAAAATCGGTCCAGCCGTCCTGGAGATTATCCAGAACAAAAAAGGACTTTTTTTTAGTTTGGTGGACCTTTTATAATGCGCTATCTAGCCCCAAACTAAGCATAGCTTGTACTTTGGGAACTAGACAATTGATAGAATACATACATATTTTTTGTTGTAAATACATACATAATACATATTAAACTCCAGACACAGAACACAAAACACCTGTAATAGTATATTATGTAGTCATAAATGTAACATAGACCTAAGTACTCAATTGTTACAAGGATCGTGCTCGCGAAAAAAAAGGAATCCCTCCATTAGGGGTTTCTTGTCTGTTCTTCCCCATGGAGGGTCGGATAGGGTTTGAACAGGCATCAAACTTATCGATAAGTACGCGTGACCTTATGTTTGGAATATTGACGTTTCCAAGCCATTTCTTTATGAATTCTATGGAAATAAAGTTTTTGACTTTGACTTTGACAGTACAAACTTCTAATTTCGTCAAACAAATGTTTGTTCTGGGTCGGATTCGAACCCACGACCTACAGCGCAGAGGGCAGAGTTCCTACCAACTGAGCTGTGAGGCCAATCAATATCAGTCAGTTTGTTATGAGTACTGTATAACCAAAAAAATCTAATTTTGACATAACCTCTACCGAGTTGAAAATGCCTTTAGTACTGGTGCCCTAAGTTCTAATAGAAATAGTAATCGGGCAAAAACTATTATTGCACGTAAATCTAACGGATTAGGACGTATACAAATAAACCGTGATAGCGTTTGTAAACAAGGACCGCGCGTGTTATATTATTTTGAAATAATAACATAAATATGTGTGTATTTATATCCAACATGGTCTGAAAGTCATTATTTATATGATAAAATACGTATAGTTGAAACTTGTTGCTAGTAATAAGTTATTATTTGTGTTTTTACATAGGTTGTTTCGTTATATTACTATGTGTATAGCAACAGATATCATTATGTGTAAATATGTGAAGGTAGTATGTACCAAATAGCTGCTCTCAAAGTCCGACTCACGAAGTGAGTCGGATACAACTTCGTAAAGCCGATTGTTGTTTACAACTCACAATAAAAGCCAAGGCGCCCGGCCAAACGAGTTAGTTGACCGTCGACCGTCGAACAGAGCGGAGCTGCTGCCCGGCTGTATTTGAGTACTGGTAACAGTCACCGACGGACCACGGAACGATAAAGCTAAGTAACTTGTTATTATGTTGTGCCAATGTTGTGTATAGTTTCAAATATAAAGGATATAGTATTGATACTGTTCAGTGTAAACCTATGTAATGTTTTATTGAAACTATTATCAATTTTATATACCTGAGTTTTGAGTTTTCTTATAATCAGCTGTTAAAGTAATAATAGCATACACTTGCTATGTTGTAAGAATGGAGTATAAATGTATACTTACTTTTGAATTTATATTTTATTAGCTCACACTTCGTTTCCTGATATACATATATATAATGCTGATTCTCACATCAGAAGTGGGATGCTACCTTCAGCCAGTATTAATACATTTTTTTTGTTCTAGCTACCGCTTCAACGTGATTATCATCACAGAAGCTTCTTGACGGACCCAGCGGTCGTGGAAGGCCTGTTAAAGGCTATCCAAGAAGGAGTCTACGATCGGCATCGTGGCGATGACGTGATGCTGCCACCGTTTGATCCAGACAAGAATGACAGTGGTGCTGATAGCTGGTGCAGTGCCATCAGCTCCCTTGCATTGGACCTAGGATGGCGCAGCGTCACAACAGTTGGGAAGCAGAATTGCAAATTGTACGTCATACGATTTTCAACAGTAGTCCCCCGCAGTAATGGTCAAGTTTAACGGTATGTTACCACGTCAACGGCTGATTATCAGAATGGCCGAACGTTCTTTGGAAAGTACCTACATAATATTTACACACAACCATTCAGAAATTCAGAAATATACTGGGTTTTCTACCATCCGATTGCTAATAGGTAGATAAACATACCATCCATAAAAGCTCAGCTAACTAATGTTATAGATGAGTCACTAGAACCAAAAAATGTACACGCTGATCGTAAATTAGCTCAGCAGTCACAGACGTCGCTAATAAGTTCAAAGAGCGTTCGGATACTACCAGGCTTAACCAATACAACCTACAGCATAGGTGATTAAAGGGCCATATGTGATTGTTGAAAAACTACCATGTAATAGATTCTTTTTGAGATTTCAAAATAATTTTATGTGATTATATAGGCAAACAAGCAGACGGCCCACCTGATGTTAAGTGGTTTTTAATGCAAATATTCCAAGTATATTTTGATTAGGTTTCGATATTTTATTAGGTTTGATCTCTCAGTAAATCGCCGATGTAAGGGCAAATCGTAAATTGGCTTACCAGCTTTTATGTCTACAAACAATAGTTAAAAAAAAAAATTATGAAATAAGGGGTTATACTAAATATTTTTGAAATTGTTCGTAAAAGGTTTTTAGATGACATCTGACAGACTGAAACGAAAAAAAAAAAAAAAAAAAAAAAAAAAAAAAATGTAGCGTAATGGGATAAGGGCAGGAAAATGGTGTGAAGATGATGAGTATAATACAATATACAATGAAAATGAAATGAGAGAAACGAATACTCATGATAAATGAGGTGTATAATATGAAAATTAAGTTTACATAAAAAAAAAAAATGATTAATCTTATATTTAGTTGGAACTGCAGTACAGTTATTTGCTTTATTCTAGTCCGCTTCATGCGATGCAGGTGATGGGACTAGATACTATTGTCGCTAAAGCAAATGACCGTTGATAGCTGTCCCTTGATGGATAAAGACAGTATCAATGAATTTATGTATATAATACAATAAGTTATATTTAGTTGGAACTGCAGTACAGTTACTTGCTTTATTCTAGTCCGCTTCATGCGATAGACTCACGAAGTGAGTCGGATACAACTTCGTAAAGCCGATTGTTGTTTACAACTCACAATAAAAGCCAAGGCGCCCGGCCAAACGAGTTAGTTGACCGTCGACCGTCGAACAGAGCGGAGCTGCTGCCCGGCTGTATTTGAGTACTGGTAACAGTCACCGACGGACCACGGAACGATAAAGCTAAGTAACTTGTTATTATGTTGTGCCAATGTTGTGTATAGTTTCAAATATAAAGGATATAGTATTGATACTGTTCAGTGTAAACCTATGTAATGTTTTATTGAAACTATTATCAATTTTATATACCTGAGTTTTGAGTTTTCTTATAATCAGCTGTTAAAGTAATAATAGCATACACTTGCTATGTTGTAAGAATGGAGTATAAATGTATACTTACTTTTGAATTTATATTTTATTAGCTCACACTTCGTTTCCTGATATACATATATATAATGTTGAATCTCACACTTTCCTACTTTTCTAAACTTTCCTAAATTGTTTAGGTTATAAAACGGAATTACGTTTAGCTCCAAACTAAACGCAAACACTAAGTGAAATAAAACATATTCAAAACCGTACATTTCAAAATCCTCGCGCTCTACTTCTGTGTCTGGGTTGACATGTATATGAATGTTTTTACAGGAAAAGTATAAAAGTATTTTATCAGTTGTCTGGTTCCCATGATACGCTTAGCTTACTTTGGGGCTAGATGGCGCTGTGTGAAATGTCGCCAATATTTAATTATTTATCAAAAAAATGGTCTACTGCCATAGTAATGTTTCATACTGACGCATAATATACAGAATTTTTAAATAATCATAAACGTAACTTAGACATATGTGTTTAATTTTGTGAGTTCTACGTTTTCTCCTCCACAATGGTAACATTTCCAAGCGTTCTCAGTTATTCGTCATTTTAAATAATACCTTTATTTACGACGACATATTTTTTGGAATTGCACAATTGCACATAAATATTTCAAACGAAAAACTGGTGCATGTCGGGATTTGAAGTGACGTCCAGATTGAAGCTCGAGGTCGGTACCACTGGGCCACCACGCTCTCGACGCCAGTGTAATTTCACCCTTCAAACCAAGATAATACGAGTGCCCAGCGTGATTACGCGGACAGTTACTTACGTTGAATCTCAGCAAGTATGTCCCATTTGGAGTTCCCTCCTTCATAGTGATCATGCCTGTGTTGCTGTGTACGTCGAAGTACGGACTCCTCTGCTCGTACGAAGGCAGCCACATGAACCGCTTGTCAGGCAGATCCCAGTCATCAGGATCGTCCACGAACACTCTGCCGATCTCCGTGTCCGGTGCTTCACCCTGTATAACAAGTAGAACAATCATAGTACACCCGCTAAAATAGCACCCTTTATTTACGAAGACAAGCGCTTTCCGTAGAAAACTAAAAGAAGCCGCTCAAAAACAAAGATGCCGCAACGTAAATCCGCAAGAAATACTGTCATTTCATATCGGTCAGTTATCTATACATTACTTATTTAAGAATGAACTTGAATTAGGTACGTGGCGGCAGATATGGGTAAGATGGTGGTACTTCCGTACTTCATAAACTTAATTAGTGATAACTCGACCTTGGTTAAATTTGTTAACGACAAATCACTTATCCGAACGCCGCATTATCCCGGTCACAATCCGGGGTAAGCCATCGTTAAAACAAATGAACAATGGGGTTTCTAAAGTACGATACTAACTTCTAAATAAAACCTTTGAAGTATTTCAAAGCGCGAATTTATGAATTTTCGTAATCGGAATAAAAATTATGTTTCGAATAAACAATGTATTGCTAAATTAAATAAGTGAAAACATATAGTGGACAGCTGGGAGTCAAATTCGAAGATAAGTCAAGTCAAAAGCATCTCAAGTGCCACAAAAGGAGCCTCTCTGAGGCGCCCTTAAATCCTTTCATTTCACTTGGTTCTGTCGAACATGAGTAGTAAGTAGTAGTAAGTAGTAAGTAGTAGTAGCAGTAAGCCAAGAGTTTAATTCACTAAGTAATGAACCAGGGGCCAGATTACTGATACAATTTATCTAAGAAAAAATAATCAACGAGATAAAGATGACTTACTATGCTTTTGCATATTCGCCATATCATTTACATATCATATTTTGCATATTGGCCAGCTAGAACTCGGATATTATATGAAGCTACTTAACATCTTTCTTTGGCATTACGTCGCTCAGTTGGTAGTAACTCTACCTTCTGAGCTATAAGTCGTGAGTTCGATTCCCTGGACAAATATTTTTGTGACGACAAGAGATGTTTTTGTCTGGCTGTTAATATGTACCTATTGTAAGAAATATATAAATCTGAATTTATATGTTTATTTCATCAGTTATATAGTACCCATATATAATCTACGATCATGTCTAGTTTGGACCTAAATAGCGCTGTGTGTAATTTCCACTAATTAAACTACTAATTTTTTTAGTTTTTAAACTAATTAATAAATAAAGCAACTCCTAAAGTATTTCTCGTTACTCTACGAAATTGCTTGTTTTCAATAACATTTAATTATCGAATAACCATCAAAGTTTCTCACACTTCCATATGTAACGAATAGTTATTTAATGAACGGGATAATTAACGAGCGACCTGAATGAAATAATCCTAACAGGTAACGATAAATTAGTTTATCTTTAAATACCGTTAGTGATGAAAGTTTTATTTTTATTGTGAAAGTTTTTAAAAGTTATTCGGTACACGTTTATGTTGTTTTAAAAAGTTTTAATTGATCTCTCTTGGGTTGGTTATTTCAGGTAGCTTATGTGTATCGTCATTAGTGTAAATTGAAGCTAAATTTTCACGTTTCACTGACCTTACTAACAAGTGATCCAGCATATAGAAATCAACCAAAACCACTAAAAATAATCTACCAAATCGTTGAACACGAGTGCGACGTTAATGTAAATGATAACATTTTCATTAGCATTTCATAATATGCAGCATATGCCTAAACAGATTCCAAATATGCGTGCGAACAAATAGCCGCTTTGTGCAAAGCGGTATAGCTGCCGCTATTAATTCACTGTGGTAATAATAAAAACTGCTTCCACAGCATAATCCACGTTTACGCACAGTAATAAACCCAGTTTCATTAAGGCTGCACGGAAACGCGAATTCCTATACGAACGAGCTCTCTCAAAACCTGGATTTGTTTTTATCTTGACTAAGGATTGATTTGGAAATTGGATGGATTGAGTTGTGAGCTGAATATCTGAGTCTTCGGATGTTATTGGCTATTGACGTGACACAGTAAAAATCATAAATGACATCTGTCTGGTCTCACAGCTCAGTTGGTAGTAATCCCGCCGCATGTAGGTTCGATTCCAACCCAGGACAAATTTTTGTAAGACGAATATAGATGATTGTTCTTTGTCTTGGTGTCAATATGTATTATATGTATTTATTTACAAAAAAAAAAACAATTATACCAATATTATAATGATACACATTCGCTTTTCGACAGGAGACCTGGGGGTTCATTAGACGCTGGTACGGTTAACTAAAGCGAATGTAAATTTGACGGTACACTATGAAACACACAAGAGAACCTTTGGGTGCAATAAACACCAATCTTGTACTACATCAAATTCTGATCTAATTAACTACATTGCTTTTCTCTCGAAGAACTCGAAAGTCCAGAAGGAAGAGCCTCACCAGTCCACTTTTCTTTTTAGTTTTTGCAATATCGTAAAAAGACGTGACAAGTAGTAAGCTCATCGCCACCACAGGTTTCCTAAAAATAACTTGAAAAATATTAAGCTGAAATTTTCTTTAATTAACAAATTCCAAATTAATAAACCAACAGCCAGAACAAATCTTATACATACCAATAAAATTACAAGCTAGTTCGGGAGACTCTTAATTACTAAACTACGTTTATTTAGAGGGTTGAATCCACGCGTTTTCGTGCGGCACTCAAAGCTCAAAATTAACATTTTAATAGGGATATATTATAAAACATGGGTATTAACGTAAAGGTTTATAGGCGGTATCGAATCGGCATCTACTTCATTATTAAACAAACAACGGTCGGCGACCGCTGAGTAAGTAATACCATTTGCTCCTTTTGCATGTAATTTTCATGCGTTTGGGAGAATCCTACTTTGTAAGGGAATAATTAACTGTCTGGACTACAGTATTGTACGTGTACCTTTATCTCTAAATTTATTTTATCATCACATATTCAACTAATTGCCAAGACAGTAAAAACTACTACAGTCATACTGATTCGCAGTAGTTTTTAATTTTGTCCTATTTTATTTCGTCGCGCGTTTTATGTTGTAAATGATTGGTTATATCGTTTTTTATTTACCTTTTCGATACCTTAATTATACAAGAGACACCCGTGGTCGATATTGAGCTTAAAACTGAAAAATTCTACCCCTCTCATGAGTGTTAGAATTAAAATATCTCAAAGACTCAACAGCATGTAAGCAGTCACTTTACAGACAACTACAGAAAATATACAAAATGATGCGCAGAGCGTTAGAAGTGTTAATACTGGCATAAATTTTGTTTTGGACACGTCAACACAGTAAAGATATTTTTTTTACCAGTAAGGGAGTTTTATGTCAATTTTATATGGGCCAGAAACAGCGTGTCCCTTGTGTCAAATTGGAATTTAATAGCTTTGAGGTAAAACATTCTGTTTCAGCCGATACTTACAATATAAAATACGGACTGTAACAATAAGATCTCTTCACTACCACACACAAACGTGGTTTCTTTATCTAACGTTACGACCAGTGTGGTAATATAGTGTGCAAATAGTATTAAAAAAAAATGATGAATGTATGTCAATATGTCATTAGCATACATTCAGCATTTTCTTTTAATTTGAATTCGTATATTTAAAAATATGAATGCAGTAGCTTTTATATTGAATAGATTATGAAATGCATAATTAATAGTGTATTTACTGGTTCCACATGTTTATCTATATGTAAAGTCCGCCCACAGTAAACATCTAAAGAGCAATAATTTCGCGTCTACAATGAAAAATCGTAAAATTGTAAACGATTTTATGCTTAGCTATGAAATGTTCAGGATGCTTTCATATTTCATGCTCTTTAGCAGTGTTGAATACAAATTTTATGAAAACGCGAACAGAGAGCTGAATGTATAAATGAAAGAAAACACTGAAATGCGGGATCATTTTACGGCTAAAAATAACTTATGATAATATCAAGTTATTCAGTAGTTCGAGAGCGAGGAAATATAAAAGATTAGCCTTTGCTTTGAGAAAACACTGAAAGATTTTAAATTCTTTCTTATACGACAAAAATAGGAATCATATAAAATGGTTCTTCTTAAACCAAAATTATAGAACATGTTATTTCGTGATCTTACGCAAAAACGTATATAGGATCATGATTATTTTATATTACTAAAGGAAGATAAAGAGCCGATGGCCTACTTTATGTTAAGCGGTATCCTCTGCCCATAAGCAAGACTTGCCCTTCTAAATAGATTACTGCACAAAGCTCTGTAAAAAGTATAACTCTGGTAGATATCAAAGCTTTCATCAGTAACCAAATAATGTAAAACGTTTATTTAATGAACCAATTACCCGGTAACCAGGTCACATAATGGATTCAAACTAAAACTCGCATCGCCAGTAAATATTTAAAAGCGGCTATCAAAACACAGGGTTGATCTATTTCACTAAAACTATTCCCATTCGCTTCATCATAAAACAATTAATTATTCAAATTCAATTGAAACTGAATTACTATATCGCGTCACTACACAATTGACGATATAATTGGATTTTATCTATAAACACTGCACGTGAAAATTAGCAAATTTACTTATTCGTATTAGCATTATGAATATGATAATCGATTAGCGCGTATATTTGCGATGAAATCTGGAATAACGAGATAGCAGGTAGGGTAAGTAGTATATATGATTTTATTAAAACTAAATTCAATGTTGAAAAGTTAAAGTTCGCCCACGACAAACAACATTTTAAAGGAGAAATGTATGAAGTGAAGAACAGCATTTAACCTTGGCTTACCAAAAAAAACTATGAAAACTGTGATCTCAATTGTAATAGATTATTATAAACAAGCTCATATCAAGAAGACATAAAAGACTCTTTTGCCATCTCAAATTGCCCATCTCCATATTGAAACAAACGAAAGAAAAAAAAATTTAAAATAGAGCCTCTATACAGATTTATTTTTGAATTATAGCCATTGTCACTCGGGATGATCTAAGGATTTTAACGATCCAAATCTGTTCAGGCATTTAAAAGTTATGGTAGAATAAAGAAACATAAACCCTGAAACATTACACTCCTTATTGGGCAGTCGTGTAAAAGAGCATAATATTACGCAACTCTCCATACTAAACAAACATCAGAAAGATTGAAATAAATAATATAATTAAATGCCATCCAGTACAGAACCAGGAAAATAAAACAAAAAGTCAAGGAAACATCCACTAAGTAAATTGGGCGCAATCATACTCACATAATATCTCCAACTGTATAATTCATTGAAGTATGTTTCCGTCTGGTAGCGTTGGAAAAACAAAATGTTAAATTAATTTATATATACATTAGCAACTGACAATGACACAGTGCGTGAAGATACCATACTCTATTATAGCAACATCCTGCACAAATAATGCAGATAGGTGTGTCATTTTTTGTGACTGGGAATCGAACCCGTGTCCTTTAATTACTCGGAGTGCTCCAGCAAAGCTAACGATACAATTTACATATTATTTTTTCATAAAAGTTGCATCAATTATAGAAAAAAAAATGTGAAGATGCTTTAAGATGATAATGAAAGCTTATCCCCGAACCATATCCTTATTTTCGGAATTTTTATGTCATCTACATTCTCCAGGGATACAAGGATAATGCGTTCAAGTTCCATTAGGACAGCAAATTAATAGGTGTTAAATTTTATTTCTTTTCAAAACAAAGGAACCCAATTTTAAATTGTGACACCAAAATAAATAAGTAAAAATAACTACAATGTGTAAGTGAAGCACAAAAGCAGACACCGTCAAGGGTGAGATTAAAAAAACGTAAACATGTACTGGATGGCCAACTAACTGCCAAAACAAACAGAACAAACTTCCCGTAAAACCGAGGATTTTAAAAGCTACGAAAATCTATTACCGGTAAAGCAAATTATATAAAAGGGATCCTGGGCACAAAGAAAATATGTGATGTGTGTCCCTCGAGGGATCAAGGGATTTTTTTTACCTTTCCCAAGACTATTATGTACATTTCAACACGTAAGTAATTGGGCCTCAAATAGGTAAAAGGATGTGTCTGTTTGCTACTTCTTAGGTCTACCTTCTAGGATTTTGATGAAATGGAATAGATAGGCCTCACACCCAATAGGCATTTGTGCCTTTTATATTAGGGCTTATTGCCTGGCACAATACATTCTCATTTCACCATAATCCCTTAGCCACAAATAGGCTGATTCGTTGTGTAATAATGTAGGATTCTATGATATTTTGATCAATTGAGATATAATTTTGTGCCGTTTGTATACAATATCCGCACCGTTGGTTAAGACTATTTTCTCATAAGGGATTATAGAAAATTATACAGACGTTTTGTTTTGAAGATGCCTATGTAATCTTGTTCGAGCAAATTCGATTTTAGGAGGATTTTCAAGCTGTTTTCCATATTTGAGTCCCAGTAGTATCAAATCACTACGCTACACTGCAAACTATAATAATTTTGCGCAGCAAAACAAAAAAAAAACGACATCATCATCAATGAACGAGAATGATTACTCATTATCTCGCACTTGGATGACATATTTTTCCAGTTATTTTGATTTAAAAACCAAATTAATCAACCGATTTTTGTGAATTAAAAAAAATAAATTTATTAAATTTTATTAATAAATGAATTTTAGTAATCGTATTATATAGATATTAGATAAAAAACATAATAAAATACAACCGAATTGATAACCTCCTTTTCAAGTCGGTTAAAAACAAAAACCTAGCAACAGAAAAAATTGAGAGAGAATTAATTTTGAGCTACAAAATAATTAAAGCTAATAAAGATTCGTCTATTGTAGCGACATGGATTGGTTAGCATAATGCTGCAAAAGCTATGTAGCATTGGTTTTAAGTGACGCCAGCGAGACTATCAATTTCTAAAATTGGCGCAGTCGGTAGGATTCGAAACTATCAATCGTCTCCCTCTTCTTAAGCAATATCTATCACACTCACCTTGTAGTTATAGACGAATATATCACTGTGCCCTGGTCCCATAGGATTGTCATTTCTGTCGCCGATTACCACGTGGAGCATCGACACGCCAGTCAAACGCGGGGTCCCGGAGTCGGTGATCGCGACCGGTATCCTGTATTCTTTGCGTTGTTCTCGATCAAACGAGACTAGAGTTGAGAGGATGTTGCCTGTAAAAAAAATAACCTTAATTAGTATAAACCTAGGAGCTGACTATTTAACTTTGCCTGACCTTACAATATTATACGCAAGACTGTTTTATTGAAAGATCCGTTGTAAGAAATATTTTATTTATTGGAATTGTTGAGTCACAGTAAGACTAGCAATTAATGAACAGGTAATAACTGCCTCAGTCCAGCCTGAATTTCCATCTAGTATTTAAAGTGTTGCCAACACTATAAAATAACCCTATTGCCCCACTATATATAACATATGAGTCACCCTGATGTGACAGCTGACATTCAATGTTGACCCCTGAAGAACTTAAAGCTTGTTATTTAACGTAGGTCAGAATGTCAAGTGTGAATTGTTGCGTTAATTTGAATTTTAAGGAGTCTTATATCAGGTGTCTGTTTGATCTTAATAAAATAAGTCATGTTTTGTCCTACTGAAATTTCAAATACTACTCTTGATAGGTCGGAGTCAATGGATTATTATCGACTAGGCTTAGATATTTTTTGTTCATATTTTACACAAGTCCATCTGTTCCCAAACTAAGAATAGCTTGTACACGGGAAACACAAATTGGTTACAATATTTTTTTGTAAATACGTACAAACGTACATACCTACATATATATATATTAATTTAAAGTGATACAGTTACGGAACGAGTCTTAAGTGGTAACCACGGCCCATAAAAACCGATACCGCATGGGTCATCCCCAGTATGACAAGACCCAAGTCACATCGTATGCGCCCTTAATTCTGAGACCTGTTGGTATCACCCAGGCACAGAATAAACAATTATGTTAGTCACACAAACGTCTGACTTGTGCGGGAATTGAACCCATGAAGATGTCCCGATCAATCTGTTGAATTAGGTACTTGTTTTTTAAATTATTTTAGTATACTTTTTAGCCATGTTGAATATGACGGTGAAATATCGCGCTAATTCTCGTTCTTCTTAGTCTTTCAATATTATAACTGGAAAGTGTGACTTTTTGCGTGAGTTGCCATCTACCCCGAAGCTTCGTAAGAGTTTTCTCGAAATGCTGATATAATAGACGTGTAGAAATCATATATTCGCTATTCAAAAACTAATAGTTAAATTTATTTTATTTAATAAACATGGCTCGGTTTGAATCTCAACAGACCCGACTTTTGAGACTGTTGTTCCGAGTCTCAAGACACGGAACATATGGAAAAATGTTCCGAAGATCAAAAAAAGCTTTCAGAACTATCTGAACCATCCATAACAAAGGGAATCTACAGTAGACAGGCAGAGCCAAGCAGTGATTATATCTGTAAGATGTATTTTTTATTGAAATCTAGCTCTAACACAAATATCAAAACAGTATTTAGCTTATAGATCTATTCAAATACATACCTCATTGAATTTCGAACTTGTTACCAAATTGTTAGCAGAAACTTCTTCCAAGACTTGAAGGAATTTCCATTATTCAGTGCCAAAACTGCTAAAGAATCTAAATCTAGTGCGAAGCTAAGTCAAGCATTTTAAATTGCATTGAACATAAAACTTCAAATATTGAATATATTCATTCATTCAAATATTTGTGTGACGAACATAGATTTATGTTCTGTGTCTGGGTGTTAATATGTATTAACAAAAAAGTGAATAAGTGTTCTATCAGTTGTCTGGTTCTCGTTATACAAGCTATGCTTAGCTGACTTTGGGGCTAGATGGCGCTGCGTGAAATGTCCACCAATATTATTATTATCTCTTCCATCCATCCTTCCAAATCCTACGTCTACCTATATCCATCCTCATTCATATTTAGCACTGTTTTTTGTAACGTGGCTTCCGTCCCTCCACATAACATATTCATACCTAAATGTAAACCGCTAAACCCCTTCAAAAGATTGAGTAGGCGCAGTCTACGAGCACTGACTCATTTCCGGTTTTTACCCTAACCGGATGTTCCCAAAATCGAGTTCCGATCAATTAAGTACTTAATCGTGTAATAAATGACGCGAAGAAGTAACGCTAACGTTGTTTGTGAAATGTTGATACAATTTCGTTACGCGGCAGGGTTATCAGTTTATTTTTGTATATGTATAAGGCTGTATCTTATTATACGAAAGAGATAGTTCAGCAGTGCAAGATGACCATGCTAGTCGATATATATCGTGTCAATGGTTCTCACGAACCAGTGGTGTAAGTACTGAAGTGATTTTTAGTTTTTACATTTTGGACACTTTCTGCGCTTTCCCTCCGCCATTTTGAGAAATAATCTATGAAATGATTGATATTTTTTGCGTTAAGCCAATCTATCGAAGTTTTAGAGATAGCACATTTCATTTCAGTTAATTAGTATATTACAATATGTTTATTTAACAACCAAGAGATGGCTGCTCTGAATGTTGCTCGATATTATCCAATTCGAAGTCATAGTCAAAAACTTTATTTTCACAGAATTCATAAATAAATGTCTTGGAAACGTCAATAATATTCAAAACATAAGGTCACGCGTACTTATCACTAAGTTTGACGCCTGTTCAAATCCTATCCGACCCTCCATGGGCAAGAACAGCAAGAAACCCCTAAAGGACCCCCCCCCCCCCATTTTTTTCGCGAGCACGATCCTTGTAACTATAAGTATATATTATGATATCAATTGTATGTTTTTTATTTGATGCTGTCACGGAACAAGCCGACGTCCCACCTGGTAGAGCGACCGGACAAGTTACGCTGCGATTGAAATGCTTAAGGTAGCAAAGCTTTGTCTAATCATCTCGCATGGATAGCGATACAGGAATTATAGTGCCGTGTTCAAATAGTATCGTAAATAATTCGCTTCATCGAACTTCACGAGTTAAGAAGAACTAAACTATGAAAATGAATCAGCGAGTTACTACACGTCATCATAATGACTAACAGAAAAGCAGCCTTACTATTTCCAGGGCCGTAACTAGGATGTAATCAAGATAAGTTTTTTAGGGTAAAGACTAGGGTATTTGTTCTATTTCATCTGCCGTGCAATCTACACCATCCCTAGCATTTTATTCTGTGTCATCTATCATGCACTCTAACCACAGCGAATCCTAGGGATTTCATGATTTAGCTCGCTGCCGGACCGCGGGTGATGACAACTGATGACAAGATTCTCAATTTTTTTTTGTCGATTTGCTGTTCTGCCACTTGTTGTAGAAACAGAGCATCAAAGCTTTGATTTTCTATTTGCCCCGACCAACCAAAGTTCTTAAATACGCTCCATTTTATTGTTTTGCCAGCGTTTAACTCGGGTAGTCACAGGTAACATCTTCCCAACTTCTCAAGTCACACGATAGGGGCCGTTATGTCACGATAAACTAATGTGTCGAAAAATACCCCACACCCCTTGTTCTTCGTTCGTCCCTGGCCAACCGCACTTCTAAACTTCGCTCCATTTTATTGGTAGTGGCAGTTTTATAACTCGGCCGGCCGTAGGTGACATTGACACATGTGACCCAAGTTTTGAGTCATGCGATAGTTTGAAAGTAGATAGGTCACGTTTGACACGGATGGTCGACAGTGCAAATTTAAATTTGGAATGTTATGAACTCCACTTTAAACTAAGAACATTACTGATACTTTATTTATGGTAAAGAACATTTGTTTTAAATTTGTGACGCGGATTTGCACGCAGAATCATAAAGTTTAATTATAAGCGAGGTTAGTTCGCCGATAAATAAGTTCAAAAGGATTTGAGTTATAAATTAACGAAATTCACAAGTTAGTCTCTTCTCAGCTAGAACTAAAACTGATAGCGCTTCACTTGACTTTCCTGTGTCGTAGATGGCATGAATACAACAAAAAAATATGTGAGCCGTCACGGGACGCCTGGCAGATGTGAAACATCGACATTATTTTGTAAGAAACTAAGTACCCCATCACTAATAATGTTTATGATTTGTCGTAACCTTGAATGGACCAATCTGGCAACGCGTCGCCAAGCCAGAAATCGGTTTTACGTGCGGCTATAGATGTTTCACATCAACAAATTTACACAACAGTAACCTATGGGACACAACAACCACCTTTATGCTAATCATGCAAATATTTACGACGACAATGGATCGCATCTGATACCACGCAAAATGCAAAGTTAACCAAATACTACTCAATAACTTAGCTACAGAGCTTTCTTCACAATACACAGTTAAGGATATATTAATAGGATGTATAAGAGTAGAGACGAAATTGCACGTTAATTATTTCAAATCTTTATTATTCCATACCAAATGCAGATAAATCAATTGGCATCCTAAATGTTAGATGATTATTATATGTAAAATTATTTAACGTATGAATGCACAGATATTTAGAGCGACAAACGCTAGTTTACATCCTTTGGATGTTTACTAACATGTAAATTATTCAGTAGACGTCAATATGTACAGTAATAGATTCAGTGGTTGTATCACAGTCCTTAGATAATAGCCAGAGCATGTAAATGTTTCGTTAATATTAAAGTTTTAATTTGTAATGGGATCACCCAAGTTGCTGTTTTCAAAAATGTTCGTAATAATACGTATTTAGGTAAATAACTTTTACCTGGCGTTGACGAGGCTTATTATATAGGCTTTATTTATAGAGGCTTTTTACACGAGTTCGTCAATAAGTAAAATGTGACATTACACTGATTTTAAGATACTTAATTAAAAATGCGAAAGAGTGTAAAGCTGAAAGCTAAACCTATAGTCGCATCATATTAGCCGGGAGTCGTTTACTGCTGGTAAGGTTGTCGAACGGACCAGAACTGCAGTTACAAATCCAATTAATGTATTAACTGAATCTAGTCCGATATTTTTAAATTGGAAGACCAATTGCGAAATAATTTAAGAATTTGTTTCATTATTTGAGAACTCACTGCACAGTTTTAGGTTTCAGGTTCAGTTCAGTTCAGGTTCAGTTTCAGGTTTCAGTTTTAGGGTTATCCTATGAGATAGCGATTGAGCGAGCTGTCCCCATTGAGCTGTGGCAGTTCGAACCTGTTTTGACTATTGAAGTGTAAACAGATGCTAGGTTTTAGGCTGATATACAACTGAACAACTGAAATGTGATGCATCAGCGAAATAAAACCACATTTGGACAGAATAGTTAACTGTACTAATTACTGGCGGGCAATGTTTGTCTATTTTTAATCAGTTGTTATTTTGAAATTGGTTGTATTACATTATTTAAAGTGGCTGTGAAGTTATTTCGTGCAACACAGAGAGATAGATACATGTAGTCAGAATCTGAATCCAAGTATCGTATATTTAAAAAAAGATTAAATATAATAATTCTATTGTATCTAAGAATTAACATCACAATATCTCCAAAATTGGGACCAAATAACACAAACTTTATCGAATTATATTTAGATATTCCACTGCATATTATAGATAAACATATTAAAACGATTCTATATTTGAGAGTAGTTGAAATATATACAAAATCAATTGCCAAAATAAAGGTGTTTGTCGAGTGAATGGGTTCTACGTCCAAAATGCTGGGAATTCCCAGAATTATTTTCATATTTCAGGCTAAGGTCTTGTCCTTGCTCTTTCAGATTTGAAAACATGGAAGCTGGTGGAAGTATAATGATATCAATCTTCATGTTTATTTACGTAATTCATACAACTAGGTGTTGTTTCGAGAAGCAATGGTTTTGTGATTGGCTTATAATACTTCCGAAATAAAACGGTAGACTTACGATTTGAAGACACGAGTTACGACAATACCTAAAACGTAAAACTGGAATGATATTACTATAATTTATTTTCAATGCGACACAAAGATGGCTACTTGGACCTCCAAGCATCAGCTGGTTAGCCAAAAGCCTTACGAAAAAAAAAATGTTTTAAGCTCATGGCATTCAAGAAAACATCGTATCAACGTCGAGGTATCAAGATACCGACCGCAAACTCGAGGCATCTTCGGCATGTTTTTATCCTTATGGATACTTCGTTCGGTTCGTTATAAGATTACCCAGACCTTCGTGAAATTTTGAACATAGTTAAACGAAAGCCTGGAGTACCACATGGGTTACATTTTAAACGAGCAACTGCCTATGCGTGTGAAACCTTACGAGAGCAAGTACGAATGTAAACATAAAATAGAGCATTGATTCACTACAATAAACTATATTTTTCGTGGAGTGGACTTCACGTTGAAACAAGATTCATTAATGGGACAATATGACAAGTAATTATTATTATTATTAATGGAGCTTCTCGTTCTATTGGGGCCAATATTCTAGAAAGAATCCTCAATGGAATCCTCAATTTTAAAAGCAGTAGAACTCTCGCCAAGTTCGTCCGGCAAAGTATGCACACGACCATGCACATTTTTGCTGCCAAGAGTCCCGGTTTGAAAGGTGTGGTCGCCGGTGAAACTACAGGTACATGAGACCTCACGTCCACCACACGTCTCAGAGTTACGGGTGCATACAATGTGATTTGGGTCTTGTCGTAGCTAGTAGGGAGGACTCAAGTCGCATCGGTTATTTGTGCAGAGGTTGCCACTTAATACCAGGTGGGTCGTCGACTCGTTACGTAACTCTATCACATCAAAAAAGTGGAACCAGTCTTACCTTGGATTTGGAACTTGGACCGTAGATCGAAGGGGGCGGACTCGTTGAGGGCGAAGGTGAAAGGCGGTCCGTTCTCTGGTGAATCGTAGTCCTTGGCGGTTAGGATCACCACCTGTCCAGGGGGTTCGTTCTCGTACCATATCACAGGTTGCGTCTGAAAGTTATTACTTATTTACAATAAATATCAAACATTACGTAATTAGTAAGAAAGAAAGAAAATCATTTATTTCGACCACTCACAAATACACACTAATAAGACGAAACAAATGACATAAACAAAAAAGATAGAACAAAAAGGTACAAGTAGACATATAAACACAAACTTAGTATTTAGTGGGGCCAAAATAGGTCCTGGTCACAGTTTAAAGCCGTACTGACCGGACCTGAATGGTGACTCGGACAAAACACAAACAGTAGTAGTAGTAGCTTTACACTAGGTTTGAAGCCATTTTTTTATGAATTCTATGGAAATAAAGCTTTTGACTTTGACTTTGACTTTGAAGGGTGTGATTGCGGTGAAATGACAGGCACATTATACGAGACGGGTTATTATAATTTATAACTTAAACACTTGTGTCTCACAAGAACGTGACCAGGATAAAAAGTGGGTTCCTTGAACAACAAATATGAGCAGGCAGCCCAACATTTTTCTTACGACGCATTAAGGAACAAAACCATTTCTCGTGTCCGCTTCGCACAGACCGTGCGCTTTAAGGCACTGTATTTTTTTTGGAAACTTTGTTTTTACTATGTTCAACAGACTCCAAAATTTCGCACATTCGGGTAGCGAAGTAAATGACTAAGTCCAAGGAGTTTGCGGCCAAACGCTGCAACACCGCTTTTTAAACTTTAAAAGCTTTTATAAGCGACTTCTGAAATGTATCCAGTACCACCTAGGCACTGCATTCCTGTTGATGCCACATTGGCCGCTATGCTTTCAAATATCACAAAATAATACAAACAAAGTTATTCGGGTAACGCGGACCATTTCCGGATAAAATATTAATATCGAATGCTGGAATAATAAAAATGTCATTCGAGAACTAGGCCCCGCTAAAACGAATTCAATACCGTTTTGCCCTTTCAAATCCACGGGCGAAACCTCAATAAAGAAAACAAAATATCCGTATTTGTGTTTCGATTATTTTTTCCACTTATAACACTTGAGGTAAGTTTGCTTTGGACAAAAGGTGCTAGTAATGGAACTGCAAGTTCACCGAGCAAGTCCTGAAAACCTATCGTCTGTCTTTTTTCCTCCCAGGATGAGATTAATAATTAATAAATAAATACTGACGGACATTTCACGCAGCGCTCTAGTGCCAAAATAAGCATTGATTGTACCATGGACACTACATAACTAATAAAATACTTATTGAATTTTTGTAAACACATATAAATAAATAATGTATAATAATGTAACATGACTAATTTTGCTTGTAAAACAAAATTTCAAGCTGGAAAATTACAAGGACGGCGACAGTGGCGCCGTAACAGTGAGTATATAGTTTCAGCAACTGACTGAGAGGCAATGCAGTTTTATTACCGCAAGAGACAATGAATGTCGCCATGACATCTTAATATTTCGTCCATTTCTGGTGTTGCGGTACCACAGAACTCAGTGTTTCTCATCTCGAAGGTGACTAACAAACAAATATTTTCCCTAAGGTTTTGTTTATATTATTTAAAGATAATGAGGTGAAACACAAATTTCCGAAAAATAAAGTGTTGCTTTTTTTAAATATTAATGTACTTTAACTAATCTGTTCGCAATCAAATGAGTAACTATATCTAACTTTATCTTTTCCAGAATATAATGAAAATGCCGTCAGTTTGAAGGTTAATGGTGTACAATCGAAATATAATACTGGCCTCATAGCTCAGTTGGTAGTAACCCTGCTTCTGCGCTGTGCGTCGTGGGTTTGATTCCCACCAGGACAAACATTTGTGTGACGAACATAGATGTTTGTTCTGTGTCTGGGTGTCAATATGTATTATATGTTTGAACCTATTTACAAAAAAGTATATAAGTATTACATCAGTTGTTTGGTTCCCATGATACAAGCTATGCTTAGTTAACTTTGGCGCTAGGGCGCTCTATGAAATATAACCAATATAAAAAAACTATTGCTTTTTCATAAAAATAAATAGTCAACTGGCTTCGTGTGTTTGCACCTTAACCGGTTAGCTTAGTTGTCACTGTTTATACCTACTACCTATGGGTGTTCAATTTCTTATTTGGAAATCCTTAGGACCTTCAAAGCCGCATTGGAAAGGTTACTCAATTTACATGCCGGAGTTCTCACAGGCTTTTAGGGGTTACAAAGATGTAGGGTTGCTGCACGAAGCGTATACTTAGTTTCAGGTAGGATATTGGAAATATTTTATGCGACTGAACAGATGGGCCCATCTTATAGCAACACCTGTACAAAATGGATAAAACTGGTCTAATTACGTCACATAGCATTGTCTTTGAAACAATAAAATAGGTAGGGTCTCGTATGTCTATGATTAACTACTTAGTAGCAATTAAAAAAAGCTTATATTTATTGATTTTGCTTTATTTGGGAAACAAACAGTACATAAATCATGTTAAATTCATTATATGTATTATATCAGTTGTCTGGTTCCTATGATACAAGCTATGTTTAGCTTACTTTGGGCTCGATGGCACTCTGTGAAATGTCCACCAATATTTATTTATTTGTTTATTTATTTAATAGCTTTTATATGTACTTATAATTGTAGGTGTAAAATCATGCATCTATAGTATTTTCGATTCAAACCGCAACCCCGGGTTGAGAGATACCTTATCCCTGAACTAGACATGCTTCCGTCTATCAGTGAGCTAATCCCAGGAATTACTTGTTGCAAACGCCGCCGTTACTCCGCGCCGTTAGCCGTTACCCGCGGTCTAGATATACGAGTATATCGCGCGCAGGGCTGATACGAGGCTAATAGATACAATTTCTTTAGAAAACACGACTCACAACCCTAAGCGATGGGATAACGAGGGCGAATATTTTCTAATTTCACTTATACTTAAATATGCAAAAAAAGACCAAAAAATTTTGCACCTACACAGAATTATGGTATCTATTTAAATATATTTTTTATAGAGATGACCAAGACGTAAGCGATGAAAAGGGATATGTACTAAAAAGTTAGATTTTTGCTATTATTTATCATCTACATTCCGTATTTTACAAGTAGTTTTTTTTTTCTTTGGAAGTATTACGCCTATCACCATAAGAAGTTTTATATGTCTGTAATTTCGTCGATTTCCATAACACGTAAAAAGCGACTAAACACTGATTTTCGATAAGTAGAATTTGTGTTCAGACCTTAAGATAATAATATTGTCCGCGAGACTTCCATTGTCTCACCCTCGTCATGTCTTCAATGACAGACAAACAGGAAAAGATAGTATTGTATTGCATAAAAAAATATAAATTTGTATTTTTTTTTCTATACCATTATTAAAACCTGCCCATGATACCGTCTCCAAATTAATTTATTCACAAACAAAACTTGCGTCGCAAACAAACATCGGTTAACACGCAATTTGTCAGAAGTGTACATCGGGCTTTATGCATAAATAATGCTTACTACCACCAACACACAGTTAGTAAAAAGTTCTAATTTAAACTGGCTGGTAGGTAAACAGGGCTCGATTTAATCTTTCATCAGTTTCAATCCGAGAACAAGGCTTGCACCAAATGTGTGACAGATAAACTACATAATTGGATTAGCATCGCCGAATTTAGTTACACTACTGTCATTCGAGTCTAGACTGGCATAGGTTTTTCCTTTATTGAATGCAAAAAGCGGTTACAGAAAATAAGAGAATCTAGGTTATTCATTATCTTCTGTATATTACTGCTCAGCAATTCTATTTTTAATACAGTATGAATACTAAAACACTAAGAGTTACAGGAGACATTATATAATATAAATTCTTTAGTACATTCCCATTTAATTTCGACACACGCCAAATGCAAGCGCCATGATAAGGAAACCAAATATTTAGGGGTACGCTAAATGACTGACGCGATCCAAACAGGTACAAAACACAAATAATCCAAGACTCGGGGAGGAGAACGAAAATTTTATGCTCATCAGGCAGGTAATTGCCCAAGATGGGGTTCAAACCCGGACTTTGAAAGCAAGGTTACTTCCAATATCAGTTACAGCCATTTGGAGATATCTCGTGATTTTTGGGAACTTTTGTTTATTAGCGGTAAATATATTAATTTCATTTCATTTTATTTACAGATTTACTACTACTTAGCATATTGTGTTAGTAAAATTACCGGGACTATGTTACACTTAATTCAGTTAGATTAAACAGTAGGATAAAATCAAAGTCATGTCAGTTTATAATAAATAAATATAGAAATTTTATCAGCCAATAATTAAAAAAAAAATTGATTACCGGATAAAACAAAATTATAGCGCGACAACTTGTGTGGGCCAGCGTACAATAATCTAGTGGCTGAAATAAACTTAAGAAACTTACGAAAATATACACGAAAAAATCATGTTTACAAAAATGCGATATTACATTTGAGCCGATCTCGCATATCGTGCGTACTTACTTAAAAGTTTGTCCTTACAGCTTCTGGGAATGGCGATAAAAGTATATTTCAATTGAGGCCCTCAATTTCAGAAATGGCTCTAAAGTAGGCTCATAAGTTTGGTGCTCAGCCCAGCACATTTATCCGTTTCTTCAAATACTTTACATGTGTACGTATAGGATACGAGTCACATTTTAAGTTTTGAAATATACTGTAACTATACGCTTTTTTCCGAAAAGGGTAGGCAGCGCCAGGTCATGTTTCACTACGCGTTATACCAAACAAATGCCCAAACAGATATGGATAACAAAAATAGTTACATTTCACTCCCGGAATTATATTATTATAATTATATTAAAACACCAAAGGCATAGGCATAACAGAAACAAAAAAATGGTTATTTTAAATCTTACAATCTGGCTTTTCGTGGTAGATTAAAAGGCTATTCACTATCGCTTCTCCAGTATAGGTCTAAGTGGAATATTAGCGTGAATATACCTTATAATGGAAATATTATTATTTTCATAACATTCAAGAGTCTATTAATCATAACAAGTTCGATATTTCGCGTACATACGAAAACCAAATTATAGCCAACGAACAGTTTTAAGTACTTTAATATTTTCCCACCCATAACACCCGTAATCTCTAGAAGACCGCTCAAACGTGCCCGATTTAGGCCCTCAGGTAAGAGGCTTCCAAATGATATGCCGCAAAGACACGCTCTTGGGCGCGGTTTCACTCGTCTAAACCAATAAGTTTTATGGCATCATTACAAGATAAGGTAAACTTCCAAAAATATCTATGAGTTGAACGGAACGTGAATTTCTGTAGTTGGGTTTGAAGGGTGTCGGTTAAATTACAGACCCATGAGAAGTCTCGAGTGCTGATGAGTAATGATGTCACTTGGATCTTTCTATACATTCTATACAAACAAACAGGGAAGAGGCAGAAGTATTACTATTGATTGGGAACCAAATCAGGTGGGCCAGCCACTCGTTTCAGTACATGACTTTTTTGCAAGAGACTAGGCAGGGGATAAAGGGGTTCTTAACTCTGCCTTCAATAAATAGGAACATTTTACTATATTGGTAAAATAAGGTCATCGCAAAATGTTGTTGGTAAAGTAAACAATATCTCTACTGCCACTATTTTAGTTCTTTAAAAACACAGAATCACCATATTATTAAACAAATACTAATGAAATTCCAACATTTCAAAGGTATAAAATAATTATTTTTATATTTGACGCATCGCATGGCGCACGACTGTTGCAACACAATGACTGGTAAATAAGATAAAACATATAAAAAGTATGTATTATATAAACAAATTGTTTTATATATTGATATAATTTTACTCAAACTAAACACAAGACAACGTATTATCTGGAATGAATAAACGCTGACAAGCGGAGCGAGCGTAAATTCAAAGCGAATGATTGTAGGGCGCTAGATAACATTCTTAATCCCCTCTCCATCCCTCCGAATTATTTAACCGTTATGGGATGCAGTGAATATTGATGAGTTCTGCTTGAAATTCTCGGATTAGAACACTTCTCTTTCAGTTTAGATAGGATTACAAACGTACAATCTTTGTTACATAATCTTTGGTCTTCCTTTTGAACTCATTATTATTTAACGGGCGGATATAAAATCACGTATAGATAGATAGATAGATAAACTCTTTATTGTACACACAAAACAAAGAATAAAAATTGCAATATTACCACTATATTAAAAATGGGCACATGGGCACATATAATTGGATACAACCGGACACTGTCAACTTGATGCCATATATATCTCGGCTACAATAGGTATTTAAGACTATATTATGTCCAAAGGTTGTCTGGAAGAAAACGTTTTAAGCGATAAGACCGCCCATTGTGCATTGTCAAAGTAAAAATGTAAAAATTGCTTTTTATATTCGATTATTTAAGGTTAAGAATGTATTTTTTTTAGTAACGGAATTAGTTCGTTATGCACAATAAAGAGTACTCGTATAATCTATCTACCACATTGATATTTCCGAGCTCCGCTTAAAAATTAAGTTTGCTGTGTTCTGTGTACAGAAGTATTATATCAGCTGTCTGGTTCCCATAAAACAGCCTATGCTAAGCTTACTTTGGGGCTGGATGGCGCTGTGTGAAATGTCCACTATATTGAAAAATATATATATATATATAATCTCTCTCTAAGAGCAGTGGAACTCTCGCCAAGTTCGTCTGGGGAAGTACTGCCACCATTCCCATTTCTGCCGCCAAGCAGTAATGCGTTCGCGTTACTGTGTTCCGGTTTGAATGGTGTGGTTGCCGGTGAAATTACAGGCACAAGAGACATTCCACCTACACGTCTCAGAGTTACGGGCGCATACGATGCGACTTGGGTCTTGTCGTACCTAGTAAGGGAGGACCCAAGTCGCATCGTTTGTTATGGGCCGAGGTTACCACTTAACACCAGGTGGGCCGTCGGCTCGTTCCGTAACTGTATCACATAAACAAAACAAAAAAAAAACTACAATCAAAACGGCCCAACGACAGAAGACCATCAAATAAAGGCGATTATCTTTGACATTTTTCAAAACCAATAGATACCAATGCGTCGGCAGATGAAAACGTACCGATAGCTTGGAAATTTGCATAAAAAATTGACAGCCTCCGACGGTGAGCCGTCCCAAATCGCTCTTGATTATTGGTGGAAATTCCTATACCCCAGGGATTACCACGATTCTTTTTTCAAGTGTAGATGTCTAAGTATAGTGATGGAATTTTCAAGCTTTGAAACTAAAACGTCGAAGGTAACGGGCGAGTTGCAACAAATTGAATACATATGAAAGTACGAGTGGATGGATGGATGTATGTTAATTAGTCTTTCACGCCTGAACTACAGAACCGATTCCTAAACATAGGTAGATTGGCAATCTTAAATAATTCCTAGAGTAATTTTTATCTCAGTAACACGCGGTCGAAGGTGCTAGCAGAAGCTAATTTTTTATAAATTTACGAATTTTAATACAAACAGTTCAACAAAGAGAGGCTGGAGGCATTTAGACTGCCGCAGAAACACGCAAAATGGTTTATAAACGACTGACATAAGCTGTATGTTAATATGCGTATGTTATTCTTATGAAATAGATAAAAAGGCATCTATTTATAATTTAGTTCATTAATTTGTAGAAAAAACTAAAGGGCTACATACTATTGTCTGCTGTCTATAATCAGGCGATACGAATTAAAAAATAGTTACACGACCAAAATGATAGTACAAAACAACGTAATACCAAACCAAAATCACAAATATAACGGATTCTCAGGAAGATTGTTTAAACTCATCAACATTCCGACCAGCATTCTGAAGTCGGATTCATTACGCATGCTGTGGAAATTCAGCTTAAGCTCAGATAGGTCAAAGTCTAGCTTCTAGTCGCCAAAGAGGCTAGGACGTCTAGATATAGCGCTTACACCCCTGATCCAGGGATTTATACGATTCAATTCGCATTTCAACAACTTTAGCAGTTGGTTCTTGAATTCATCTATTAAGGAAAGCTAAATTGCTTTTTGTGTAACTATCACGAGATTAATGCATTACGAAGAAGGTTTAGTTCGGTTGAGGTCTTCTCATTTTTAACCGACTTCAGAAAAAGGATGACGTTCTCGTTCATTGGCGATGTAGGCTTTTCGTTTTGCTGCCCAAAGTAATTATTAATTCTATTTTTGTTGATAAAGCTTTGGGAATGCAGAACTGCATTCCGCGCTTAGGTTGCGGGTTCTATTATCACCCAGGACACACATTTGTCTGAAGAATATGAACGTATGCAATATATATATTACATTGGCTCTGATGTGGTATTAAAATGCTTATCCATCCATTTATTATTTATTAATTTATCAATTTCGTTTTTAATAACGAGTAGCGATATTATAGTACATAATAAATACTCGTATTGTAACAGATTTTTGGTATTCTGCATCGTTTTATTTGGGTCTAGCTAACATTTAGCGTGTCAATATCAATCAGTCATTCGCCAACAAAGCTGTGTTTACATTTAAGTTACAGCTACACTATACAATTTGATAGAGGTTTTTAGGAACAAGTTTGGATATATGTGTTTTCCATTCCAGAAATTAACTGGTTACCTATCTTTATAACTACAAATAAATAAGATTGAAGTTTCCGTTTGTGATGTCAAATTTTTTATTAAATATATAGGAAAGAAAAAATATATACATATATAAGGTACGGTATAACAGAAAGAGTGTTTTTAAAATATCAATATGTTTGTTTGTTCCAGGTAATCTCCGAAACGGCTGGACCAATTTTGACGGGAGTTACACTGACAGATAGCTAATGCTATAAGGACTACTTTTTCGAGGGGCACCATAATATACCCTACTATGTTACTACTGTACCTATTTATATATGTGTGCATGATAAATAGAAAATCCAAGCGGACGAAGTCGCAGGCAACAGCTGGTCCTAAATATGCATTAAGTGTTTAAGAGCGACTCATTTTTATGTTCAAGTGGGTCTGACCCTTCCTTCTTGTGACTGGCCTCACAACTCGTTGGTCGTTTTTGTTGGTTTCGTTGGTAATAGGTATGTCTTCTAAGTTGTAGGACGTGGAATCGATTCCCACCCAGGCAAAAAAAATGCGCGACAATAATAGATGTTCATTTTGCGTCTGGGTGTTATGTTTTATATGCATATATATGAATGTTCTATCAGTTACCTAATTCCCATAGTACAAGCAACGCTTGTGTTGTTTGGTGCTATATGGCGCTATCAGAATGGCTATCAGAATGCTTTCAAATAAGAAAGTACTTACATTTGTGAGGAACGGTGCATTGTCATTGATGTCCGTTAGCTCGAGAATGACTTCGGTGGTGGATCGCAGACTGTCGGAGCCAAGCCTGCCTCCGTGGTCGGCTGCCATGATCAAGATCTGCCATCTACGAGTTGAAAGAAGTGGGTACCGTCAATATAGTTCATATAAAACCGATCAAGACCTTCTTCAGAGTATGGACGCATAGCGAGTTTCAAATCGGTGGTCGCTGGTTTAAATCCCGACGTGCACCAATGGGCTTTTCACTCGTATAATTTATGTGCGCAGTAAAGTTTTCAAAACGGTGAAAGAAAACATCTTGAGGAAAAGGGAAATCGACATGTACTAAAACTAAATTTCTAAGACATCTGTCAAGTGTCAAAAAGGTGCCTCATTGAGGCGACTTTATTCCTTTCCCACACTGGCACTGGTTAGAAAGAGCTAGTGACGTAATAATGAGAGAGAGTGATACGATTAGTCGATTACTAGTAGTAGTAATCGAATAGTAATAGTAGTCGAGATAATGCAGTATTCCGATGCTAGGTCAGATGAGGTCAAACCCTAGGACGGTGAAGGATGGTGAATGAACGAGCATATAACCCATCTATTGCTAAGCGGGTATACTGCCCATAACAAGAACATCTGGTAATTTTATGTTACCTGGTGAATCCAGAAGGCTGGTCGCGATCCAGAGGCTTAGTCAGTCGAAGGCAGCCGTCGTTGTCGATTTGCAGAAATGCTTTCTGTTCGTGCTTCACGAGGGAGTAGACGATGTTTTGGGGTGCATTTCTGTCTTTGATGTCAGGGTCGTAGGCTTCCACCTAAAACATGGTTATGATATACGCTTTAAAAATAAAACAATGACGACTCTGTAGTGTAGTAATAACATTCAACATCTTTAGAATTTCTATATTGCACTATGGACTCCTAGTAAAGAGAATTTTTATTAGAGCTTAATAATCTTATTAAATGATCTCAGCGTTCTTCGTTCTAGGATAGCAACAATTACTTGATAGACTGTCTAGAGGGAATCGCTGAACAATACAAGTTCTGGATTATACTACATGCGTAAACGGAATGCTGTCTTCGAAGCTATGAAGTTAAGGCCTATTAGGTATTCATGTTAAAAATGAAGCTATAACTTACTTTCACAATGCACCCTTCATACAGCTTTTCTTCCTCGATGGTCTTCGTATAATTGGCGAGAAACACCGGCGGGTTATCGTTTAAATTCTCAATGTTGATGATCACTTTAGCATAGTCTTCGTATATACCATCAAAAGCTCTGACATCTAAACTGTAACTAGTGATGTTTTCGTAATCCAGTTCACTGTTAACTCTGATCTCACCGGTGAAATTACGGATGACGAAAGCGTCGTATGTATTGCCGGCGACTATACTGTACGTGACTACGGAAGCTGTAACACAAATGAGTATAAGAATTAGAACACGAATATAAAACATGCAGAAAAAATTACATATGGATCATTAAAAACAAATATCCTGACTTAGTATTTCGCTTCTCTAAGCATAACTAATGTAAATGTAAGGAAATATTGGCGGGTCTCAGATTCGACACGCGACTGCAGTTTACCATTATAAGACATGCTAATATTTTGCGTGGAGAAGTATCATAACGACTTCACTTTTTCTTAACACTCAATTTTCTTTTTCAATCTTATTTGCGTACAGCGGGTTATGTATGAAAACCGATTCTTAAGAAGTAAATCTAAAAATAATGTTTTGTATCATACCTGTATCAATATCCAACGCACTAACGACAGTGACAAGCTCATTAATATTTGCGTTCTCAGCAATTGACTCGGCAACATACGTATCTTGAGTGAAATGAGGCGGATTGTCGTTTTTATCCGCTATTTCTATTAAGAATACTTGTTGACCAGCATTATGCTTGCCGGGAATCAGCGCCGATTCGGAGTTATCCGTCGCTATGATCTTTATGTTGTAGAAACTCCTTTCTTCTCTGTCAAACATTTTCAATGTGGTGATGTTTCCAGTGAGCGAGTCTACTGCGAAGGGATCCGAAGGGTCGCCAAGTTCATATGATATTTGATTGTTGGCAGAAGTGCCGTCCGCATCGAAAGCTCGCACTTGCATCACTGGTGTTCCTGGGTTCTCATTTTCGAGAACACTGCCCGACCTAATTTCACTAAAAATTGGTATGTTGTCGTTGACGTCCTCAACTTCGATTTGGATTATGGTTTCCGCCGCTAACTTGTAGTTGTTCTGAAAATTTAATTGTTACAATAAGAAATCATATTATACAATATATAATTAATAACCCTCGAAAATTTACTGAAAATGAGGCATGTCTTGGACAGTATTACAGGTACCTAAAACTATTTATAACGTTAAAAATGTTTAGTTAACGAAGCCGTTTTTCAAAAACAATCATTTCTACTTCCAACAATGGAGGTAGCGAAATATTAGTTCTGCTAGTTGAACCAAAAGATTTAAATAAATAAACATGTTCAGAATTTGTATAATGAAAAATCCGAAGCTTCAATAAGAAGAATTCAACAAATATTTTCGACGTACCTGTATTCTAACAGTGAGCGTATAATCTGTTATTTTCTCATAATCCAAATGGTTTCCCAGCTTGATATAAGCAGAGTCGGCCTCTGGCTCCAACACAAATGTGTGCCATTTGTTTGTTTGCTCGGTCTGCCCCTGTACTAGTTCAAATTGTAACTTTTTCTCTTCAGGGATATTTGAGCTGTAAATAAATAATAAGCATGACCCTAATACATCACACATACAATTATTTTATATCCCCACAGGGAATTCACCCAAATACCACGTAAACTTATAAAGAAACAAGTGACTGGTTAGACATTGTTGAATTACTTTCCAACCGCCAAGTTTCTGAATTTCAAATTCACGTTAAACTCATGTCTATTAATTCGTACTTACATTGCCCTAACTGTAGCTATAGGTGTGTTGAAATCGGCGTAATTTTCTTTTAATCTTATCGGTTCGTCGGGAACTTCTATGAAAGATGGGCTCTTCTTGTTAGATTCCACAACTTGGATGTCTAAAGTTATGGAACTTTGTTGCGGGGGATCGCCCATATCTTTTACTATCGCGCTTAGTTTGAACTTGTAACCGGGCAACTTCTGCGGAAACAAAGGAGTTTGTTAGTACAATTATAGTGTTGTTTAGTACAACTCCAATCAAGCATAAAGTGGATATTATGCAAAGGCTGTGAATATATTATACTTACGTCAATAGTCTTGTTTAAAAATATAACCCCGTTGTCTGGATCTATGTAAAAATAGGCTTGATCCGGCGAGTTTGAATCCAAACTATAGTGGACTATGGAGTTGTTTCCATCGTCTATGTCAGTTGCTGATATTCTCATAACTTCTCTCCCACTAGGAAGATCTTGCGGTACCGACTCCGAATATGACTGTGTATGAAAAATCGTTTTAGTTTCCGTCACTTTTTAAATGTTTCATAACAACACGGAATTAAAGGAAATTATGTTTTCTGAAACTATGAATTGGTTTATACTGTTTGATTCAAGGGACTCAAATTATAATTATCATTGTGACTTAAAAACCTTAAAATAGGTAATCAAAGTGAAACTTAGCATACAGACAGTCAATATTCTAAACAGTTCTGACATGTTCTACGCGAAGCATGCCCAAAGCTTAGAGAAAGATTTTATCTTGTAAATAATAATAATCGTGCAGTGTGATAAAATGCGCCTAGGGGGAAAGAGCGGCCTAGCTAAAGAAAACACATCAACTACAAATGTGCAAAAAAAGTGTATCCAAACACATGAACACTTAAAATATATTACCAATAATGCCTTGAGTGGCGGCCTATGATCCTAAATCAGACATGCAGGAACATGCAAGTAAAGAAAAGATATTTCAAAATTGTAGTATTCGATTGTTACCATTGCTTACATATCATTCAATGACTAAAATAAAGAGAAAGCGATGGTAACAATTGAAATAGAACACGGAAAAGTTTGTGACATTTTATTGAATTTGTGCGAAACGCTTTCTCTCATTGTGATAGTTTCAGTTGTTTTGGACAAACCTTCCATACGTCTCCACGGAAGACCTTGGAAAAACAGGCAAGCGTTAATAATATCTGCGCCACGTTTTGAGGCTAATGAACGAATATTATGTTAGTCACATGATAAAAAGACACATAAACATTGATGACGCTCATTTCATCAGATGATATGAAGTAGTTGGTGTATATATATGACAGACAGAAACATGGAATAAGTATAATGTTGTGAAAATAAATAAGAAATATACATTTGTATTTTACCAGGATGCTTCAACATCACATTTCATCTTTCATAAACATTTATTATGTATCGGTTCGAAATATCTAGCCTAAGTTGAGCTTAACATTTAGCATTTTATTAAATGGCTCGTCGAAGATTATCATTCCATTGTCGAAGATTATCATTCCATTAACAATTGATCACCAGGATTGATAGGTACTCACAACTTTGTCGAAGACCGGTTGGTTGTCATTGATGTCCTCTATTATTATTTTAATTGTACACGCGTCGTCAAGTTGTGGCTGACCGTTATCACTCGCTCTTACTGTAATATACGCTTCTTTTTCTCTCGATGGCTCATCGTGGTCGAATATCTGTAGCATTTCATTGTTATTAAAAATCAAATTGAAGGAAGCTTTATTAGAAATATTCTTACCTACACAAAGTCCTGCATAAAGGTTTGCTATAGAGTTACTATTAATAATATTTTGGGAACTAATGCAGAATTAGGACAATTTAGTTCAAAGCGTTGAGGTAGTATCGAACGAGAAATATTGAAATAGTAAACTCACATCAGCAGTAGTTATTCTGCCCGTTTCAGGATCGACGTGAAATCTCTCTTTTTCTCCTGGTGTGGATACGAATTTGTATGTGACTGTTCCTCCCATGTCGGGTGGATCTCGATCCTCCGCTTTTACCTGTTGGTATCACTTCTTATTAACATTCAATCAAAACAAATCATAGTTGGTCGACATTCATTCAAAATTATTCAGTGAGTGTTGATACCAATTACCTGATCCACCATATGCGTTAACTTTAAAAGGATATGAAAAGTTACTGTATTGACAAAAATTATAACAAAAATATATATTTTTTTATATAAATGACTAGCAAACTTTACAAGATCACAAATTACGAAAAAGCAAAATCGAGAAATGAAATTGTTGGAGAACTAGAAACTATACTAATGTATACTCTGAGACGTTTGATTGGAAACTTTGAACAGTAATTTCACTTGATGAAAGGTGATGGAGCGATCATGAAACACCCCTAGCTAATCGACTACTCAAACGAAACTTGTAAATTAGTAAGGCCCTGAGGGTAATATGTAGAACGATTACAATCGTAGTACTTGCTGAAATAGCTAAGTAAGCTAAGTATAAGTCCCCACTCGGTGGTTCAAACGTAATAAAGCTTGAGAAATTATAATTCTGGCGTGGAGAGTAAAAACAGAACAAATGTAGGGTTCTGTGTTTTGGATCACTAGGGTTCCGTATGCAGATGGCATGTACACTCGTGTCTTTGGCTCTCTCAAACCAGTGTTATTAAAGTACATCTCAAAGAAGTACCTTGCATTTGAAACATCTTCCAATTAGTGGTTAAAATAGTAATAGGACAAAATAGTAACCGCTCAATGTTTGCCTGGTCGAAGATAGAAGCCAGATCGCTTTGCAAGCACCATATTATCCATATCTTCCAACCAACGACATTAGAATTAACGATTTATTCTAGGGAACCACTACTATCACACCCATAACTACTGCCAAAGTAGTGAACTCAGCAGAGCTAGTTCGCTTCGAGTTCCGGTCTCAAGGGTGAGGGTGAATTTAAAAGCCCGTAGAGCTCTCGTTCGTCGTGTCCCAGGGTGAGAGGGGCGAAATGCGATGCGACTTAGGGTGTCCCATAAGTAAAAGACTCTTGAATTGTGTTTCTTTTTATAATGGTGGACATTTCACACAGCGCCATGTATCATGCTTGTATCATGGGAACTAGACAGCTGATATAATCAATACTTATATACTTTTTGTAAATACATATATATAATATATTTTAACACCCAGACACAGAATGAACATCGTTCGTCACACAAATGTTTATCCTGGGTGGGAATCGAACCCACGACCTACAGCGCAGAAGGCAGGGTTACTACCAACTGAGCTGTGAGGCCAGCGGATGTATGATTTAACATAAGTACTGAAATTGTTCATATAAGTAGTGTATTTACTACCGTCATAAAGCGGTCACCTATTCCCCTAGACTAGACTAGACTGGACTAGACTTATTCTAGGATATCAGATAAAACTAATTAATAATGGACGTACCGTAAATACATAAGTGCCAACAGGTTGTTCTTCCTTCACAGTGGGCCTGTAGCTAAGGCATTCTGTGAATAGTGGCTTGTGGTTGTCTTTGACTGCTAACTTCATTGTAGACGCGGGTACAAACTGAAACCATATTATAATGTGCCACTGCTTTTGATTACACATGACTTCAAACGCACTGGAGCGAATCCGCATCAAGTTCGCACATTTTTATACCTTGAATTACGTTTTTCATTCTAATGTGTTTGAAGCTTATTACAATGATATACCGTATACAATAACTTTCGTATTATATAGATTATATAAAAATTTGAGCGTTGAAACTAAAACCATATTAAATAACTTTACGTTTAATTTAACTTGCCTTGAGTGTCGGTAGATCTAAATTGAAAAGCAGATAATAGAGGTTAATGTCACTTTGATTTAGTCATTTAAATAGCGAATCAATAAATGTTTTTGTACTTTAATAGATAATTACAGCCATTATGACACTATGAATATATAATCAAAAAAGTTTTTTTATCTTCTTCCTCACTTTTTCGTTCATTAAATGTTGCCTGTGTGTTTTGCAGGTGTCCCAAAATGGAAATATCCAAGAGTTCCAGATAAGGCCCCTAGGGGTACACCCATGGCGCACCATTACTTTTTTATATTTCGACAGTTTAAAAGCTTAAGATAATATTCGTTTAGTCAAAAAATAAATTGCTTTCATTGAATCAGTTTATGACAGAATATATAAGAGAAAAATGGTTCCCAACAGTAAAAAAAATTGTGCGTGTTAGTTCCGACACGCGACTGGAGTCCTTTTTTTTGATCTGACGGCCCACCTTATGTTAAGTGGTAACCGCCACCCATGGAAAACAGTATTAATAGTTCACTCTTTAAGTGCGATAACATTTATCATATCGGTTTTTGTTACTGCTCGATTTTACTCCACAAGTTTTCTTGGCAGGAACTTTAATTTAAATAGATTCTTAAGGAGTAAACTCAAAATATACACAAGTATAAAGTACACGGTTCGTGTAATACTAGGGGCCCTCTTATTTGGATGACAGTGAACTTTGGGACAACCTGTATTATGAGCGGTTTCAATACGCCTGAAAAATGTTATCCTAAATTATATGCCGCCTAACCTACTATAAAATACATCAATCACTGAAACGCGATTACTTCGTCGACGAAAAATTCTAATTATGTACGAATCCAATTAGTCGATGTTGACACGAGCACAATTGATATGAAAACTCCAGCATGCAATGAAGGGAGTTGTATTTTTCCCTACAATGCTAATTGTGCCTAGAAAACTTTGAGATCCATGTCATTTCAGGAATTCTTATTTGTAATATACTTACTTTATACTTTGTTTGGTAAACAAAAAAAAACTTTAGTTTTTATTGACTATCCTATTAACCTGATTGAGATTTACAATTTATATAATATTGTGGATATAGTGAGTAAGCCACGATATTTTTAGATTTGTACTAGATTTTTTATAACATTATATGATTCGCATATTTGTTATTTCAAGAAAATCCTAAAACGAATGTTGTTTTGTTTTCTGGAATATAAGGGTCTCTTTCACATCTATTTTCAGTATTCTTTCACTATACGTCCATCAGAACTAAGTTGTTACTAGCTTATATGACAGGTAATGTAGGTAGAATATTTTTAAAGTGGAAAGCATTTTTACGATTTGAATAGGGAAAGAGGCCCTAATACGATTTAGACGTAACTTTAAGTGTCAATCAACGGAAGAAGACTGGAGCAAAATGTCAAAATATCACTTTCACATTTGACTTTCTGCTTCTTCCTTGAGATGGAAATTTTCTGTCAATTTTGCCAATTATTGGTAGCTATTAACGGCAGTCAAAGATATTATTATTTGAATGACTTCCTCAGTTCAGCCGTTTAACTTGTTAAAAAGAACAAATAATTAAAAAATGTAACCGGCAAATATAGACCAAACTGAAATATTGTCAGTTTACAAATGAAATGTCAAAATATGCATTTAAAATTGAAGGATTTATTACCTTTAGCGGCTGTGAATAGGCTACAATATTTGCAAACATTTGACAGATCTAATTCACGTCTTTAGAACACCAACATATTCGCATACAGGGGCGATATGATTCCTGATTCTTTTTGACGCAATTGTGTCTTCAGTTTCCAGTATTGCGTTAAATTACGTTGGTGTGCTAAAGGCGTTTGTGACACAGATAAGACTGTCGAACATACGGCATAAGATTCATAATTATTCTGATCAGACAAGAATCAAGTTTCCATAATCGATGTAGGCAGATAATCTGCATACGATTACCTCAGCAATATCATTTCATAATGAAGGGCCTTTAGTTAAAATGTGACTTGGCGATTGATCAGCTAGTGTTTATTTTTTCTACTAACCTCAAAATTAGGTTACTACTAACCAATCACTAAGTAACATTTTTAAGTAGGACTTGATGTTTTTAGGTATGTTCAGAAGTTTCACCTTTGAGCGTCGGATATAGAAACTAGACATGAAAGTGTAGATACAATGTTAAAAGTGTGAAAACAGTTTAATATAAACACATTCGAGGGTGGTCAAATACTTTGCGAGAAACTTGGCATAGTGAGGAAATAGGGAGGAATATGTCACCTGATGGCTGACATGCGCCGGATAAAGTGTACTTTGTTTTAGACACGCTCGATTAGTGCAGCCTCTTTGAATTTGTTATAAACAATGGGATGAAACAGGACCCCCGAGTTTCAATTCGTAGGTCGCTGGTGTGAAATTATGCTGAACCAAAGAGTTTTTACTTGAAAATATATTTTTCATTGAAGTTTTCATGTTATAGGTGTATTTTCTTTAATATTGCATATGTTTTTGCATTACAGTTAGCTTGTAACACTTGCATACTTGAACAATGCACTGACACCCGATCATCGAATGATTTTGGAGCAATCAAAACGGAGCTACTGACGTCAGATTTTAAACTGAAGTCGAGTCGACCTATCTCCTTTCTTGGTTTGATAGGAATTCTTGGCAGACCATCCGATTTCATATTGATGTTCAAAAGCCACCAAATCTTATATGATACGATCTCTAAAATCCTACTGACACTCTTTATTGAATTATTAAGTAACGAGAATTTTTCTAGCCAGAAGTTTCGAACAGAGGAACAAAGTATAAATATCTTTAATTAGTCCCCTTTACGTACCTTAAGTTGCTCATTTTTCCTCACTAGACCGCAAAGTTTTTGATCTCCCCTAGTTATATAACAATAACATTAAATATACCTTATGTCTTTCCTGTGTAGCGTGTCAGAGAGCATCAGAAATTAAGTGACAGATTAGTGAGATGAACAGTAATTACTTACAGTTCCATTAATGTCGCAAGGAATACATCTCATGCACATAAGTCTAATATAAATTTAATAAGCGTAAAATAATTGAAATCTAAAGGGAAAAAGCTGTCGGGGCTGGGTACTGGTGATATGTGGTATAAGTGATGTTTATGGTACATGGGTACGTGGTGCATGGGTAACTCACGGGCGGCGCGTGGATCGGCAGATGCCTTGAATGCCTTAATCTCGTTATGTGGTGTGGTGTGAAGTCTCGTGCTGTGGACAAAGGGAAATCTATGTTAGCTTTCTTAAAGAACTGATTTTTGCGACTAATTATTTTAAAATTAACTTTAAATAAATATCAGACTATTCCAATTCAGTTCAGCTCGAAGGCAGTGTTATTGCACATAAGAAAAAAGTCAATGACACTTATTTATGAGTTTACGAAAGAAACAAATAGAAAGCGCAATAAAATACAACAAAAATATATTAATAAATTGGTGGACATTCCACATGGCGCCATCTAACCCCAAACAAAGCGTAGCTTATACAATGGACACTAGATTACTTATAATACACCAATATTAACATCCAGACTCAGAAAAAGCATCTATGTTCATTGCACAAATAGTTGTCCTGAGTAGGAATTGAATCCACGGATCTACAGCGCAGAAGCCAGTGTTACTACCAACAGAGCCGTGGGGCCAGACAATTATGACAATACAACTTGGGTTCTCCCGCATTAAAGAATGGGAACACCAAAATACGTTACACTCCAAGCGTCACTGAAAATGTATGATGGCAAATCTCATGCGCATGTGATTTCAATATATTGAGAAAGGGTCACAAAAATGATACAAACACCGTTCACACTATAATCTCTTATCTTGTTAAAACTCATCAAAGTATACAAAACAACAACAACATTTATGATGCAAATCTCGCAATATCAAGAATGTGACTCATTGAGTTTCCGCGTAAGGAAGCCACATTATCTCACACTGAGGTGTAATAATCTGTTCGGATTACGCTGTTTACATGTACACTCGGATGTACGGTGTACAGATAACGATAACAAGTTTTAACGGCGCCGTTGCATGTTTGCGAACGGCTTACGGCTAGTACACATGTGTAAGTGGGATTTTTCTTTAAATAATTATTCAAAGCAAAAGTCAAAACTTTTATTTCCATAGAATTCATAAAGAAATGGCTTGGAAACGTTAATATTATTCAAAACATAAGGTCACGCGTACGTATCGATAAGTTTGATGCCTGTTCAAACCCTATCTATTTATATCTATATTATAAATATATGCTTCTGCTCGTGGCTTTCCATGCGTGGTACCGGGATCAAATTAGACTTAATCACCGGCCTTTTAACTACATATATAATACACACATTATCAGCGGTGAACCGATAAATGCTTTCCTGACCGATACAACAAACATGGTATCACGTCGTGCAAAAATGGTGAAACGAACAGTTGGGATACCGAATCGTACAGGCAAAAATAATGCAGCAATATGCCACGGACCAAATAGGATTGGCCTATTTAGCAAACTATAGCCTAGTGCTTGTTGAGTCTCTTTGGAAAAAACAAAAGCGGAAAAAAGTAAATAATACAATTAGTTAATTTAATCAGACTACTTTAGGTCCATATGTGTTAGTAAATCAATTTAAAACGTTAGGCGAAAAATGAAAGAATTAAATGTCTTCGTAGTAGTAAAGGCTTAGAAATATCACAGAAATATTACACAGATGGGCTGTCAGCTAATGTCTGATTTTTTATATGGAAGTTGAAAAATATCGTTTTGTTTTAGTTTAGGTCACACCAGAATAGGCATTAGGCGTCCCAGGGCAACGCAGCAAGTACTCAAAAGGTGTGGCAAAGGTGTTAGAACGTTTGATCCGCTGGGCTTTTGAGTAACAAAGGCCCGCCGTTTGCTGCAGAAGCATCGAGATGCAGTCTTATTGTTTTATCCCGATCGGCTGTGATGCAGTGTTGGTATTGGCGCAGATTCAATACAGTGGCGCGTTTCCAATTCTCTTAGCTAAATAGGAGTGCGCCTGACATTATGTATTATAAAATAACCTCAAGCGAATGTTCAGTAATGTTCCAGTCTCGATAACATAATTATACGGTTTTTTTGGACTTATGTAGTAGGTACAAATGCTAAATATGATTACCAAATTATATCACCATGACTGTTATGGCGCTCACAAAGTGCTTTTGAATTTAGTAATGGAAAAATAAATGTAATATTTAAGGCTTTGTAAACGACCACTGTATGCCCAAAATTGGAAACCTCTCATCAGCTTGAGGTTTCTGACACGTTGCTAACGAATGTCTACATTGGACAGCAGCGTGTGCAACATGTCTGAATATGCGCGTGTGGTTTTGTGAACACAAGACAATGCGTATAATCGCCCTGTTTGACCAATCTCACCACGAGCACTAGTGAAGAGATGAAGCTCGTTCGTTTATCTAATATTAGTTCACTACCTACTGCTGGCGAGCAGTCAGCCAGTGTCATTTGGCTAAAAGAGGAGTGACTACTAAGGAGTGACTAGACTATACTACACTACACTATAATGCGGCATATTCCTATTTTCAGTGTTTGCGTGTAAAAATCGCTCATGTTTTTATTTTTTTTATATATTTTTATAATACCAATACGAAATCAAGGCCGTTTAAAGGCGGAAAATTATGGCCACCTTTATTACATCGTTGAGAAGACACGCCAAATTTCACTTTACACGCCAGAAAATATTCAATTCATTCTTTGAAAATAAATGAGTTTACATGTTAAACCGCGAGAAAAAATGGGCCTTTTGTCATTTCGTTTAATATTGTATAAAAATCTCATCTGCCTTTATCGTGCACATCATAATATGTCATTATTTGTATTTGATCTCCCCGTACTTAATAATATTCCGAACCTCGTATATAAAAGCCTTTCATCCCTTTGAGTGAAACCTTGCGTGCTATTTCCCATTTATACGATAATTCCCGGGACCTTTTTAGGTTGTTGATAGATTCCCCTTTAAGGGGCAATGTTACCTCGATAACGTTTAAGATATTAGGCCTCGGTAACTTTACCATTATCTAGTTTTGGAATAGACACGACTAAAAGTGACATAAGATTTGTAGCATATACATATATATATTTATCCTAATATTTAAGTCAATAATAATTTATTGTTTGTAGCAGTATATCCAATCAAAAAAGCACAATTCATCTTGGGAACCACTGGGGAACTATTACCACCACCATTTCTGTCACGAGTACACATTGTGTCCAGTTATCATACCGTGTCGTAAGCCTTGGGAATATTCTTCAATTTTGTACGACAGGGTTTGCCTAGTAAATAATTAATACGGGCTTTCTTGTATAATTATTTAACTTACAAATTATCCTTGCTGTAAAATTAGCATGCCAACTTTTCTTTAAAACCCGGAGAAACAAACAATTCCATTTCAACAAATTCATATTTTTTCATGAGTTACAGAATGAACAACAGCTCACCTAACTTAAATAGGTTAAACGGTAACCTCTGCTCATAACAAAAAGTACGACTTCGTTCTTCCCATACCTAAGTAGGGGTCGTAAATTAGCACTGCAAGACACGGTTTAATTTATTAGCTATATATAATATTTAACTATAACGAGTAGGTGGAATTTCTTATGTCCTATTATTTTACTGGCCTTGACCACACCTTTCAACTGGAATACAGTAATGATTATGCATTAATGGTTGGCGGTAGAAATAGGTATTGTGACACTAGCCCCCGGACGAACTTAGCATAAGTTCTACCGCCTGAAATTCCAACAAATTCCATGTTTAACTATTGCTTCTGGAATATATTATATATTAATGCTATATTAATAATAAACTTAATACTTTAAATAAATATCGTGTTTGCGGTAAACAAAGCGTTAAAAATTGATCGTTGCTATAAGTTTTGCCAATTTGTGTAAAATGTAATTTTTAGTCAATTCTTGACTAAGATAGGTAATAAAGATTTATTTAATTATTTTCCTAAGTTCTAGACAGTACAGCGCATCGCTAAAAGAAAATATTATTATAATACTAAGAACCTAACAAAATAATAATTGCAGTAGAATCGAGATAGAAACATGTAAAGGAGCTTTGTCCGCAAAAGAAGAAAAGCATTATAAATTAACTATAGTACCTGTATCAAATGTCGAAAAATATCAGAAACGCGTTCACCTCAACCTAATTGTTTCGACACAAAGAACGTAAATAATGCATAAAATTCGTTAAAACTATGGGGCAAAAACAAAACTCCCCTTAATCTACCTCGTCCGTGCCATCATCTGTCTAGATCAGATTCAGCTTAAAATAAATTGAGTGTTTCGATCACTGTGACTTTTTACCCTCAATGTACACAACGTAGAAGAATCTGCGTGCTTTCACAGTATCTATTGCATCAAACAAAGTACAGCCACAAAATGATCGTCATCACATCAGTATTGATTAAAAAAAACAATAAAAAATGTTTGCTGTGGTTTATAACACTTAAATAACAGTTTTTTTTACAGTTATGCTACAATAGAATATTGATTTGCAACACGATACCAAGAAAATACAAAGGTATAATGTAACATAATTACATCTATACTAAATAATATGAAATTATAAAAAAATATACGAATAACTGTGCAAAGAGGATTAGCAAACAGTGCTGGTCTTCCGTGAAGACCTTTTTGGTGAAATTACAATCAGACAAACCAAACGACAGAAAAAGAATGAACGAAGAGAGACGGAATAACAGAATAATATCACTAATACACACAATTTTTTATTCCATTGTTCAGGAGGGAATGTTTCCGGTATAACGGTGCTCCCAGAGAGTTGCTCTTGTGCATTAAAAACATTTACTAGATAATAATTTATGACAGAGTAAAAATTATAACCATGCACATCATGACAAAGTTATGAATCCTACACACAAATAAATTTTCGTCCCTTTTTCCAGAAAGTGAGGAAAGAAGGCAGGCAGAACTTCAATGGACCACTTTGCCCCGTATGGTTACACCACATCATTACGGGAACGTAGACACGACAAGTGATGAGACCATCGAAGCCAATGTTATCCCAGCAATAGCTCAAGCTTCTTCCAGAAAATCACTTTTTTACCAGTGTACGAATATTCAGAGCAGAAGAGAAGAGCAGTAGACTCTCGCCAAGTTCGTCCGGGGAAGTACTGCCACCATGCCCATTTCTGCCGCCAAGCAGTGATGCGTTCGCGTTTCTGTGTTCCGGTTTGAAAGGTGTGGTTGCCGGTGAAATTACAGGCACAAGAGACATTCCACCTACACGTCTCACAGTTACGGGCGCATACGATGCGACTTGGGTCTTGTCGTACCTAGTAAGGGAGGGCCCAAGTCGCATCGGTTGTTATGGGCCGAGGTTACCGCTTAACACCAGGTGGGCCGTCGGCTCGTTACGTAACTGCATCACATAAAAAAAAAAAAAAACAAACATCGAGAATTTTCCATCTTGAAAGAACAACAGCAGTACAATAGTACTACATAAATATGTATGTGACCAATGACCATTCCAATTCTGTTAATATTTCGTGTCCGACAGTCCGAGACAAAATCATATTTCTTCGCGTATATCTTTAAAACAAAAAAAATCCTATCCCTATTATTCAAACTGTATGTAAAATTGGTAGGTAGCAATTTAATAGCTATTAGACCCAAGAACGCTGTTATGACAAGCGTACAATACAGTTTTTGTTAATACACTACAATAACCCTGTTATGTATGACTTGTATGTTACTTGGACGTAAATTAATGGTCTGGTAATTACCAGTCCGGTATACAAGGTGGCTCAAAGTGAAACGTCAGATTTTGGAAACCCCTAGACAGAATTTCTAAGTGCGATTGACCGCCCTTGAGATGCATAAATTATATTGCTTAATTATATTCAGAGATGACTAGCTACAAAAGCTTTAATGATGGTTAATATATTTTGTATTAGAATATCGGCCAGCCTTGCTTCGAAAGGATTACAGATTACATAATTGAAGTCATTATAATAATTTCGTTTCTCAATTACAATAAAGATTATTCAATTTAATTATAAATACCTTTATAATTACGTATCTACCGAACATACCTAATTATAATCGAAATTTAAAATAGTACATAGCAATTAATCCGATTTATTTTATTTAAACTTTCAATCCAAATTAAGCTAGTATTACCTATCCACCAAATTTCAGGATGATTGGATAAACACTGAGGGGGTTTCGTCTTATAAACATACATCACAATGCCGATTTATCTAAGTCCTGTAGAAAAATCACTCGCTTCGCTCATTCGTTCAAAAAATAATAAGAATACTCGTCAAAAAGTGAACAACAAACAACACTGACATAAAACTTTCAGCGAAACGTATTTCCTCCAACTAACTTGAAATATTGCTCCTATACAACCAGCTAGTTATCTCCCGACGATAAGCGACAGTTACTATCCTCTCACTAATAAGGTTCGTGTTACAAATACATTAATTATAACGCGGCACAATAGCACCCCGGGGGACGTACGTGCACTACCCTAGCTGTTTCACGATAAGCTGTTGAGATTTCAATATAAGCTGTGTCCGAGTTGTCTGTTCTTATAGCTCGGAGAGTAGAGTTTTTTGTCGCATTTCAAAATTGAGTTAAGGACATTCAAATCAAATTTAGTTTTACATATTTTGTGACAGATATATTTCAATTACCTGAAACCTTATTTTAAGTATAGCTCATTCTGTAACATTGTAAGATTGAAAAAAGAAATTGCAAAATCTTAGTATGCACAGGCCATAGTATATGTGATGTCGTCTCGTCTATACCTGAGAATACGGATCCAGGTATGCTCAAACTACCCATTCAACGGCCGGGAACACAACAGCGTCGCGTGTGCCTGACACCGGAACCTTGCTTTTTTCTCAGCGATCCTTTGTTGAGCTTCCTTTGGCTAACTGTGGATTAGAGCCGGCCCCCAGGGGTCGTAGGGGGTCGCGGTGGTCCCATTGTGTCGCCCAATTTGAATATTCAAGTGTGGGCACGCTCCGTGAACGATGTCGGTGGTAGGTAGTTTTTTTCTAGTGGCTTCGTGAGTTCCTACTATTATGGATAAACAACTTTATTTTATAATTGACTAAACAGATATTATTTTAAAATTTTCACAGCCTTGCAGCCGAGTATTATGACACAGATATTCTTTTGAACAACTATGTTACCCGTATTCTGACAAATACATACATTCAAACAGGCATGCTATGAAATACTATAGAAGCCTTACTGTTTTTTTTTTGTAATTTTGATGCATATTTACGCAAACATAGTTAATCATTTGATTTTCTTCCTTATTTAGATGTTCAAAACGTAATATAATTAGCTAATAAAAATATATCACGTCATTTATATGTATAAATGATTATTATTCGAACATAAATAAAATTTTATGAAAAAAGCATATCAAAATTAATTTTAATACCTGTAACTATAGCAAAACTTACACAAAAAACATATTAACATCGAGTCTCAAACTAAGTACGAGTAGCAACATGAAACCAACATAGTCGAAGTGTTAACTTAGCAAAAGTTTCAACGTTTCAGAATAGATTGGCAAGGCAATTATTTAAAAAAGTCGAAATGTATAAGATATGAAGAGATCAGAAGCAAAGAACAAGTATTCACAAAAAATGTTCTGAAACTTAATTTAACTTATCTGATTATAAAAGCTAATTGTAATTGTTTCATCAGTAGTTATAATGGATGTCTGGGACCGAGAGCTTTCAGATATCTTTTTTCAATGCTTTCTTAGTTAAATTTCTGAGTATTAACAATAATACTCATTAGAATAAATGTCTTGTCCACGGCGTGTTTAAAGCGCATGCTTTTCAAGCCCACATATAACATTTTATTTGTTCAACGTAAGTGCTCAATTTATTGCAAACAGTTACAAATATTTATTAAAAATGATATTTTTTTTGTTATCATTATATGTAAAAGTATGAATAAGTAAGTACAGACACATAAAACTTCCGTCTTAAACTTGCGTCGAAATTTAACCAATAAAACTGTCGCAGATTCAATAATTGCATTCCTGGTTTTGTTTTTATGACTTTTAATCGATACAATTGTTTATTCACATCACTCAACCAAAATGTTTGGAGGTTTCTTTACGATTATTAGCAGGAGTGAGAAAGTTGCTTCGTAGGTTGCCGTGGCAGCGATAAGGCCGACCCACTGACGAGTTATTATGCTAAATTTTATGTACGTAAATTACTGGTGCGGTGGGCAAAGTAAACAGAGGGAATGAATTATTGGATTTCGGGCTTAATTTTAAGAATGGTTGTAATTCACACGACAATTTTTCCTTATCTTGTAATGTACGGACGCCCGCCCAAAAATCTTCGGTAAGGTATAATTAGTTATATATCAAGGTACATGTATATAGTAAAGTGTTGATTGTTATTCATATTTTGTAAACCAATGTCACATTTGGTTAGATTCTATCTGAATTGTACTTAATATGTATTGTAATATTTTTTGTACTTTCTCTCTTGTTGATTTTAAATATGGAACTCGCAGGTAGGACATAATGGACATAGCATTTTATTTAGTGTTTATTATTTAGTTTTTTTTTTTTTTAGTGTGAAACTAGAACTACGGTACAACTGAAAATTCTTTACAAAATTCGGCATGGACTGGACTTGAACACTGACTCAGCGTGGTGATGCGCCGCCGGGCAGTGAAAATCACTTTTGAATTAAAAGATTGTAAATGTCTTCTCGCCGAGAATCTTTGGGCATATTTTATTTGAATATCCAATATCCAATTTTGAAAATAACTTAGCTAGTGAAGAACAAAATTAAGGAAATTCAATGGTAAAGCCAACAAGTATCGGTACATATTAAATATAGCCACATATGGCGTAATATATATATTCAAATTTCTAAGACAACACATGTTACTATTTCATGCCCTCAATATGTTCCATTGCGGTTGTGTGAGACTGGACGAAGGCGAAAATATGAAAAACCTTACACACACTTGTTTTCCTGATTTGATTTCCGAATTCAGGCCCTTTGAACACAACAACTCCTAGAAAATCCATAGTACTATATGGTCGAATGTTTTCCGTACGGATACTTCCATTCGTTCATTTCGAAGGAATATCCTTGCGTTCGGAATTCCGGAGGTAAAAATATCAAATTGGACATATTCTACGACAATAGACATAAGAAAAATATTATTTCCATTGAATTCTTAGAGAAAAACTTTAAAATGTCAACAATTCAACTTAAAAATTCCGAACGGAACCCGCTTTCTTGAAGTCGCACTCCGACTGAGCTCTGAGATTTCGTAGCACAGAATCGAATGTGTATATTTATATAGACATAAGAATGCGGTTTCCTGATACGGTTTCTGATTCAGGAAAAGTTTATGCGGTCGGCCTGAAATGAATATCTGAGTACTTATGTGGTAACATTGCAAAGGTATAATTGGACAACTGATACACCACAGATTATATGTGGTAGACGGCACTCTCGATACATATTATTATTTTAAATTCTGTTTAAATAGGTGGACGTAAGTTTAAGTGTACGCATTATAGATGGCACTAGGTGTTCTGGACAACAGTTGTAAAGCTATAAAATAAAAATATTCTTATTATGAAAGGTTTTTTGCGAAAGTGTCACCTATTAGTTCACTGTCAATCATTAGCGACTTTAATATAAAATTAATAATTTGATTTTGTTAATACATTATACATTAGATATTAAACTGATGAAATGACTCATTCAAATTTCCCTTAATCAAGTATATAATCAGCAGCTCGTTCCGTAGCAGACTTCCAGATTGTACAGGTGTTCTGCTATCATAAAAATTTTGAATATTCATCAGGTATAATCTATTCGAAGTGGTGTTCCCATGGACGTGGTCGGATGCCCACCACTGAACGCGGGTCACGGACACGAAGGCGAAAGTTGGGTGCCTTTTTCATTGATTTCGAAAAAAGGGTCTAAGTTGTGGCTTTTGTTTGAAGGTGGGAACGCGTAATACTTGAGTTACTCTTTTTAGATGCATTAACGTGGCTGAAGAAATTGTGGAAGTAATGGCAGACACGTTTCACTTAAAGAAATAAATAAAATATATTTTAGTGGACATTTCACACAACGTCATCTAGCCCCAAAATAAGCTAAGCATAGCTTGTATCATGGGGACCAGACACTGATATAATACTTATATACTTTTCGGTAAATACATTATTAACTCCCTGACAGAACAAACATATATGTTCGTCACACAAATGTTTGTCCTAAGTGGGAATCGACCCCACGACCTACAGCGCAGAAGGCAGGGTTACCAACTGAGCTGTGAGGCCAGTAAGTGTTATCAATTTACTCTTTGAGACAACTAGGTGTTTAGTGGAAAATCGACAACGACGCAAAATACAAGGGGCCATCTTTATTGTCGCCGAAGCAATATAGATGTGCCAAATTTCAACTAACTTCAAGCGCTTGAAAAATGGTTGTTTGTTTTTAAACGAAGAACACGAAGCAATATGCATAAAATAAGGGTATAATCTTTACTTAAAATATATAAAAGAGAGCATTCATCGTAAAAACATGCAGATTAATAGCCGAATTAACCCAAGGTAGAATTTATGTAGCCGAAACTGCGTCATAAAGCATATTATCCAACACGACACATGAATATGCCATGAATAATAAAAGTTACTTAACTAGGCTCGCGAAATGACCGAGACAACTGACACTTTCATAAATATTCACTTTCGGGCCTTTGTTCATTATACTTCGAGAAATTCCGTTACGATGAATTCCGAACCGAAACTTCATGGATTCGGAAAAAAATTAAATTAAGGTTGTCATTCGAGTGTAGGATGAATCAAGCTGCGTAGGTACTAGCTAGATGTATACCTCTATTATATGTACTTATCAGACATATTCATGACAGTAATTATCTCTTGTCTTCATTAATCCTACTAGCACAAAAAAAGGTTCCAGCGACGAGTTTCCCTACTACTAACTACTAGTCGAGTCACTGGTATCGACCAGTCAAAGGATTTTAAGTGCGCCTCAAAAGGCTTCTTCCGTAAACTACGTATACTACGAATCTTCCCAACTGCAAAAAAAACCCGAAGTATTCTATCATCTACAAATAAAAGCTTAATGATAGGAACTCTGGATGAATGTATGTTTCATACTCTTTCACGCCACAGGTACTAAGCCGATTACGTTGAAATTTATAATATGGGTAGATAATGACTTAGAAAAAACAACAGCTACATAATCTTTTTATCTCAGTAAGCGGCGGACACAAGCTAAGTAATGCGTGAATTATTACTACTAAAGAATCATAACATATACTTTTACACACTCATTTACCTGCAAAGCAAAAATCAGCACAACTTAATTCCTAAACATTCAAGACCCAATTAAAAGCCCCATGTACAGCATAATGTTAGCCCCGGCCGGGAACAAACCGAGGACTCCTCACTGCGCAGGCAAGTTTCGTAGCCGCTCCTTTCGCCAGACAATGGACAAGCGTACTACGACTCCAATCATCTACGAATAAACGGCCGTTATTAACAGATAAATTATTGCTCCTTCACAGTATTAACAAATGGTCTCGTAAATCACTGACTCGTTTTGTCGTGATTCGACATAGATTTGTTGCTGTTGATTTATTGTTTGTTAGTTTACTCCGTTTCGTTGTTTTGCGAATTTTCCCTATGTACTTGAGGGTGCTAGAGAGGTACGGAGCTAATGTGGCGTCTGGTAGTATACACTGCGGACACACCAATGTTAGCAGGGATAGGTGACTACAACGATCTACTAAAGTCACTGGTTCTTTCGAACCAGTGTGGTGAAAGGATTTTAAGTGCGCCTCAAAAAGGTTCCTTTCTTGCACTTGACACATGTCTTCGAATTTTTAGTTCTGGGTCATGTCGGTTCACTCACGATGTTTTCCTTCACCGTTTTGAGAACGTGATATTGCGCAGATAAATCTTTAGGTTAAAACTCATAGGTGCACGTCGGGATTTGAACCGGCGGCGGCAACCGTGTTGAAGACGCGTGCGGGCTGCGAGTAAAATTAAGATTGAATGTATTTACTGGCCTATAAGAAGAAATTTTCAGGATTAAGGTATTTAAAAATATCCCTTACTCAGTGTGTGGTCAACTCCATATTAAAAAAATAAACATATAACTGAATTTAACAAGTTCAAAATGTACAGAGGATATATATAGCAACTAACCCATAAATAGATGATTGGGTTAGATGGCTCTTGGACAGATAGGCAATATCCTTTATTCTTACTAAATATTATGTTCAAGTGAGACACCCTTTGTATTACTGTGTTAAAAACATAAATTATTGCCACTATCATAAAACTTCAGCAATTAATTAAACATTCATTAAACCTGCGAATTGAATTTGCCCGTTCTCTTCGGCTACTTGTTTGCATTATCATTAAACACCGCGCATTTGTCTTCGTTATACGAATTTAAGGAGTTGCTGGGTAGTTTTCGCAATTCCAAATTGTATTGAAGAACGGCTCATTAATAACGCATTAGTCGTATTAAAAGACCTAATAAGATTTTAAAATATCAAGAAAGAAATCAAATAAAAGGAATCATTGTTTTGCTTTGTGTATTGTGTATTGGATAGTGGAACGCATAAAATAATTTTAACAAGAAAAAATAATTGCTATAATTAGTCCGAATATATAATATTACTTAATTGTTTTTTCTTGTAAAAATATATCGCCCACTGAAAATAAATGTACTTGTGTATTTGCGATTTTAACGGGACTTTCACTGGCAGATAGCTGATGTTATTAGGTGTAACTTAGGCTACTTTTCCAAGAGATAAAATATTTATATATTTTATAAATATATACATATATAATAAATAGTAACACCCAGACATAGAACAAACAAATATATTCATCACACAAATGTTTGTCCTGTGGGAATCGAACCCACGATCTACAGCGCAGAAGGCAGAATTACTACCAACTGAGCTGTAAGGCATGTAAGTATAGTCAAAAAAATATTTCAATATATTTAATAAACAAATGGCGAGGAAACGATCAAACTTAGACGAGACCAAGTGATATGTAGATATCTGGAGAGAATATAGATTCTGAAACAAAAGCCATCCCAATAAAAAAGTACTATGGCGCGCCATATGTGACACCGGCGCGGCGCGCCGCCTCTGTGTCTAAAACTACCTTCAAACAGGCTAAATATAAATCTCCCAACAATGGGTGGTTTACGGGTTTATGTATTTATACACAAGGTGTAGAATGTCACGGGTCGAAGATTTAATAGGCTTTGAGGAGATCCATTAACGGGCCCAGATTAGCTGGCGGTCTCTAACAAGTTTATTGAATTTCACACTGATTTTGTTTTGGTTGCCTCTTAAAATAAACAACCTGAGATAGCTGGTGTTATTACTAAACTAGTCTCTTTATTTTGATCAAAATCATATTATCGAAGTTGTCCTTCCAATTAACTTGGTTATTATATACCAATTGGTTATATATAATATGCACGATGTGATCTAATTATTACAAGCTATAAAAGCGTGTACTTTGTGCGTTGAAAACCAGTTTATCTGAAAAAGGAATTGTTAACTTTTTGGTAAAAGGTTTTTATCTGATATTAACAGGAAAGAAAGCTTACTATTTGTCACGCTTTCGTACCTATGATGGTGTAACCGCAATGTGGAAGGTGGGCTTTTGAGGATGTGCCACCCCTAAACGTATAAGGCCTTATAATTTTTTGAGTTTTTATTCAAACTTATTATGCTATATTAACTATTTTTATTAAATAATAAAATGATCAATTCCTATATGAAGAGGCCTTTCTATCACAACATGTTGCCAACCCTGTATATGCGTATTCACACATCGTAAATAACATAAACGCATATACTGTTAGGAATCTTTCACATTTGCCTCTTGTTTTTACGTTCAACCGTAAAATTCCCAACACGTCCTACAAAGTCAATCATTGTTTTATTACACAGTAAAAGTTAACTAGAACCGAAACCCACGTAAGATTTCCAGATTTCCCGGAGCTGCCTGGAAGCACGTTCTAGCATACTTCATTACTTTTGGATTGTGCATCGTAACAGTAATAAGACAGTGCAGCGCGCAACGTCAGGGTAGATATAGTACAATCTATTATTAAGAATTCTATAGTTAAGAAATAAAAAAAAAAAAAAAAAAAAAAAAACTCGTAGAAACCCTGATAGCCTAGAGAAGCTAATGGTAGTTGGGCAGGTCGACGGGAAAAGACCGCGCGGTCGCTCACCTACCCGATGGTCAGACCTAGTAAAGACGCTCACTGGCCTGCCAATATCCAAAGCTATTAAGACCGCCGAGGACAGAAGTACATGGAAGAGTATAGTGCATCAAGTGATCAACATATCAGACTAGACACGACCTTCAGCAATGAAGATGCCGACTAAGAAGAAGAAGAAGAATAGTTAAGAAGACATAAACTGGTATATTAAAAAAATAAAATTTTATATCTGTACAATTATAGTGTAAATATATAGCATAATTAATGTATTAATGTGTGAATACATTATTGAGCAGTTATTTAAGATAATAGATTATTTACGATAAAAGTTCACTAGTCCACACATTAGGATTCCCTGTATTTTGGGTTGTTGTATTCTGCTCATAAAAAGAGGACCAGGCATTAGCCTCAGAGCACGTGAGCTAATTGATTCGATTCCCCGACAGGATTAGATAGGAACTCGGACGGAAAACTTCATTACCTAACATTAGATTCTTAAAAATTACGTGTAGAACCGGGATGTGTTTGGCGAACGGTCCTTCTTCAGGTGCCTTCGATAACCGTATCTGGCAGCCCAACGCGATGTAATAATGCCGACGTAGGCATATCGTATTGCATACTTCTATGACATTATTGTATGCCTAGCCGGTATGGCATATGAAGTTAATAGTTTTTTGTTGGCTTTCAACTTCAGGGGATTTAACCTTCAAAAGGATGTTTTCTTTTGATTGTATTTAAAAAGGTATCTTCTACAAGTTACACTTTTTTAATTGTAAAGGTTCAAAACACATCTGTACACTTTATAATAATCTGAACACCTAAACTTTTAATTATTCCCGGAATTTCAAATGATTTAGAAGATCAATCGGAAATAGGATTATAATAATTGAAATGTAAATATTGAAGTTTGCTCAATATTGCTCCGTGACCAAGAGTAACCTAAAGTTTTAATTAAAATGAATGTTATTGAGCTGAAAATATCAAAAAGTCGATTTGTATGGAAAAAGCTTGATGAGTTATTTCAATGGTGAGAGTTGTTGGTCTGTCTATAGTCACGCAAAGAGGAGGACTACTAATGAAACCTCCTTGCGAAAGAATCAGTGTGTGAAGTTACATGTGCTTCACAAAGTGGCACCTTTTGTTTATTGGACACATGTCTTCGAACTTTTTGATTATGCCCATTTATTTAAAACAATAGATCACATAGACTCGCCGCTCTGAAAAAGCCTGGGACATGCCATTTATGATACCTACTCTTGGAAGACGATGGCTTCCGAAATACAGTTTTTAACTACTTCGGGAGCCAAAGGCTTCAAAGCAACTGATTGTACATTGATGGTAAAACAATAAAGATGATTATGATTATTATAATTATTTCTTTAATCGTTACTCTTAGCAAATTTAAGTAAAGATAGGTTAAACTCTAGTTTTAATCCAGAGGTCGTTTAAGTGTATAACTCTCTGTGTTCGAGAGTAAATATGTGTTAAGTCCAAAAATGGACGCTCTATGAGGTCGCTTAAATCTTTTCACCACAATGAATCGAGAAAGCCAGTATAACGTATATTCCCAAATCACTAGGAATTGTAAATTTAATTTAGCTAAAAGTGCACACAGTAGATTTTACAATTAAATGAAGTGGCTAACTGGCCACATGCCCAACTGATAACATTACTCCAGCTCAGACCACTTCACATTAACAATAAGCCTAGTTTACAAGTCGAAATGGGTGGCCTGCGTTGTTTAAATAAAACATGACAGTTTCTATCGAACCTTTATCAATAAATTATTAAATAAATACTTAGTTCTGATAAATTTTATCGTTGAAATTGTTGGAAATTGGGAGGCGTAATTCGCTGTGTCGAGCGGTTTGATTTTTATTATTCGTTTAGGGTAGAGTGGTTTTCGACATGTATTTGTATGGCCATGAGGTATTCCATGACTGTCGAACTTTTCCCAACCTCCCCTACATTTTTACCCCTCCGAGTGTATCTCAGAAACGGTAAGAGATAGCGGCATACTTCCAAAACTAATGTTAGTCAGGGCTGAGTGATTGTGTCGCTCCGGCTCAGAAACACTATTACAGAAACAATAAGCGAATGAAACAAACTTTCATAACGTCTCAATTTCATATCTTGAAATTGTGCTAAGTTTGCCCGGAAAAGTACTTCCACCACACCTGGTAATCTGCCGCCAAGCATACACAATCTGCCGCCAAGCATACACTCGTGATGCTGGGTCCGGTGAAAGGGAGTGGGTGCCGGTGAAATTGCAGGCGCTTGAGACGTACCATCCTCGTCTCGGAATGATGGACGCAACGCAATGCGACTTGATTCATCTCATACTTCGATTGAGAGGACTTGAGTCGCATTGCTGTTGTCTATGGGCGGCGGTTACCACTCAACATCATGTCAGCCGTCAGCTCGTTCCGTCACCTAAATCACATTAAAAATGTCTAATTCCATCAAAACGTTTTCATTTATCTTCATGAAAAACATTTACCCCTTTCAGCAAAGTGGTTTGAGTAGATATCCTTTACAGCACTCCTCATCAACTCCTCAACGGCGCTGACTCATTACCGCTTACCAAAACAATATTACTTAAACAGAGTCTGTTTATTTAAGTAACATTTGTTGCCTTAACTAAGTTGAATACAGGTTGTAAAAACAACTTGAGCTTGTTTACAAGGTTTATACATTTCGTTGGATTGTTCTTGGGAAAACGAAAGATCGTATTTGAGTTTATAAAGTTGAGATACATTGATATTGATTTTACCGTACATTTGCTTCTGATGCTTATTTAGTTGAGATAATTACCGTAGTATTTAGTTGATTATTTAAGAACGTTTTACCAAGACAAAGGTTTACTTGTGTTATTCTTATGAGGCCTATTATACTTCTGCGTATGACATATGTCGTTCAAGTTATGATTAATGGCTTTATTTTTTGTTTATAATCTATAAGCTGCGTTTATCCTCTTACTCGAAAATCACAAGCAGCGTTGCTCATTGCTTTTCTTCAACAGATTGGGTAAAGTAATGGTCACGGTATAATACAATAAAAATCTTGCGCCTCTTGCAGTGCATTATATACTTTGTAAAATATTATTCAAAAATTATACTTTATTATATATTTTACATACGCACAAAACTTTTACATAAAAACTATAGTTAGATAAGAGAATATATGTGTATATTTATGTTATTATTTATTCATAATCGTATCACAAAAACTAAAGCTCATTCTATACGTTTGAAGTATTTCAAAGCACCTTATCTCACCAGCACTAATGCTCGTACATTGTATCAACTTAAACAATAGTTTCGAGCAAGTGCGAAGTACTGTACCATTCCCGCAATACATAATCGTTTTGTTCACATGAACACATTATTCGCTTTACGCTCGAATAAGTTTCACTTCAACAGAAACACCATTGAAACTGCGCTAAGTTAGGAAGCGGTGATTGCTTAGGAAGATTCGAAAAGAGATTTGGGACAAACATTCTCGAAGTAAGCAACAAAAAATATCCCCAGCCGAAGCAAGTGTGTGATGGTCATAAAGTTTGTTCTTTTCTGGTTTGTGTTGTGTTACACAGAGCAGTAGTCTGGTAGGTGGCCGAATGGTACCGCAATTTATCAGTCAATCTTAGTGGAGTTTATATTACATTAATAATTTGTTTGTGGCTATTTTAAACCATCCCTAAAGTACATTACAAACATTACAAATCATGCCTGTCTAATCCCTCGACTCGCATTTGCCATATGTCTAAAACAGGTGCATCTTACAAGACGTAAATAAAAATTGATTGCACCAGATGCACTCAAGACTGTATCAAGTCACTAACCAGGCCTGTGTCACTCGTAGTCTCGAAAATAACACACTATAGAGGAGAAATAAGCGCTAGGTTGAGTGTAATCTATTAGGGCGTATATAATATGAATAAATAGATTATTGAATTATGGACAGTTTTTTTTATTTTATTTTTTATTTAAATACATACTATATTTTTTTGGTTTTTATAAAATAAACAAAAAAATATTGCACGCAGGTTTGGTACCCGTTATACCTTTGCAGTGGCTACCACTACGCTATCTAAGCACTGGAACTTTCTCATTTCATCATCTCTGCCAGACTTATTCTCTTGGGTTTTGAGACGAGGATGTAGGCCACAAATAAAATGATGAGATTTCATCAGATGCAAGTGAAGTGAGCATCGAATCGTAACAGTGCGGTGTGCGGTTCTAACGTTGGTGAACTGTGAGAATACCGTGACTTTGCTTGCCCTCTCTAAATCTTAAATGTACAGATAGAGAGATGACATTTTTCACTGCGCACTGAATCAAAATAACAATGCTCAGCAACTATATATATAAGAGTGAAACAATGGGCAGTCTCATCACTATATAACAATCTCTTACAGACAACCTTTGTATGGACTGCTGGACTTTATATTGGGGGTCATTGTGGTTTATTTAAGATTGGTTAGCTACATAAACAAACATAAATATGCAGCAAAAATTTTAAAACAGGAAATGTTTTTCAAAAATTATGATAGCCTTTGGGATTTGTACTATTAATTATTGAGATATGGATAATAATTCGGTTTATTGTAGTTTCGTAATGGATTGGTTATAGATTTGAATTGATGATGGCTCAGTCAGTAGTGGTGTGGATTTACGATGTGTAGTTGTGGAATCGAATCTTACAATGAACTAGAGCGGTGAAGGAAATCATCGTAAGGAAACCCTAGCTATATTTACAAAAAAGTATATAAGTATTATATCAGTTGTCTGGTTTCCATGATACAAGCTATGCTTAGCTTACTTTGGGTCTAGATGGTGCTGTGTGAAATGTACACCAATAAAAAAATGGTAAACCTACTAGTGGCAAAATGAAATATGTTCAGGTTTCACCATATTTTTATTAGTTAGATCTAACTTCAGCACGTTCATTAATCTAATTTTGCAGGTTGAATATGATCATTATCCAGTCTCTGTTTTGGAAGTCTGCGTGACTTAAATAATTCGTTATACCATAAATAATGTATGAACTTTTCTTAAATTATATCTAGGGAATGATCATTTCCAACTCAGATAGAATTTCATGCCGACAATTGAATTAAGGGGAAGTGTGGCAACCTAACAAACAAACGTGACATACAAGTTTGTTGTAGATATTTGCTATTCTCAAGAGATTTCACGTTGCAAGCGTGTGTTAGCAGAATTGCGGATTTTGTCCGGTTTTGAAGGAACTGCCGTCGTGTGCGTTTTGTTTGGGTAAATGGTGCAGTCTGCGGCTTTGCTTGCAAACTTGCTCTATTAAAATGTTAACTTTAAGTAGTTTCGTGTGCAACTTAGTGGAGGATAACGGAATCGAATGCAATGTGATTTTCAGAAGTATTGTATAATCTGCTACACGTATCGTAACCTTATTAATTCCTTATAAATCAATTACGGTTCATCCGGTTGTAATTTCTACACGCAGAACAAAAAACTTTCCACCTAAAAAGTATCAAAGTTACGGTCGCAAATGCGACGCGGTCTTCCAATACCTAGGTAGAGGAAGTTATAGCTTTTGTTATAGGCACAGGTTACCGCTTAATAAGGTGGACCATCTTGCTCGTTCCGTATATGAAAAAATAGAAAATGCCCCCCAATTGAACGTCTTAACCGATATCGGTAATTTTTTTATTACAAAGCTGTTAAGTTTTGCTTTTTCTATATGGTAGACAATCTTGATTTAAATATACATATATCTGTTAGCCGTCCCATTAAACATAAGGCTTCGGCTTATCTTAAAATTTGTCCCGTACCTGTATCCATCGCTTAACGTGCAGGCTACATCAAACATTGTCTAGCATTTATTGTTCGGAGCAGCTCGCTTGGCTTAGATTAGAGGTAAGATTCAAACAATGGTCTATTCTGTTCTTTTGTGTGTGTATGCATTGGTGTTCTCAGAGATTAAGCTACAACGAATGGAGGGCATCAGAGAAATATATATAATATCGCAATTTCTCTATGAAATATAAGTTTACAAGACTGCAGCTGAAATCCAAATTATTAATATATAATTCTAAAATCAAACACATGTCAGATTCAAATCAAAATTCTCTTCAAAATATTTGAGCACCTTAGGCAAGTGTTTAAAATGGAGCTTTGAACGTTTTGCATTCTGGAATAAATTACGTCAACAGCTAACATTAATAGATTATAATACGTATTGAAAACACTTTGCGAGAAATAATTTTAAGATTGTATCCTTAGGAAATTGCTAAAGTTAATAAAATGCAGAGAGAAATGAAATTTCTGAACGGAAGAAGGAAATAGGAGTAATAAGAACACATTAAAGCAGGGACACTGTGAAGATTGGATTAATGAAAATAAACGGAAATAATGAATGCAATGCAACAGCTCCCGGGAGCAACATTTATCACGGGCAGGAATTCTAAGGATGAGAATAATTAAGTAAAACATAAGCAGTAAACATAAACAGCAGAAATAGGTATCGCGACAGTAATCTCAGGACTAACGCTCTACAAACATTAAGTTGGTTTAACATTAACTATTTTAATGTTGGGGTTCAAATTGTCATTATTACATATTGAGATTAGTGTTTCAAGTAAGGGTAGGTTCTCCTTCAGTTTTTTTTTCTAATAATAAAAACTTGTTACGCAACACAATTTATATAAGTATATTAAATGTATAAGATTTATTGTTAAACATATCTTGCCGAGTATAGTCTATGCATAAATTCATCTCTAACCGGTTTGTAGGAACTGGTTCAGGTGCAAAATGACTCATAAGTGTGACCTACTAACAAGTTAAACTAAACTTTTGTAAAAAGGTCATCAATGTCATCTTCCGTAGCAAAACTCGATACAGCACTCCAATTTTTTGTATTTTCCTTTAATGAGTCATCCTCATAACCTTAGCGTTTATATGATACCGTCTATTTCAGACATAACCGCATTCCTGATCGATGCATCACCGAGATGACTCGTTATACCTGCAAGAAAGAACTCTGTATTATTTAAACATTCTCCAAATCCCGGTTTACGCGTCGAGGTTTTGCGCGAGCTATAAGGTCGTGTTTCGATTGCCGAGACCAATACTTTGTTAAAACTGACACCCGTCATAGAAAAAAGATGAGGCAGCGGCTTAGATCTTTTATTCGCAGATTTCCATTCAACATACCACACTTAAGTATTTGCTTAAAACTGTTTTATGTATAAAATACAAACAAACGTCTTGATTGATCAGGGGAGATACAGAGTTACTCTCGCTAGAATACAAGACGTCTGCAATGAGAATGTTCAAATACTATGAGAAGGCGCAAAAGCGGTTCCGTCGCGTCTCGGTCGCCTAAAATCCCCCTTACGGGGTTAATTCTCGTATCTTCGAGTTTTTAGCAAGCCTTAAAGAGAATGGTTATTGCCCTAAGGAGTTTCAGATGTTCAGTTGAACGTCGGAAACGGTAATCCTACTGCCGTAAAATTGTTGTCGACTCCAGTACCATTTCACATAGATAAAGACAAAGTGGTGATAGGAACTTTTGAAGTAAAATAAACATACTTTTGCTCTTTAGATGGCGAATTGTTTATTTTGTTGGGGTTTAGAACATGAGAGAAACAAGATTTATTCTGCTTTTGAACTTTAAAGATGGTTTCCGTCATTATCGTTTTGGTTGTTGGTGTTCAGTCGATAAAACATGTTGTTTGTTGAGTCCGCTCTAGAGGTAATTTCATAGCGTTTTTCCATCCGCAATTCATAGACTTTTGCGTTTATTGTGATCTCTAGATTCCCTAAAGACAAATAAAGCATTTTAAGCATAATTTCGTTATCAGGTGGACCGTCCGTTCCGTCTCGTTCCGTCACTTAACTCACATAAAAAAAAAAACTTTCATTTTAGCACTGAATATTTTTTGCTATTTTAGTATCACTTTTCTAAAATCACCATATCCGAATATTACATATTACATATATTTATAAGCACCTTTGATATCCAAGATAGATAGAATTCATTTAAAAATATAATAGCTTCCTATCCAAACTGCGCAGAGTATGAAAATGTCAGTCAAAAACACAAATCGGGGATTTGCCGTCTCGTTAGCATAATTCCAATTAATAACAACGATTAAGGGTAACGGTTAGAAGGATTCGATGGTACAATAATAAGTCCACAGAAGCGCCTTAAAATTTTGGTGCTGCCTGGAGGAACTTTAAGTCATTACGTCGTTAGTTAGTTTAGTAGCCAGTATAAATGAGCTGCTGGCCTTTCTAGACAGGATATCCGGTGGCTGGACCAGCGGCCTCGTCCCGTCACGCAAAACAGGCACACAACTACAAATAGTGTTGGCCAGTGTATATAATCTATATTTATTCTTTGGAAGTACAAAATTAAGGCTTGGTCGTCGGAAACTAGCATCTTGAACATGAGAATTTATATTGAATCCCTTTAATTTGATGTAACTCTTAAGTTATTATATGTATGTTAGTCACTACGATATCTGTTTGTTCCAACGTATTTAATACTAAGTAGCCTGATATAAATAAATTACTATTATATTTTCACACTGCGCAGTTCTGAAAACTTGTGGCATACGTTGTATTTTATACAGACACGAAGTTCGAGTTTCGCTTCGCAGTTTATAATTCAAAGTTTAACCTTTAAGATCAATATTGTTCTTGTGAATCCGTCATCGGATAAAGGATCAGGACGGGAAATCGAAATTGGTTTATAAACGGCCCTGTGATCTTCCAATCCTGATGGGCAATGTCATCAAGAAATAACTTACACTAACCCTTTGGACTTGATTTTGATACTGAAGCGATATTGAGCTCTAAGAACAAATATAGTTAAGTCTAATTTATTATTCGTTAGTTTATTTCATAAATAATGTTATTTCTGTTCATAATTTTAAATGAAATATAAATGAAGAACAAAACCTCAATACATTTCGTGTAAACGAGACGCAATATAATTTCGTAGATTTGTGAAATTAATACAGCGTTATCTAATTAAATAATAATGATTCTACGAAAAACTGTAGGTGCAGTGCCAATGGCCTCACGGCTCAGTTGGTAACCCTGCGTTCTGCGCTGTAGGTCGTGGGTTTGATTTCTACCCAGGACAAAATTTTTTGTGACGAACACAGATGTTTGTGCTGTGTTGGGTGTAATATGTATTATATGTATGTATTCATAAAAAAGTATATAAGTATTATATTAGTTGTTTAGTTCCCATGATACAAGCTATGCTTAGCTTACTTTGGGGCTAGATGGACGCTGTGTGAAATGTCCACCAATATTTATTTATTTTCATTTTAATGTAGTACCCTAGGTATTTGTGTACCTATTTATAATTTCGGAATCATTATCAACATATTTTTTATCTCTCTCAATTGGAGTTCGGATATTAGAAGCAATTCAACAGCACAGATATCGAATTCTGAAAAGCGCCAGGTGGTTATGCCATTATGCTTAAAAACCTGACCGGAACGACAGGTGTTCAAACTTATCCAATGTGTATCTAATCTAAGCAACTTTGAATTTTAATGCGGCGAGATAAGGTCGCGAATTCATGAGCGGGATAATGAATCTGTAGAATCTGATAGGCCATCGATGGGCAGATGGTTGCGGAGGTAGTTTAGAGTTCGATGTTTTTTAGGATTGGACAGGCAGGGACTGAACTCGTGTACCTACGGATACATATATACACCTCAAAGATAGAGACACCTCTTCATCGGTGCAAACTACCTATATCAGCAAGTAATTTTTAATTATATACTTACTGATTACTTATATATTTACTGGCCTCATAGCTTTGTGTGTATGTTGTTATGTATGCCTTATATGTATGTATTTACAAAAAGTATATAAGTATTATATCAGATGTCTGGTTCCCCTGATACAAGCTATGCTTACTTTGGGGCTAGATGGCGCTAACATTAAGAGGATTTTTACAAAATATAAGGAATTCAAGGTATTTGGTCGATTCAATCAACTACTATAATAATTTGGTATATATTACAACTTTCAATATTGAAAATGGGCTTCAAGTCCTCCACTTCCCGCGTTTCAAGAACGCGGTATAGCGCAAATAAATTGTTCAAGTGAAATCTCATTTTTAACCTGTTTATTTGAGTCAGTGACGTCGGATGTAATCCTATCTTTGCTCTATACTATCAGTACAACTAAGCCATGGTGGCTCAACTTCTTTGGTTCACTAAAATTCTGCAAAATAATGGTTCATTTTAAGACTGGCCTTGCAGCTCAGTTGGTTAGTAACCCTACCTTCTGCGCTGTAGGTCGTGGGTTCGATTCCCACTCAGGACAAACATTTGTGTGAGAAATATAGATGTTTGTTCTGTGTCTGGGTGTTAATATGTATTAAATGTATGTATATACAAAAAAATTATATAAGTATTGTATCAGTTGTCTGGTTCCCATGACACAAGCTATGCTTAGCTTACTTTGGGGCTAGATGGCGCTGTGTGAAATGTCCACCAATATTATATTATTTTTTAATAATTTCTTAATTTTATTTCCTATTCGTTTCAAACTAAGGTTTATGACCATGCACATTTCTTAATCCCAAATTCGACACAAGCTGCAAGCTGCGTTACCAACGGATATCTCACTGTTGCCTCAGTATTATGATTCTTATAACCATCGGTTTAAGGTTGAATTTGCCTTTTGTGTAATAAATAAGGTGATCATTTAGGAGTCCAGTGACTCAGCATCACAAACAGCTGGCCTCGTTTTACGGTCATGTATCGAAATCCTTGACAAAGAGACACAAATTCTGATATGGGGTATATTTATGTACCTCGACGCTTGATCTGCCAACGTGGAAAAATTATATACGATTCGTAAGATTGTGAAAAGTCACTTTTTATTACAGCAGTTGTACCAACTTTAATTTTCTTCTGGGGAAGACGTGCTACATAATAATTTTAGCCGCCAAACATTACTTGCTAAGAAAGGTGTAAAATAATAAATATTATATGAATATAATAATAACCATTGATATCTACGACGTAATCTACATAAATAAAAATATAAATAACCAAGAAATGATGTATCCAGTTTCCCGTATACTCAAGGCTAATTTAATTGCACACATTATGCAGAAACGTACATCATCATCATTTTCTTGCCCTTATCCCAACTAGGTGGGGTCGGCACAACATGTACTTATATGTAATAAATAATAATAATAATACTTATATGTACTTTATGCTAAAACGTACATCACCTTCAATTCTCTTGTGTGTAAATCTCTTGCACCTGGTCTGAAGTCTGAACCCACCATATGTCTTAGTTTTTTTAAGTATTATAGTAAAGCAGATGACACACCTGCTGTTAAGCGGCACAAGCTACCCACTGGTATGGGTACGAGGAGGCCCACAATGTATTCTCTCGTACTAAAAGTTTTGAAAAGGAAATGATTTCAGCTACGTCCTTCTCTGACATCCTTTAAACCAGCAAACATAAATAAAGGTTGTATTGCCCGAAGCATATTTCCCGAAATTGTTTGTACCAATCTATGTCACATGAAACAAGAGCCTTCAAAGTGAAAATCGAATTAATAAATTATAGCTTTTATATTCCCGACGGCGATGACGACAATAATTCTTTAAATTGGCATAAATGAGGCCAAACGAGTTAAATCCAATTTAACACATTTCAGTTCAATTGTGATAATGCAATTCTGTATTGAAATTTCACCGAAATAATCTTTTCATTTGCTCACTTCAGCCTTAATCAGTCGTTGAAAGGCAAGTGATTCATATTTATTATTGATGCGGAAATGCGACCAGGTAAATGATGATCGGCGTGTACCAGAACCTAACAAGTAGAGACGTTTGTTAGGACCACGACAGTTGCCTCTTTGAGGCGTTCTTTAATCCTTTCACCACACTGGTTCGTGAGAGTCAGTGACACGAGAGTGGTATAAAGATCGCATTTAGGCAATCATAGGTTTATAACGCATTCGTTGTCAGCCTAAAAGAACAGCTCACTCTAACCGCGGCATAGTATAAAGTATTAAGAATATGTAGAGGATTTCATATTAAGGCTTAATAATACTTATTGTGATGCTAAAGACATATATATCCTGATACCTGATAGCACGATATTAAGAATAAAATTTTAGCTCTCGGGGCCAATGAGACTGACTAAGCCTTTTTTGTAATGACATAATTACTTGACTGATATTTATAATAATAATAATAATATTGGTGGATAATTCTCACCGCACCATCTAGCCCCAAACTATGCATAGCTTGTACTATGGGGACTAGACAACTGATAGAATACATATATACTTTTTTGTAAATACATACATATAATACATAATTACACCCACACAAATGTTTGCCATGGGTGGGTATCGAACCCACGACCTACAGCGCAGAAGGCAGAGTTACTACCAACTGAGCTGTTAGGCCTGCTTGAACATAATAATGTTATTTAAATTTGATACAAGATGAAAATCTGCTGCTAAACCTCCTTCAGTGTTCTGGCAGCCTCACTTTAGAGCCAGTTCTTATCCAGACGTTACGTGTGCCGCCATAGGTTACATATCCAAAAAACATCAGGTGATGATATAAGTCAAAGGCAACACATAATAAAAATATGGTAATTCTACGTCCGTTATTTCACAAGTACTATAGAACCGAGTATGTTTACCAAAAAAGCACATTGAACATTCACACAGCTATCAATGAATGAAATGTGCAGCATAAACAGTTCACTTTCAAAATGGTTTAGCTATCTTTATGTGGCCATGATACATCAGGTAGAAATTACTCGTCACGCGCGAAAATTTCTGTTAGCGCCCGGTAATCCAAGTTACCAATCCAATTTAGCTCGTATTCACGCCCGATAAAGCGCACAATTGAGTGGTTTTCTACACGAATTGCATTACAGATACCCGCAGATTAAAATGAACTTTATCGTAACAGACTTAGATGCAACATCGATTGGAGGACAGTTTGCGAATTGCATGGATTACCGCGGATACGCTGAAATGTTGCTTTGATCGTTTAAATGAGCGTAGAGATGTTGATCATTGAACGAAAACTATGAAGATGAAATAGGTGTCAAAGTCAAAAACTTTATTTCCATAGAATTCATAAAGAAATGGCTTGGAAACGTCAATATTCAAAACATAAGGTCACGCGTACTTATGCAATGGTGCAATGATTCTAACAGTATAAGTAAAAGAATGGACTTACAAAAGAAGTCTCGTATTTTATTTAAGTACAGCTGATCATGAATCTTTGCTCGATATCGTTGCCCCCATTTTATCGGCAAAAGATTTATTATGGACCGAATTTATTTGGAAATGATCTCTACATTTCAAGGGAAAGCAATGGTAGCGATTAACTTGTACAGGTCGCAACATATTTGCACTACCGTAAATTGATTTCCTTTCAGCACAAACAATGTATGTTCAAATTATGTATTCAAAGCAGTACTAAGTTACAAATTATAAATAAAAAATGTACAATACCAAAGCTTTGATTCTTTTTGTATGATTTTTCTTGAAAGTAGCTTACCATAAGTATACGAACAAAACATTCCATAATAAAGTTACTCAGGAAAAACACTTGACTTTGTCACGTAAGCCATCAAGAAGTAAGTGCCTCGCCCACTCCTCATGACAAATTACGCCAACCTCCTTTAAAACACAATTGAAATGAAAGAGAGATACCTTTAGAAGGAAAGAAAAAATTAACAGTATCATTTTTTCGTGTCCCTCGTGAAATGAGAGCGACTAAGCCGAAGAAATTCTAATACAGACCTAAATCTGACGTCAAGGCGAGTCTCGTTGTAACTCACTGCGAAAATATTTGCTTTGTGTTTCATAATTCTACCGGAGTTTTAGATATTTATTCTTAAAGGTCAAAAGTATTTCATCAGGTTTAACTTTTGTTATAATTTAATAGGCCGAGTAACAACATAAACTAATTTAACAACTCAGTATTTCGTTTAATTAATATGTTAAATAATTTGTGTAATTGACAAGTGTCATGAAAAAATCGGACTTCAAAAGCCTCTCTGTTCCATTTGTTTTGTAACAGTGAACAACCAACTTTCCTGCTGAAGTTCGAATTGATAGGAGTTTGGCTATTTTTGTGTCCCTCTTGACCTGAAAACTAAATGTAATACATATCAATAGATACTCTGGTATTTTATTTTTGACGATGCAACCACATTAATTTCTGGTCGCGCCAGAGATAAGAAAAGAGCACGAGCATTTGAATTTCTCTTATTTATCTATTAACTTTTATTTTCATTATGGACTAGAGCTAGATATATCTTTACAGCACGTGGATCATTTACTCGCACCATCACTACAATATAATAAATATGATTGACCTTAAGCTAACCTGTAAACTGTTCTTGTATACATCTATACTTTTTTTTTTTTTTTTTTTTTTTTTATGTAATACATTTACGGAACGAGCCGACGGCCCACCTGGTGTTAAGTGGTAACCTCGGCCCATAACAGCCGATGCGACTTGGGTCCTCCCAAAGTAGGTATGACAAAACCCAAGTCGCATCGTATGCGCCCGTAAATGTGAGACGTGAAGGTGGAATGTCTCATGTGCCTGTAATTTCACCGGCAACCACACCTTTCAAACCGGAACACAGTAACGCGAATGCGTCACTGCTTGGCGGCAGAAAAGGGCATGGTGGCAGTACTTCCCCGGACGAACTTGGCGAGAGTTCTACTGCTCTTAAACTTATCTTGTCTTACTTATCTTGTTTATATAATTATTATTATTATTATTAAATATAACAAGTAGTAGAATATTTTAGGTCCCATACTTTTGGTGCGTTACAATTTTAGTCACGGCACTGATGGTGAAACTGGACATAATATTACTTTTATCAATGTAGAGTTGTATATAATAACATATTTTAGTTATTTCCACTATCGGTCACTATTTATTTAACCTCAAAAAATTAGTTTACCGAACCCAAGTACACACAGGTCACAGACCCCCGATAAGGATTCAATAACCCGCGATAGTGGCTATCAGTTATGCAAATAATATATATTGGTACTTTGTTATGTCAGTAAAGATTTATTGGAATGAAAATAGTATTTGAAGGGACGGGAATTTATATGAGAACGGATAGTAGCAGAGTGGTAAGGCATTAAAATTTTAAAGGGTTCGTTTCAAATCAATAGTGTTCAAAATGATGATTATTGTGCACCAAAACGGAAAAGCCGTTCGATCCAACCTATGTCCTACAGCATAGAAGGCCGGGCAATCAGTGGCATAGTAACTTCTAACAAGCTACTGCACTAATTACGCTGTCATTGCACAGAAGCTCAACCTATCTTCAGCAAATCAACTAACACAATATTAAATGTAAGATTACCCTTTGACTAACAGCATACTAATTACTACCAACATTTATTCGTCAAGTCAATGCGCTCTAACTATAATGGCATATAACGAGCTCTTGTTAGAGAAGCGTAAGGCTATGTTTATGGTTAACGGAGTGTGCTCAATAGTACATTCGTGGTCTAAACACACCAGTGTGACGCAGACATCTTAACGAGATGAAGCATACTTCGAAACTGAATCAAAACCATCGACCGCATTACACCAAAATAATCAAAAAATATTCCACCAATTTTCGGATACAACATTTTAAATAGTATTTTTGTGTTATCTCCTCGACAGCTAGTAAAATTTCATCAGCCCATTTTCTATTATTTTTTCTTTTATATGCGTTAGGCCTTGACTGCTATCTTACCTGATGTTAAGAGACGATGTGGTCTACGATGAAGCATGCTTGCCTAGAAGGAACCTATTCACTCTCCTCTTGAAGACTTTCAGATTAAAGGTTTCAGGAAATACTAAATAAATGCTATGAATGCTGTGAGCTTCGCAGTTGTCGAGTGATTTTATCAAAGTCTAGAACTAATGTGAAAAAAAACGTAGGTACTACTTAATTCTTTATTTTCGGAAGATATATATTTATGGCCCGTATGTAATTTATTAAATTTAACAAATAAATGGCCTACTTTGGACTTGCTAAATATAGCCTATCTTTTGATTTAGTAGTTTCCGTTTTCAGTTGTTTATTGACTTATTAAATCATTGTTCCGCTTTCAATGTCCACGAAAGACGTACCCGTAATATACGTGATCTGGTTTTAATTTATGTTAATGATCCCTCTTGCGCCTTCATACGTCATTGTGATATAATACCGTCCTTGTTGGGTAAGGTAACTCGTAATTTAATGTTCATTCTGTTAGTTGATTATGTTCGGCCAACGAAATAGTTAACTTCCATCTGACTCTGCGGTCGCTGAGTGAAAAGTTATGATGAGTCAATTCTTATTTCTAGGCAATGCTCAGAACTTGCTTGCTTTTACTAAAAATGAAAGTACCTATCAGGAAAAATTACAAACTGAAAGCAATGAAAACTTTCAAATGAGCGCAGGTACAACCTATAAAATCGAGAAAAAAATAAAAAGTAACTTGAAGTTACTTTCTTCGTTTATTTTATGCGCTTGGATTGGACCTTCTATAAGTACCATGTAGGTATATAAAATTCACAGGTGCCTATGTATTTTTGTACGGAAGAACTTAGTTTTTGATTCCCGACAAATACGTTAACCTTAACCTTAAAATTTATTATTATTATTATAATTAAATTAAATTATTAATAAAAAAATAATATAATATGTACGTGTGACAAGGTAATAACATATAAAAAATAAAAGTATACTTTCATTTCAGAAAGAAAGTAAAAGAAAATAAAGCTCAGGTTTATTTTAATGCATCAAAGCAAACCAAAGCTTCGATTTCCTTGATTGTCTTGTTTAACAACATAACGTGTTTATCTAACAAAAGGAGCGCGTAACAAGAGCGCTATAACGGGCCAAATTGACATTTAAATCCATCAACGAGTACATTAAGCCGGCAGTATCGTATTGCGTAATAATAAAATTAAACAATGGAGGAGTGAAACGCGCTAACAACGGTTATATGAAGTAGTCCTTAATTTTCAATTTCGTTGAGATCTCCTCAACATGACGTTATGTGTTGCCTTTATTAAATTCGCGCGGCGCGAATCTCTACTTATTTTCCACGGTAAAATTGAATACACTTTCGAGAAAGGTAATACGTTCGCACAATATGAGTTTATAGGATTTTTCGACCGATCCGGTCGCCCTGAGAAGGTTGTAAATCGTTAATCTATACAAATAAATAAAATTTGAGTGTCTGTTTGTAATATTAAAATAACAGAAAAGTGCATATGGATGATACACGGTTCATATACCAAAACAACATTTTTTACAATTTTTGTCTGTCTGTTTCTTCCGTAACAAGTAATAACTTAGGCTACTTTTCCTAGGGGTAAAATAGGGGTGCATGATAAAACCAAATTCCACGCGGACGAAGTCGCGGACAAAACAGCTAGTGACAAATAAAAACACATCCTTTCAAAACCCTGCAAACGTAAATCAGTCAGCCGTCATGTAGCGAAGTCTAATTAAGAGTGTAAAATACGAGTACTTTGAGCTATCACGAAATGTGTGAAAATAGGCGCAGTGCGATGGAGACGAATTAATGAGCCCAAAATAAATTAAGTATTTAATCTACACAACATTAAATACTTTATATGTATTGTTTGGTCTACAAGGTTTGGTGGTTTTATTGGTCTATCTATCAGAAGATTATTTTAGAAACTTTTCTGGGCTTCCTCGTCTGTCATCATTACAAAAACCTAACTCCTCTGTTTTCTCTCATCATCATTTAGTCCAACGGTCATCTGATCTCAGTTTACTAGTAATAAAGCCAAAAGTAACCCCGACATCTATATTATGATTGATAATGACTTTTTCACAACCTAAAACTTGTGTTTGAGTGTGCTTTTCTCAGATTCCTTCTTTTTATCAGTTTTTTCACTGACCGTTTTTGAGCCAGACTTGTTAATCTGTTAATTCCTCTCAAATGTGCCGGATTCTATCTGTTGCCAAGACCTGTTCTTAGCTTGTCCATGTTGTTTTTTCCAGGATAATTGCGAATTTCAGCGACCTTGACCTTGAAATAAATTTCTGGAGAAATTGCGACGTGAGAATGTTAATAAGGTCAAATTACGTCGCATCTCTCGCAAGCACGAAGAACGCTAATTGCTCCTGTAATTGTTTTTCGATGTAAAATGTTTGTTGAATGTACTTGGTTAGATTTCAGTTCGTTACTAATTGCTATGCGAACCACACACGACCTTCTCAAGAAAGGATTCGCAAAAGGGATTGGAGACTTGGACTTGATGTAATTTACATGAGGTTCAGGAGGTCGTAGGTTGAGGAACAGTGTGAGATGCCCTTTGCCTGTTAATTTTATTATAATTATATTAATTTTATTATAATCATATTTCTTATTCTGTTATAAATTTGACATGCTTGATTTTAATTTTTGTTCAATATATACATATTCACATATTTTATTAATTATAAACCACAACTTTACTTTACACAACTTTTTTTTTTTTTTCCACACCACACCATACCTTCATTTATTTTTGTAACGTTTGTCGGACAGGGTCTTGTGACTAGAGTGGTTTCGGCAGAATAACAGCGTCCACTGCTAAAACAGTGGGCATAATGCTGAGTCGAAGCCCATTTGCTGCTGTAGCACACATTATGTACTAGTAGGTCTTTGTTTTATATTAAATTTCTTTCTTTATATTTCGATGAATGTAAAACTGATATATTTTTATTTTTATTTCATTGTGTATTTTTGTTCTCATCTGTTTCTTTTTTGTGTTATAAAGTGTTAGAATATATTGTGTGCTACTTAGTAAATAAATAAATGTCTATGTCTATGTCTATGTCTAATTGTTTGAAAATGAACCAAACATTTCAAACGACCAAATATTCCGTAGAATCACCCCTCCTTCTGAATTATAGATTCGAAGACAAAAAGTTTGATTCACTGATGCCTCCTCAGAATTATGCTTCCTGCTTTTCACGAATTGAATACATAACGAGGATGAAGCCGAAATTTACCAAAAACATCTTAGTACCCTCGAAATTTTAATACCGGCAACATTTCAAGGCGACGTCAGGGGTTGAAATTATTTTAAAGTAATAATTGAAAATATTTCCAGTTGCTTAGAACCTTGTTGCATTTAAATTAATATATTATTATCGTTTCAGACTCCTACCTACATAAAAAAATTTGGTAGAACAATCTCGAGTCCTTTTTACACTTTGCCCCGGCAGTTTTCACACCTTGGCGACATTACGGCGTATATCACGAACTCTCTTATTCGTTTGAGGCATAAGAACGCAATGCAGCATTTTAAATATAATTATAGTAATAATGGACAATTCACACAGCGTCATCTAGCCCCAACTAGATAGCTATGGGATACTATTGGAACCAGACAACTGATAGTTTTTTTTTTGTTTTGTAAATACATACGTAACAACATTTTAACACCCAAATGTTTAATTACTTAATATTGTAATCGGTGATTGTTACCCTGAATACTGAAGGAGTCACTAATGAATGACAATTTCATATTCAAAGACGAGCAATAAGTATTCTCCGTAACTTTTTAACTAATATGAAAGGTCCAATGCGCAATATGCCCGTCACTTAGAACTGAGCGAAAGTACGTCTCACTTGCATGTAATTTTTGTAAGTATGTAGACTGCGACCAAGGTCAGTGCCTATACGGACTACTGTCTTCACGACTATCTATTTATTCCCGTGTGAGAACAATGGTTGACTGCGACACCTGACCTCAGGGGTCACAACCGACCCCAATATTTGTTTGCAGTGTAGTACTTGTAAATATTTATCGCCGACTTCGACTTTAATCGCCCCCAATGTAAACAGCGCTGGTTGGTAACCTTTGCGGCAGTGTGGACACATTTTTTAAATTAATGGTAAAACTGATTAAAATAGTGGTTGATTGTTATTGTTATTTGTTTTTGTTGTTTTTTTGTTTATTGTTTGTTTTATTTTTTATTGTTTAGTTTTTTTTGTTTGGTTTTAACTGTTTATTGATTTTGAGTCCAGCATGCCGGTTACAAAGCAGATGAGGAAGAATGGCGTGGCAGCGGTGTTTAACGGTAGAAGCCCGGCAGTGGATTATATAAGTAATACTGAAGAAATATACAAATGACATGTTCCTAGAACTGAAAATTCGAAGACAAGTGTCAAGTGTACGAAAGGAGCCTCTTTGAGGCGCACTTAAAATATTTTCACCACACTGGTTCGAGAGAACCAGTGACTCGAACAGATAATATACAAAATCGATGTTTTATGGATTGTGACACTGACGGTAGGAATAATTAGGAAGTAATCGACGATATTTCTGCTTGAATGTTAAATTCATAATGAAGTGTCTCACAGATAAGGATTGTTTATTACGAAAATTAAAATATAATGTATGTAAAATACAGAACACTGATAAATAATTATTTTGCGCAACAAAACAAAAAACCGACTTCATCGCCATTGAACGAAAGTGATTCCTCATTATATCGTACTTGGATGACATATTTTTCCAGTTATTATGATTTTAAAACCAAATTAAATGCTGAACCGATGTTTATGGAACCAATTTGAGAGTATATTTTTTAATCGGTTTATTTGTGACGGAGATATGAGTTAACAAACAAAAAAATTACCATCCGATTTGATAACCTCCTCCTGAAATCGGTTAAAAATGTCTTATTGGAAATAATAATAGATATTAGTACGTTAAAAATACTAATTTCGGATTAATTACAAGTTTCGTACACTTAATCGATTACATTTACACGTTGATGAAAGTTATCACCCTTTTGAAACACTCGTGTGTGTAATGTGTAACTTGATGAACTATGATGGAACGCCACTAAACAAACACACATTCAATCAAAATACTTGGAAATATCGCCGTGCACTACAAATATTTGGCAACATATTGGTAAAAGTTGTGCAAATATAGAGAGATCATAGGTACATATACATTTACGATACACTACTTTTTAAGAACGGCCCAAACTTATTTATTTATGACTTGTGACTGGCGTCACAGCTAAGTTGGTAGCAACTGCCTTCGCGCAGTAGGTCGCGGGTTCGATTCCCACCAAGGACAACGTTTGTGTGTGACAAAATAGATGTAGTATGTATTTACAAAAAAGTATACAGGTATTCTACGAATTTTCTGGTTTCCATAGTACTTATGCTTAGTTTGGGGCTAGCTTATTCATTTTTTTCATTATATACAACATAATAAACCAACTATATGTAAGGAAAATAAAATGTATTTTTACATAATGTGTCTTGTAGATATTTCCATTAAACCAGCCGACAAATTAATGTAATAATTTTAAAGATTGTATGTCTCACAACACTTAGCTCTGTGTTTTAAAACCATCGCCGTAATATCGCCAACGTAATAAAGAGTTTCAACTCGTTTTGCTCGGCATGTCAACTCTCGGTGACAGCAGAAGCTGAATTGTTTTAGGTCTTTTTGTTCTGTGCAACCGCCATCATATAACGCATACAAGCAGAATATTAAATATTTTCGAGGCGGGCGCCAAAACCGTAGACGATTTTATCTCACTTATAATATTAAAGTTTTTATACGAGAAATCTGGTTTCATAGAATGTGCATACAATGGTTGAGATATATTGCTTTGATCATAGATTCAGAGAAATGCAATGAATCGTGTCTCTAGTTCTCTTGAACCGGTATAGTGAAAGGATGAAAGTGCGCCTCATAAGAGAATCCTTTCGTGCAAGTGTCGTCTTTGGATTTTCAGTGCTTAGACATGTCGGTTTCGGTGCAAGCCGGGATTTGAAACAGCGACCTCCTGATTGTATCTCGGAGTCTGTACCGCTGGATTATCCTTCTTTAGATGTTTGAACATAAGTTGCTCCTTGAAGCCTAAATTATTGAACCGAAATTTTGAATATAGGTAGACGATGACCTAACAACACATTTTATCCCTTTAGATAGATAGATAGATGGATAGGTAAATGTTATCCCTTTACATTGGAGCCTAGTAATACCACATCCAAACTTTTAAATACAAATAAAAAAAATGACTGATAGAACAACAATGATGAAAAAATAAAATAATAATAATGAATAATATAATAATGTATGCTCTTTGAAATTGAAAAGTAATTTATTATTGTAAAATGATTTATTATTAGGCCTATTTATTATCTGTAGTGATTAATTTATGACTGTTTTTATTTTTTATGTTTTTCGTTTATATATTGACTTGCGACATACGTTACGAATAAAGGTAATGACATAATTAAAAATCTAGAGTGAACTAACAAAAAAACACTATGTTTGTATTAATAATTACGTAACATATACTCCTCCATTGAACTACTGTTCTGAGAAAAATCGTTAGTATTCATCGCATAAAATATGTTTCTAGCAATCAGATGTGATTCTCCAAAACCGATACGCCGTATTTTTTGTTAGTTATATGTGTACCGGCCCTATTCTAAGGTAATCGAGATGCGATGTATATCGCGCGTCATGCAATACATGTAATCAAGCGAGATGATACCTCTCGATTACCTAAGAATGGGGCGGCTGGCATAGATTATTTTTCTATAATCTTTTCTAAATATCACAATATATTATAGAAAGGCAAATAGATAGATAAAAAGATATGATATTTATTGTGCATAACTAACATCGTAATACACACATGTATATAAACACTCAGCAAAGGATGAAGCTTATGTTTGTAACGCAAATATTTGCCCTGATTGAGGATCGAACCTCAACCGTAGCATTGAAGGCAGGGTAAATATCAAAATGTCCACGGAGTCGTCAAAAACTAAATTACTGCAACTTTTTATTGCGCGTTTAGTTTACGGACCAAATAGATGGCCCACCTGCGGTTAGTGGTATACCCACAACAAGCAATGGAATGCGGTCCTCACCTATTTTGGTAAAACAAGACCCAAGTCGCATCATATGCGCCGCTAACCCTGAGACGTGAAGGTGGGATGTCTCAAGTGCTTGTAATTTCTCCGCTAACCACGCCTATCTAACAGCAACCCAGTTACGCGAATGCATCAATGCTTGTCGGCAGAAATGGGTACGGTAGCAGTACTTTCCCAGAATAACTTGTACATATCACATACGAAATAAATCACTAACTTGTTGTAGAAACTTAGCTTTTAGTCTGTGCCATAACAACCGGCGGCGACTCAAGACACATCGACAACACATCTTACAGAACTTAATTTGTTTGGACTTCCATTAATTAATCACCCACTTCCAAAATAGTTCTGTTTACTCACGGACGCAGACACTTTCGCACATGATTGATGATGTGACATATTATGGCTTCTCCACACACAACACTTATAAACCACGACGACACAGACGGTGATGAACGGCTGCCCTTTCCTGGCACAACTCTTCTGAAACGTTTGATTATTTAGACTTCAACTTTTGCTAAGCCGCGCTTTTGTCTCCCCGTCTTTATTTGTTATTCCACGTCTACATAATTTTCAAGTAAATCGGTTTAGACGACCCAAGACGTTTTATTTTGGGCAGAAGTTACTGCTTAACATCAGGCTGGCCATCTTGCTCGTTCCGTGACTTATTGCCATAAATAAGCTTAGTGGTTACCAAAATTTTATGTTTAGGCAGATCTTAACACTATCACACCATCTATTATTCTGATCCTTCCGCCATTCGAGATACGGTCCTTTAGATGAAAAGTTAAAATGCACAACCGTGCATCGTTAACAAATGATGCACTTAACCATATTGGTGTTGAATATGTTGTTTTAGCCATAGCGCGCCCTAATTGATACTGTGGGTAATGGATTGCCGGCTAATGCGAAAAAAACGCGATTAAAAAGTAATTTTTAGGATAAGTTGCTTGGGGACATTATGTGCTTGAAAATCTATTTCATTTTAATTAATTTGAGGCAACAAAGTTTACTCATAAAATGAAGAAAAACAGCGAAGGTGAGAACTGGATTTTGTAGTGGCATGTTATATCGGATATTATGTATTAGGTAAAATGATTCTAGCCTGGCTTTAAAAATAAACAAGAATATCCATTTTCATTTCACCTCAGTTCATAACTCAGCCCTCATAGCTCAGTTGGTAGTAACCCTGCCTTCCGCGCTGTAGGTCGTGGGTTCGATTCCCACACAGAACAAAAATTTGTGTGACGAATATAGATGTTTGTTCTTTGTCTGGATGTTAATATGTATAATATGGTATTTACAAAAGAAGTATATAAGTAGAATTATATGCGTTATCTTTCCCATGGTACAAGTTACGCTTAGCTTACTTTGGGGCCAGATGGCGCTGTGTGTCCAACAATATTATTATTAATGATAATAATATTGTTATTTGGATATTGTTATTGTTGGATACTGTTTTTTTTTTATTAATGAGACTATTTTTTGATCAACATATACCTCACACTTATTAATAAATAAATTGATTTTAATTAAAATTAAGCGCGATTCGACTCGGCACCCTCATGTTCTATGAGGCAAATGAACGCATAATCATTTTTATAAATTTTAATAAACACGCAGTAGACGCATAAATTTTCATTTATTGTGACTAATAGCGAGGGATAACGATAAAATGATTAAAATCATTTAGTTAATAATGTAATAAATTTCTGCATTATTCGTTATCTTTATTCATCGTCAACTTCGTTTATTTTTTAACTAGTCTATTATGTACCACACATTCGACGTGTTTAGATTTATATAAGAAGTAATGCAGTCCTTTAACTAAAAGGCCGTTAAGCCCAAATTGTTGTTTTTAGATATGTTCAGAGAACTCTTTTTAATTCCTTTAAATCCGTCACTTAACGGTCTACAATTTTTTTCATATCTCCGGATCTAATTATAATTTACAAACGTTTCTTAGACAGAAAGATGGAGAATTTTTAACTGTATTGCTCCCTATTATAAAGTCAAAATTGATCTACAGAGGGTTAACGACTTTCTAGTTAAAGGACGGCAGACTAGTCATTCAACAATAGATACAACGGTTTGCAAGTAGTATGAATACGAAGGCTCTTTTGAAACATTTTTATTATACAAAAAACTGTCATGTCTGTATTTTTGGACGTAGAAAAAATCATACGTCAGAAACAGCACAAGGCATGAAAATGTTCTATATAACAACGCGGTCCATTTGGACGTATGTGACACTAAGCCGTAAACACACGGAGCACGACATACGGCCATCAATCAAACCAAGACACTTTTACGCTCGCTCACTCCCGTGGGTGGATATCGGGGCTTACAGACCTGTCTCACTACAACTCCAGCTTTTATACGAAACAAACCTTTAACGCCTCGTGTTAGTGTATAATTTTGCTCGCGTTCTCGCTTGAATTTTTGACAAGGAACTTCTAGTGGGCACTGAGAGAATATGAGCTATCGCGTGTAGGCTTTGAACGTAGGTTTCGTGTGTTTATATACAGGTAGGAGTGAAGTATGTGCGGTAGTAATCTTTCTTCGGTGGAGTTGATATCAGCGTGTATATTTTTTTCTATACAAAAAATGTACACGATCTCTGTTGCCAGGTTTTTTTAATGTCACGTATATCACAGTTTGTGGATTTCTAGACAACACAGACGAGAAAAATGGAAAGAAAATTTATCATTCGATTGTGTTACATATTTGTTTTGCTATAAAATCACAAACGCCATTTAAAAAGAGTATAAAATTATTTCTTTTTTAATCATTTAATGATAAATTGAATGTATACATATATGTAAGCCACAGGTTTATCTAATGCATTTACCACTTGAGGTGAGTGATCGGTATAGGTAAATCCATTACCTATAGGGCTGCCACTTCCATTAAATCTATTTAATTTACTGATAGCTTATACTAGCTGTCGTAATAATAGTTACTGGTCTTTGAATTGTAACTTAGCGGGGTGCAATCTTTACAAAGCATAAGCGCGTACTAGATATAACAATACTCAATATTCGCAACATAAGGGTTCCATATTAAAAATTAAAAGATAAATAATTAAGATAGTTACATCAAAAAGGGTTCTTTACTATTATGGTAACCCATGATGTTAAACTGTGCTGATGGCGGTTAAATAAAATTTGCAAAAGTAACATAGGTACACCCAGTCTGTCCGATGTCGATGAAATCGAATGAAATCATTCAGGTAAGGAACATGTATCCACTTCACATACACGTTCAAGCTATTCACTTACAAGCCGCCTACAATTCAGCACAAAATAGGATAACGAATTAGAAATTCAAACTCCTAAACTACCACGTTTGTCGTAAATGACATCGTCGACCGCTATTAAGATTTTTGCTAGCTGTACAATTTCCCAGAAGTGCCAACCCTAATTATGGGTTCCCCAAGTGGTCGCCGAAGGCCGATATGGATATGGAGTTTTGATAGAACATGTTGTTATATAAAATGGAGTATAAAAGCGTTGCTTTAGGACATAACAGCTAACTCGGTACACATGAAAAGTTAGTGTTTTTTGCCCTTTTCGCCTTTTGTCATCCTATTTTGATCGTATGTTATTAGATGCTGCAAAGCATTCTATAATGATATATTCTATGATGATCTTAATTACATTTTATTTTAATTTATAAATATTATACAATATCGGTTTGAAATATTATATTCATAAATTGTTGTGACATTGAGAATACATTTTTTAGGCTTGTTGCTTGTAAATGTTACAATTGTTCTCACCGCGTGTTAAGATCATTTTAATTCCATATTTCCATAACAGTAGGTATCCGGGAAAAACACTTATTATTTTTAAACAGTTATTTAGCTTAAGTACTCCTCCTACAGTTCTACAATACAGGAATATATCAGGACAATCAACAGTTGTGTTGTATGAAGATTTATGGTGCAAGTGAGGTTCTTCTCGCTATTATTCGAGACAGACAAAGTAACATCCAATATGTTTTTTTTAACCTAACCTTTGGGCGCTTTGGATGACAACTGTAAGATCATTATGTAATTAAACAAATAAATAATGAAGAATTTCGTCCATTGCTTGATTCGGCAGACAAAAATGGGGTATGTGAAGATTTTCGTCGCGAGTGGGCTAGCTCACTCGTGAGAGATGTGAAAGCTTATGCGAGAGTGCAAAGGAGCACTGTCGGTATATTTTCTTGTTGGTTCGGAACAAAGTGAACAGTTATTGTTTTACAGAATAACATTGAAAAGTATGATTTCAATCTCCGTTATTGCTATTTGAAACAATAGGAAATGGAAATAACTGAAGCAAACAGCTGTTACGGTACTAGCCAATACTGGTTCTATTTACGTAAAAATATAAGAAAAAGCTTTTAAACGGACAGTTACGAACATTTCAGTATAAACAAGATATGGCTTACTTAAAATTTTATATTGTTTTTATCTACTCTGAAATTATAGCTGGCTTTATACTCTGTATGAAACAGAATTGGACGGATGCCATTCAGATTAGTTGTGGTTTGGTCTGTAACAAAAGATTCGGCATCCATAAGATGGTACTAAAAAAAAAGTCACGTTAAGTTTTTAAAATAAGACTACACTTAAAAAAATCAGCTGCTTTTTCTATGCTGGTCTAAACTCAGCCACAAAAATCGTTCGTACGTTGGCAAGCTACATCGAGTATCTTAACATCATAAAATAAAACCGATCATTATAATTTCACAGCTTGAATGACTAAATAAACCTTTTTATACCATCTAAAGAAGCAGTGTAAGATGTGGTAACAAACATTTCAAAATAACTAAATCGCTTCCCTTTCAACTTTTTATACCGAATCGACGTTATAGCGACGCGCTTGGGCTTTTCAAATATCGCCTTTATAACGATTAAAATAAAGGTGAACCATCGATGTGCCAAGTATATCTTTTTAGTACACCTTTTCTGTAATATGCTTTGAACATAGAAAATAATCGTTTCGCAGTACAAACAAAATAGTATTTAACAGACGTAAGAATTGTAAGAATCAAATTTGTGCAGGCGAATTTTCAAACATTTGACCACTACAATGTTGATGCTTCCCAAAAACAGTATACTGTAAACTGCTATTAAAGCGCTTGTACTGTACTTACTAAATTATGTTATGTACTTCAAATAATGTAGAATTAAGTATGTGCACAAGGTATCAGTATTACACCACCAATATTTATTATTATGTATAGCATTTACTATACTTATACTCGACTATAGATATTGATTATATATAGATGTAATGGGTATATGACGGTAACATAAATAGATTTTGAGTGAAAAACAGTATTATTTATATTTTTCCAATTATCATCAACATTTTCGCTTCTACAAGTTTCAGTTCCGAATCAAACACCAAAAACATGAATCTACTGCGGTGGTTGCGCGGTAAATCTTTCTCTATCGCGGGCTATCTCGGCATAACGGTTTTGGGTTCCGCATAAAGAAATTGCGACAGTATACTAAACGATGTTAGGTTATTCAGTTAATAAATGTGTTTGTTATCATTTGACGACTAAGTAGCAAGTATGGCACACGGAACGTTTCACCTTCTTGTCTCTGGTTGACAAGCGCTATACAAAACCAATAGTTTTTCTACTAATAAAATAGAGGTCAAACTAAGTATGACATATACAGCAAATGCACTATCTAATTGATTAGTCACTTCACCAACTACGTTTATATGTAAAATATAAGCTCAAATATTGTGAAGTTAATACTTCTAAAACCAGTTCGATCAACATGATAATTTAACTTGTTTTTGATTTTTATGGAGACAGTTGTAGCTACACATTTTATCTATGGCCGAACGTCTACCGGATTCTGCTGGTAAGAAATTAAATTAAAAGAAGTAAAAAAAACAAAACCAGTATTGTATACCTTATTTCATACAATATTCTGTGACTCGACACATTAATTTATCCAACTTCTGAAAATAAAAAGTATTTCCGTGCGTATGTAGATTTCGTGCATGAATACCCAAAATCTCAGCAATACCCCCGTTTCGTCCAAAAACGCGATATATCCGTGTATTTCCATAATATTTGTTATGCCAATCGGCATCCTCGGGAACCCAGGCATTACCACACCCGTTATGTAGATTAAGTGCTTTCTGTACGACACGATATAGAGGTCAGAGTTATATGGCTGAATGCGGTTGTTTTAGTTCGGCGATAAAAGGAAAGGAGAGAGAGACTTGGTTAAACATTAACGAATTAGCGCTGTTCTTAAAAGTGCCTAGTGTTCTAAGCTTGTTTATATCCGACAGGGTCGCGTCTGATTACTACGTCAAGCGACACTGTAGCCGTACACGGGTACTAAGCACTATTTAATCTTTGTCAATGGCTTTCTCGAATTAAAGCGCGCTCAATTAAACATGTCTTCAAACTTTTGGCAGTAGGACATCCTGGTTTCCTCGCTTTATCCTTCCGCCTTAGCTGGGAACTGGCTCTCGAGAAGGTTTCCAGAGCTTCATCTGCTTGGCGGAAGACTTGTAGCTTTCAAGTTGAGTGCTAGTGGTGATCTAGCCCGCATTTGTTCTACCATCATGGTGTTTTTCTTCTCTGAAAACAAGCTTATTGTACGATTCGGACCAACACCTTCGAATTGCAAGCACAGGTGCACTTACATGCCTCGGCGATTTCAAAACGACTCGCACAATGATTTATACAGCAATTAACGCAGTCAATTATTTGACTGAAATTATATTAATTTCAGCTCAATAAAAGCTTCAATAACATAATTTCACGCTTCGCCCAAACACCGGGACAATTATATCCATTGGTCCAATGTAACTTCAGCATTAAATGGACCGTACGTTATTGGGGTCTCGACCCCATGGATATTTGAGTGTGGTAATATATTATCGAGAGTACAGTTCTATTATACGGATGTATGTATTTATTGTAAACTAGAAGTAGATATTTGAAGCCTCCATAGCTTTGTGTGAAGTAAGCCTGGCCGCGAAGCGAGAGGTCTCGGGTTCGATTCCTCTAACAATATTTTTTTGTAAAGAATAAGCTTTAAGTTTGCTTTCGGATTTTGGTTATATGTATGTATGTCTACATCACACAGGGAATTATTTGCAAGGGTATAAACATTAAGTGTTAGTTTATAAAGTTGCTGAATACACATAATATGGCCGCATAATATGCCAAAATATGAACCATTGACTCGATAAGAAGAAGTTGCTGAATCGTTTCCATTGCAAGGCCTTCTCTGAGCATCGGATAGTAGTTAAGCTTAATCTACCACGTATCGGTATATACCAATACAAAATTATAACTTTTCTACATACATTTCAGACTTATCCAGAAGTCTCCTAACTCCACTTTATTGCCAACAGCCATAGTTTACATGATTTCTAGATAGATTGGACGAATAAATTATCCAGTCAGTTGACTTTGTTTTAGTTTAGCTTTAAGCTATTTATAATACAACTATTTGTTCTCTGTACTCTATTTATTTTACTATGAAAAAAAACCGGTCCTCTATTACAAAAATCAGGAATCTAACAACCCGGGTCGAATTGCTCGAGAGTGAGAAAAAATGTTAGTTCCGAAATTATATTGTTCAGTATATTATATGACTGCTACAATTTTATTTTTCGTCGTAAAATTTATGGTAGTTGACATTTCGGATGGAGGAGGATAAAAAATATTTACGAGCAGTTGGGTCTATAGAATCGTTTTCTGGTAATATTTTACAAAAAATATGCAATTTCGACTTGATATTTCAAGATGTGGGAGTTGGGATGTTTTGCTATTATTACCCGGCTGCCCAGAGGAAATCATAACCCTCCTAGGGTTTTGATTTACGGGTGAATATGGTCTGTGCCTTTGAGTAATTCTGTAGACTAAATAAGATGATTGGATTGATTGATGGAGAGATGAGATGAAGAGATGGATTTTGACATTTTAGGCGTCCTTGAATTTGTCTTGATCACGAGATTAACAAAGGGTACATAAAATATCTATAAATTCAATATGGCGACTGCTAGCCCTCATAATCGATTTCTATTTACAAAAACTTAAAAAAATATGATTTTCGGATGAAATCTATAATTAAGTTGTATTTTAGTACATATTAGTCACTATATTAGTCATGTATTAGGTACTACTTAGGTATGTTGTACTAGGTAGGCAGATTTCATTCTATTCAGTTCAGATGTAGTGCAGTCACTTTTAATATTTTTATATACTTGTTTATTTTTTAACGTAACATTTTTACAAAAAAAGAATGTCAAGTGTAAGGCAGAAGTGCCGAATTAATGAAACTGTTTAAAATTATTATATTACAGAAAACAAATTGAACTGTTACATCAATCCATCCATTCGAATCACTGGTTCTCTCGAACCAGTGCGGTGAAAGGATTTTAAGTGCGCCTCGAAGAGGCTCCTTTCTTGCACTTGCCACATCAATGATTCAATATTTTATACATAATTTAGATATTTGTATACAAATTTGTCAGCAGTACATCAAAACAAATCTTCCACAAGTAACCTATATTATAAAGGCCAAAAGTGCTGATAGAACCTTGTGTAATATGTGCGCAGCTTATCAACCCATCGCATGGATTCCGAGCTTCGGAAAAAGGCGCGCGAGGATTAATGCCAGATCAGGAGGGTTGTGGTTAACACTCGCTGATATAAACCTACCCTCTTTCACCCCGTGGAAATATATTGACGAGATCTATTCACCTTGGTGACTCGGGGCTGAAGAAATGTTAGTGGAAGGGTCAAGAGTTTTATTTCCATAGCAAGACATTCACTTAATTGATTTTTATTTATGTTGAAGAAGACATCTGTGACACGAATGGTGACTGGGGATGGAAGTAATAATACAAAATTCACGCCTGCATCCTTGGACCTCACTTGGACCTTGGACACACTAGCTTTGTTCTAACTTTAATTTGCGAGCTTGTTACGCATTTATGTCTCTCCGTTTTTTTAATATATTTATAATATAACTCTATAAAGTACAAATTTAAAATTGAAACTATCGCATTAAATATATTGTTGATATAGATGGCTTGAGTCAGGGCTGACCAACCAGCTTTTATAAAAAAGCTGTTGTTTCACAGCTTCATTATTGAAAGTACATTTTGTGAAATGTTTATTCATTGTGGCAATTGCATATTTGATTCCGCCAGCTGCACTCCCCCTTTATGATATTTACACAAACGTACCTACTATTATTTCAGTTCAGCTACTACACTTGCAATAAGATTACGAAATATGAATATGTGTTGTTTGCTTTTGGGGTAAATTTTACCCCAGCTTGTTTTCTGAGCTAACAATATACGGAGGGTCCCAGGAGAATACCAAATATGAACATACAAAATTACGAGTTTTTCTTACGAAGGCTCGGCTATTGTAGGACTTGAAATTGGACTATTGCCACTGCAATATTTTTATTTAACTAGCAATATCGCTGAAATATTGGTAAGAAGTGTCAGGGATGGAAAAAGTGAAACATTAAAAAGTTTGGATGTAAGCCAAATAACATTAGCCCAGTAAGCACACATTCTTTCACAAAATTGGTTCACAAGTTCAGTCACATTAAAATGGTGTTTAGGTCTTTTTGGGGTTGTGCAGAAAAACCGTTCCCCGTTACTGAATGAAATATAAAACATCTGCATTACCTATATATGAAATGATAATCGAATTAGTGAGAAAGAGAATATATTAAGTAAATATAACGTTTTTGTGATTTTTGTTTTTCGTGATGTAACAAATTACACGAAAGAAGTTAAGTATACTTATCTCTTTTTACCAACTCATGGGGCGTTCTTAATACCTCATCACCTTAAAAACCCAAGTCTCTAGGTTTCAATGATAATTTAATGCTTTAATTATGCCTCCAAACCGTATCGAAAAACGCATTACCAAAATTTGATTTTGTATATTTCTCACAATAAGCATTTGCTTTTAAAGGCTCTTGTATTTCTTCTAAGAATTACTAAAAACTGGCTTTAGTTGGTTGCTAACACATCATTGTCATTCTCAGCATTATAATTTTAAGCAGTATTTTTATACGTTTCTAACTTATGTTCTACAATAAAGTTATATAGCTATTGTGCATACCGAGAATTTGAGGAATCTAATTCAATCTTAATTTCAATGTCTGGTCAATAATTAATCGTAAACCACGGAACACATCGAACACCCCATACTCGGAATTCAAAGAATCCCTAATCATTCGGAGAATAATTGGCGTCTGATGACACTTGGCAATTTAAATTTGATCCCACCCCAACGAGACACTATAATGAGCCTTTTAATTGAGGCCCGGACGCGGGTCCTCATCGCATTTTACTACCAAACGAATTTCGACTTTAATGGCCTGTGTAATAGCGGTTCATTTGTCGTGAAACGCTAATTATGTACTCGGTAAAAATATGATTCGCTCGAATTAGCTGCGTCTCACTTGTTCTGAATTGGATTGTCGGTGAGCTAAAAATGTAGTGGCGTCTCAGCATTTAACGATTATAAAAACAAGAAATAAAATAATTAGCTTTGTCTTTAGGTAAATCTTACTCTGTGAGACAATGTTCAACGCCGATGCATGCTTTCTCGAAATATCAAGACTGAAGTCGGCTACTCATTTTGCTCTAAAATATAAGAGAAAACTAGAGAAAATGTTGTTAGTATAAAGTGATTTGTCTGAAAGTGAATATAGGTAGAAGGTGAAGTGAAGTAACACATGGGTAATTATCAAGCGGGGGAAGCCGGGGATAGGAGGAGGATGTCTGGATATTTGTTTGTTTGTTAATGCATAAAAAAATTTAAATATAATATTACACCATAAAAATATTATGTTTGGTTTTTTATGGGTGTATATGGTTGTATGGGCTTAGCAAACGTCAGCTAATCTGATAGACATTTATAGCTTAAACTTTATAATTTAAGTAATAATACAACAGAAGTTCATACATATTTATGGTGTAATGTTTATGTATACCCTTAAAATACTTGAATATTTTAAATTGTTACTTATTCTGCACAATATATCATTTTCAGGGCATATTCTCAAGTGAGATAAATGTGTAACAGCTACGTAGCCAATCTGTAATCTGTTATTTCTTTCTTCATCTTTCTCATAGTTTTTTTATTTAACACCTGCCATAACGGATATCTGTCCGAGTCTTATGTTTTCTGTAATTTCATTTGGAAACACAAAATCAAGAAATAACTAAGCTACGAAATTAAAGCTCTTTTCATCTGTCATCAATTCAAACTCTCTATACGAGTCATCTGGTCGTCAAAAGAGCGAGCAAATTTATACCTTTGATAGTCGAATTATTCATCAAAGTAAGCCTATCTGACTTGAAAAAAATCGCTTTTTTGCTACCTATAGAATAAGCTTATCTGACTGGATTGAAAAATCGGCCCAAAGCGCTTTACGGTAATTTTAGTAATAAAATGGATCGCTCTAAATACGAGGTCCAATTTTTGGAGTCCACGGTTTATCCGGCCCGTCATTAATCAGGGTGAGAGGTAGACCCTGCATGTCCCCTCCCCCTCCCTGCATATCAGGGTGACATATTACGTCACTTTTATTATGCCCTTAAACCGTTTGATATGCATCACGACAACGCTTCCATTTTGGATATTTTACATTACAAGTATTTGCTTTTAGGGCAATTATATAATGGAAATTCTATTCTATTCAATTCGTGTCACTGCTTCTGAACTGGTGGTGAAAGGGTTTTAAGTGCGCCTCAAAGAGGTTCCTTTCATGCACTTAACATATGTCATCGAATTTTTAGTTCTAGGATATGTCAGATTCCTCACGATGATTTTCTTCACTGTTTTGAGAAAGTGGTATAGCGCACATAAATCTTTCAATTCAAAATAATGGGAAACATTTCGAGTTTATAAAGTCTAATTTTTAAGCTCGTTTTGAGATTATAGTGGCCAAGGCGTATGAACCTCGACTTCCAAACCGAAGATCGCTGGTTCAGTCTAGATGCAAAACAATGAATTTTTCACTGTCCTAGAACCAAACGTTCCGAGATATGTGACAACCGGATTTTACATTATAAGAATATTTACTCTCGCTTGTTGACAATAGTTGGCTAGTGTTACTGCAATGGGAACATAAGAGGCTGGTACTGCAGGGAAACAAAGCCGCGTCTTTACGACACACGCTCCTAACCTGAATGCATTCTCGATTCTCAAATCTATTTTTTGAGAAAAACCTTACGACATAACTTTGTAAAAGCGTCACAGAAGTTTCTGTTTGCAATTTCAAACCCGCACTCAAGCTGTAGGCGACAAAGAAGTACCCGGCGAGCACCAAGAAGTGCTTTCAGATTGGAATATCAAAACGCATCGGACGGAACAATCTCGGGAACCAGCGAACGTGGTTTTAGGAGGCACTTCTCGCGTTTGCCGTTATGACCGTACGTGATCGCACTTCACTATTAGATTAGCAACACTTTACTGGGGAAATTTATTCGAATTTAACACGTCAACCGTCAAATATATGGAAATGGAAGCGATATCCACACTCTTTATCCTTACTTCGTCGCGTTTTACATACACAGTTTATTCGGAGATAATGAGGATCACTTTTTTATTTATGTGCCTTTTATAATTAAAAAAATATTATTAGATATTTCATATTTATTTATTCACACAACAAAGATATTACATATATATACATCCTTATCAAATTAAATTAGACCATCGTTTTTTCTTTTTAGGCGTATATGGTCTGCTACTCGTGCGAAGCCGGGGCGGGTCGCTAGTTATAAATAAACCGGCCTAGGTCAGGTTCCATTCTAGCTCTCTATTACTCACCGGCGCGGGCGCTAGGCTGTACTTACTTATACGGCACACCTCATCATGGACAATCAAGATTCCATCTATCCAATTAGTTCTTCCTTTATGAAACGTCCACGGACAAGTTTTAGTGATGAAAAACACAACAGCCTGATTAGTGTTTGGAAGTAATGTGAATAATCTACAGCCATTATAATTATGGAACTAAATAAGACCAGAACCTCTGAATAAGATTCAGAACCTGTGTTCAGAAATTCAGCTTTATCGGTTCAGTGGTTTTGGCGTGAAGGAGTAAAAACATCCTTTAAGCAAAACTTTTTCTTATAATATTGATGTGGTTTGATAGTATGATTAATTGTCTGATATTTTAATATAAATCGCTGCTAATCTAAATTTCGTTTTCCCTCGGTTTATACAGACGAATAAAAACGAAATGTAAGTGCCCCGCTGTGAGTTTTCTTACCCTCCGTCTTATAAAATTCTTATTAGCCTCATACGGTTTAGATCCCTGATGACGCTGGGGTTAAAATTACCCCCTCGTACTACACCCCTGTTTCACATAAATAACTTGCCGGCAATTGGCGATTATTTGATTAGGACGGGCACAAAAGACCCCTGCTGAAGGGCCAAATGCATTTTCGGAATGAGATTTGTTTTCGGTCTACATGAATCATGTGCGTGTTAAATCCTATTAAAACTTAGGAATTTAATATTTGGTGATGGATTAAATTAAAACGGGTCTCGTTTGGGACGGCACGTGTTGGGTTTGTATTCATTAGATTATTAGATTATTAATCATACCTGAGTGGTGATTTATTATTGTCCTGTCATATGAGCAGATGGCGACCGAAACCACATTATTGATTTTTGCATAACAAATAGTATATCATAAAAAAATATTTCAATTACATCTTACATTACGTCTGAATTCATTATGAGTTGATTTGATAAAAAAAGCACGAACTTAAAGGTTCGAATTTGGAATTAAGTCCTCTCCTGAAGGCCCTCCTGAATAAAAACGGTACGCTCTGCTAGTCTATTTATATTTACCTGGGAGACAGGTGTCTTGTAGTCTAGAAATACTGCTCATTTCATACTCATGTGCGGACTTCACCTTTGGAGACTTTAGACTTCTCAAATTATTTTCTCTAGCTAATCCGATCGACGAGAGCCATCATCGTATCATTTCAAGTGCTCTGTTCCACGAAATATGTTTCGATACTTGATGTACTTAAAATTATTTACTAGCATTCTAATCCTACTGAAAGGTTAAAGGACTATACTCGAAGCAATTATATATAACTCAAGATATATATAAAACTGTTAATTTAATTGTTTATAAATTTGTAAAATTACTTTGTTAAATTCGTTTCTGTAATTTTCGGTTCTTCGGCAGTTTTGAAAGACATTTTATTAAATACCGAATGCCTACTGAGTTCAGATCGTTCATAAGCAACTATCCTTTTCCGAAATGCTCATTCTATCATGGGAAACAGTTTTCAAGCGAGATGTTCTCTAATGTTGCACGCTTTTTTGAATTAGCTAGTGCTATAGCAATTAAGGTCTCTTAAGGGCTCGTTCCCATATAACGGTTCGGAGAGTACAGGATTTTAAAATCATTTATAAAAAGTGTTTTATTACATTGAAATTTACTTATTTAATATTTGACTTCTTTTATGATGAATCCTTTTAATGAAGGTCGTCACAAAATATGTTTTATGTAAAATAAGATATAACACTATTAACAAATTCCTCTGATTTCCAACACGGTCTAAAATAACGAAAAATTTTCTTTCGGTAGTTGCATGTTTAGAATATTGACATCTTGAAATTAAGTTTAATACAAAATCTATGTACAATTTCCTCAACCACTATTCTCCCCCCATCAAAATACATACTTCAATATTTCACAGTAAATTGGTAATGGTGCGAATCAAAAAGTAGTCATTAAGAAGCATATGCGCACCCACCCTAAATTATGGGGCGTTTTGTCCAGGGGCTATTCGGACCCCTGGACTATAGAAAAACAAATGTAATTGCTTATTGCACGCACCCACATATATGAGAAAGAAACAGATGTGGCAAAATAATACGAATGTAATGAAATCGGTGTAGCGTTTTGAAGGACTCTTACAACCCCTAACAGTCCCAAAAATTGGGAGATTCATAAGTGAAAACACTCGGCTCGGGTCGAAACACTTGTGACTACATTCTTATTTTCATAGCACAACGGGCGAATCTCGTTAGAATTAAGTGAGACGCCATTGGCCGACCTGACAAACAAAATAATCAAAATCCCATATAACATTATAAATCCGAATGTGAATATGTTCGTACGACGGATCCTTTCATCCGTTACTAGTAACATTATAATTTGTTCCTTAGTAATTTTCTCTTTCAACTTGGCTTTTCCTGCCTAAAGCTAATAAGTAGAAATCTGTAAAGGATAAGCACTATAACCTAATTGAAAATTACTCAAGGAGGTAAAAAATCTGCACCATCCATCTCATTACATGAAACCCATATAACTAGAATAATACACTGATTTATGGTACAGAACTGCAGAAGTATCCGTCAAATCAGCCCAAGACTTAAGAGAATCACTTCCCAAAAAGGGTGTTATGAGGGATAGCCGAACAATCAGCTAAAAGCAATGCCTCGTAGTTGGGCGACCGATGGACAGCTACATGGCATACTAATTCTCCTTACACAAAACATGCCCAAGACAGGCCGAACCGGGAAAGGGAATAAAACAGGTCGAGAACGGAATTATGGCTGTCAATGTATGAAGATTAGCTCTAATTTTGCTACAGCTTGTAATGCACAGCTGTGTCATTTAATCAAAGAGTATCGATAAATAAACACAAACACGGCAAAGACGACTTCGTTTATAATGTGATAGCTCTGATATATGAACTCTTGTACATCCTGAACAAAAAAACCATCGTGGAATGGCACTACAAGGATTTAAGTTATAAAATACTTTATTTTTATTTCACGTATTTAATAGAATATATAAGTAAATAAATAAATATGAAGTGTTTGTTTTTCATTGTCAAAATCACAGCTTTTAATAATTGTATATGTACGGTACTACGGTACTTATAACAAAAGAACTTTTTTAAATATTTAATTTTTTGTCTTTCGATCTGTTTCTTCCGGCTAATCTCCGAAACGGTTGGAAGGATTTGATCGAATTTCACTGGCAGATAGCTGATGATAATAAAAGTTTCGACTAAGCTAATTTGTTTACGTAGCGTTTACCTACTTTACACAATAGCGTTTTACCGAAGTTATAGATATTTTAGTTGTCGTTTTTTCTCTATTTTACGCCCCCACCATATAAGCCAGCTGCCGATTATACAGAGTTGACCGGCTGTGCTGTCATTGTCTAGGAGAGGGCGTGAACGCCCCTGGGGTCTCACAATGAGCCGATATCAAATTGGCAACATTCAGACATAATTGCATTTTATTACGTGTATTATAGCCCTGAGCGGTGCGCCCGTCGAGATGGAGTATTCAATATAGCCGGATATTAGCGCATTCACGCCGTGTTAGGTCAAACGACGAAACGCAAGATCCTTATCCCTATAGATAAATACAGATATAGAACGAATATTTTAGAAATCAGGGTTTCACTTTACTAGTATGCCTTAGCCTAAGTTTTTGATGATTATTTAACCTTGTAAGTTTTTTTTTATACTATTGTATTATTTAATATTATGAACCCATGCATCCGATCCTAATGATTCCGATGAGAACTTTAGAGTTAAGCTCGCCTTTGTACATGTATTACTTTGTCAACTTTTTGTATTTCGTTACCAGTTAAAATAAAAATGTACCATAAGTTTCATATCCTACAAACCAAATGGAATATAATAGCAGTTATTGTTTTTAATTCTCACCAGGTCACCGCTTTTTATGATAGCCCAATTCAGAATATCCCTTTAAGCATTACCTGGAAATATAAAACATATATATTAATAAAATAATTATATATTAATCATATGCACGGGTGAATAACGCTGTTCTAAAATCTAACTTTTTAGACTGCTAAAAATGATATCGAAATGGTTTATCAGCGGAAGCGCTCAGTTGCAAATGCTTCTACTGACCATCTCATAATAAACCAAGCTGCCGAGTGTTTCTTTATAAATATGTTATTAAATGGCTAGACTGATTCACAGGGTGAACGGACGATAGCAAAAGAAACAGACGCCAGCCATTAATTATCACAGATTATAAAAATAGAAGCTGGTTCATTTAATACCAACTAACGTGACGAGAAGTAAAAAAACTAGTCTTAAAACTAAGAGTAGAAACCCAAAACCGCGTTTATGGTTTATATAAGCATAAAATTATAATGATTAACACTTTTTGCATTTGGCACAGACACACACAGATAACCAACTTTGTGTAGGAATCGACATAACGAGAACTAACTATGTCGCACCTTTCTGGCTCAGAGATTGAAAATTATCATCCAGCGAACGTTTTGGCCGCAACTGCACCTTTTAGTGAATTGGACAGTTGAGATGTCTACAGGCCGTTGGAAACGATATTTAAGTAACTCAATTGATTTTATTGTGTTTAGGAATGTTATGTACATAACATATTTAAGCTAATTTTGGTCCAGTTTTTAATCTCACATTCATAAACATAATGATCTACATTAATATTTCATGGGGAAATAGTTGTTTGTTTGCTTGTTATTACATAGGTAGTATGGATCGATTGTAAAAAAATATTTATCTAATAGAATATAATCCTACCTGGGTAAGTAGCGTAATTTACATTATATATAATTAATATTACTTGTCAAAACCGTACTGACATAAGTTACTCGTAAATAAACCAGCTCAGTACTTTTGCACTGTGACATAATTGTAACTGATACTTCAGGGAACTTAAAAATAAAATCCCAATTCTAAAACAGTATTTGAAATGGCTTAAAGTATGAACATCATAACCCACAAATTTCAATTAATAAAAAATTAAAAGTGCTATTAATGGTATATTCGTTGCACTTAATCTTTTTTACGCTTTCATTAACTGGACAGTTTTAGAATGAGGCGTTTATGTCTAGTTTGGTTGGAGCGAATAATGAAATGTTTTTGTGGCGTAGTTGATTAAAATTCTATTTCTGGCTAACGAAAAACAGCAATCACTTTTCTAAAACTCACTGGGTAATATTTTTTTCCTCCGAAACAAGACTAAAGGTATAATAATAATAGTAGTTAATAACATACAGGCTGTCCCAAAAATTACGTTAATATTAGGTTGAATATTTTTCTGGTAACTGTCATCAGTTTATATGCGTTTACCGCTTGACGATGATTTTTAGGGCAAAGTATTTCGGATCCCCGACTTATATCCGGATATTCAGATGTCACGCATATATTTAGTAATAAATTTGATTATAACTTTGTTTTATTTGATAAACAAACTATTGAAGTATCAAGAGTAAAGTACTTCATAGTTTCGGTACCAAAAACAACTCCTAACATAAATTGTACTTAAACTTCTTAATAATGTGAGTAAAGATTTAATACTCTAAACATTTTTGGAGCATTGCCAAAGGCGCGAGAAAATTCTCTTAATAGAAAATCAATTATATTTTTTGTAATTAAAACTCCGTGGACATTAGTAGGAGCCGTGCCAAAAGTAAATAGTTTCAGAGGCCTTTATTGCTCTACTAATTTAAGAAGTTCGTTAGACAATGATTTTTCGAAATCACTTAAGTGCTACGGAATTCGCAGTAACTTTTAACAAATTGGCACAAAGTACGCCATTAACCTTGTATTCGTACTGTCCACTGGCTTCGGCTTCGGTCACATTATCTGCTATCTTTCGGTAAATACGTGAACAACAAAAGTTTAGGATAAGAATTATCTTATTTCGGGAAAACAGTTGTTTAACCTTTATTCTGTATATATTATGTATCAAGCCATTAATAGGGCATTATTCACAATGTCCAGTCGTTTTATAAAGTCCAATATGAGAAAGCAATATGATTAAAACTATAAAAATAATTTTATTCCTTCTCTGTTGTGCACGGACACAGCTTGGACCTAACCAACTGATTTCAATATGTGTAGAGCAGTAACTTTGATAATACACGTCACTGGTTCAGAGATCGTGTTCTATTAATTAAGTAGCCCGATTTGACTCGTCATTACTCATATTGCCCAGGTACTATAAATAATGCCTTGATTAACCACTATATATCACATAGTGATATATCATGACATATACTTACTATACAATATAACTTTCTGTAATGTAAATAAACGTAATGGATAGGGAAAGCTTTTGGGAATCATATTTAGATATGAACACGGAAAATAAAACTGACTTAATCGTAGGCGTTAAAGTGATCAAAGTCAAGTCAAACCGATACTGTAACCTTGACCAGTAACGGCTAGTCAGGAATGAGCCGAAATTCGGCCTCAATTTCGGCTTAGTTTTATCTGCATGAACTCGAAAACGTAAATCTATCAAGCTATAGCCTTAATTGGGTTCCAGATGTACCTGGTTAATTTTGGAATTATTTCAACAAATTAATTGCTTCTACGCAATCTTTGAGTGGGAAGATTCGCGTTTTGAGATAAATTTTTATAAACAGGAAACAAGTGAACTGCTGTGAGTTATGAAGTCACAACAGGATTGTGAGAGATAAGTAAAGCGGTTATGCGGGAATTTCATCTTCACATTTGAACTGATAAGCTTAAAATAGTTTCCTATATCTTATTGTGTCTTTAAGTAGCATAATATTTTTCAGGAATCTGATATAAGGCGTTTTATATAAGTATATATACTTAAACATATGGTTTATTTATATAATAAAAGGCTTGTTAAGGGTGAAGAATCTGTTTATGGGTTTTTGCCTCTTCTTCACCTAAAGAGGGTCGAATTGGGAAAGAATTAAAGAAACATCAAACTTGCATTGGGTACGCAAAAGTTGTTTTTCATTTCACTAATATTCGGAGTGATTTCTTCAAGAATTTAAGGTAAATTATAAAGATATATTATAATTACTTATATAGTTATAATAATTTAGGTTATTACTATTTTCTATGGAAGAACATGAATAAAAATAATATATCATAGTGAGGCTAAGTTAATCCTATACATACATGATATTATGACAAGCAAACAAAACGAATTAACCAGTTTGTTCGATCTGGGTAATATGTTTGCTTTTCCCTTGTTTACTACGTGAATAAGACCCGCACGACTGTTAGAATACCAATGAAAACTTTGGAAAATATTTACGAAAATATATTGCGTTTTCTTTCGATTTCATCACGTGATCGGCTCTATTAATGGGTAGCTTAGCAAATCGCGTGCTTATCATTAATTACCGCAGCACGCTGCAAAAACGCTTATTTTTTCAAATGAAGATGACGTAATACGTTGCGAAGCCTGGCCAACATGAAAACTGGAATGCCTTTGTTTCATGTATTTTTTTCTCTGTCTCTGAAGTTACTTTTTACTATAAAATTCGGTTCTTGAGACAATTTTTTAAACAATACGCTGCTTTGCCCATAACTTAAAATATTCCGATAGTTTACGAAAAATTCGTTCTATTCATAAAGATTTAAAGCAAACAGGAGTTCTTTGCAACAATACAAAAAACTCCCTAAAAAATAAACAAACTTAATCCAAAGCCACGTTAATTTGCAACACACATGCGATGGTACAGAGCTCCCCTATTTCTGACTCCTGAAAATCCGTCGAAAATTCGAAAGGAACGAATTGCCATAGGATATATATACATAGCGGATAGCGGACTCGTATGATGTCCAATCAGCTCTCAATAGCTAAGGTGTGTCGTGGAATTAATCTAGTTTTAATTCTTCGAGACTAATTAGGTCAGACCGAAGATTGAGAAATATAGACCGTGCCTCATTTGTCCCCATTGAACCACTGTCAAGAAGATGTATCTCCTAAGCTAAGCCAAACCGATTTTGATTTCTTTTGCCCAATGCCCTCGAATTCACAATCTCGTGAAATGCACCGCCACTTTATTACGAGCTTCCGGAGTTGTGAATGGTTCGGTGCGAACGTGTACCAGGAACCGTAGCCTCAGGAAAATCTCAGAGTACTTTCCGTGGATTAGTAGTAGTCTTCAAGGCGCAAATTTGTCCCTAATTTTTCACACAGGTCTATTGAAACGTCGGTTTAAATCTTAAACAAACTTTGTTGAATATAAATCTCCATAATCTAGAGGTATTAGGCAGCTTTAAAAACTTACTTAGCTCATCTATTGGAGCCAATCATTATCCTTTTTCAGATGACTTGGGATTCGAATTTTTAGGATTTATTTCCGCTACAGATTGTCCGCTGAGAGTACGTACCGTGACTGGAGCGGCGGAACGTTTTGTTTCTGTTCTGCACTGATTGTCGTCGGTCAATGTATACCATCCGTTGGTTAACGGTAAAGTCGGAGACAATGATACATCTCATGCAACGCGATATAGCATTTCATTTATTGGAGCAGCTATTGCGAAAGCACAAGCCACGGAAGCTGGAGTAATTGTAATGAATGAGTTGAACTTTACAAATATGGCCGATGAAATATTCCGAGGTTTTTACAAGATTGTTCACGTGGACAGAGACAAATCCGTGATGAGTGAGTGAATCCGTTCAATAATAATTATTTTGGATATGTAAATATATAAGATTTGCTTCTCCGACGCATGCGATTTAAACAAACACTTTGAAGGATATTTTCGCTGTTCGTTTTAAAATCCCAGTTCAGAGTAACTAACACTCTAGCCCATCGGGAAGTTAGTTTAAAATAGATTTATAAATGTGTGTCGAACAGAGAAGGCTAGTTAATAAACAAGTGATAAAATCAATGATATTTATTGGAGGTCAAGTCTACAATTTTCTAAGAAACTCAGACACTGAACACTTCCTTAAGAAAACATGAATCCAAAATGACTCCCAAAAGGAGGCAGTCGGAACCTTTTACTGCGCTGCAATTTTGTGAATGGAACAGCTCGGTGACCCCTGGGAATCGAGGGGTCACCCCAACTGATTGAAACAACTTATGGCGTGGTTAAACCGGATAAAAGTTAACCTTGTATCAACAGAAAATGTTTTTACACGTAAGAGACATTAGGAGTTCGTAAGATGTTTAGAAGACGTTGCTATTTTAATTTTATCGGTTATATGAATATTTATTACGAACATTTTTAAATTTATTTAAAAATACTGTTCAGACGCGTATGATGTTGTCAACGTAGCGACACAGGCCTACTCTCTACATGCGATAGTGTGCGTGTTCCTGGGCAAGCTAAACAGATTTGGACAGATAGGTAAATGGATAGACAGATAACACTTTATTGATCACCATACATAGAATGATACATAGAAATTTTGTAAACATCAATCAAAAACTAAGGTGAATGGGCCTAATCACTAATAGCTATTTCTTTCAAGCAACCTTTGGATGGACCAGATATGTAATAAAAATAGAATGGGGATGTTGTATGTAAAGATTATAAATATAAGTTTTGGCTGATGTGACCTTCCTGGAATTATTGTTTAAGGATATGCCAGTTTCGTCACGATTTCTTCCTTCACCGTTTCGTGAACGTGATATTGTTTACATAAATTTCTTAATTGAAAAACTCATTAGTGCTCGCGTGCGCCGAATGTGAACCTTTAGACTGAAAGTGAGGGTACTTAGCACTCGGCCGTAGTGAATAGCACTTTGGCCACCAATCTCAATAATCTCGCATTCTCAATTTAGTAGCAGTAGAACTTATGCCAAGTTCGTGCGGGGAAGTATTGCCTCCATGCCCATTTATACAAGCAGTAATCGCGTTACTGTGTCCCGGTTTGGAAGGTGTGGTTGTCGGCAAAATTACAGGTACATGAGACATTCCACCCTCACGTCTCAGAGTTATAGGCGCATACGATGTGACTTGAGTCTTGTCGTACCTAAGACCAAAGGACCCAAGTCGTATTACTTGTTATGGGTAGAGGTTACCACTTACCACTGGGCCATCTGATCTTTCCAAAACTTTATCACATAAAAATTAAGAGTTGTTTATTATTTAATGTATGTATGTCCGTTTGTTAAGAAGGACGAAAATGTGTTAGTTGGTTGGACCACCCTAACTTTGAATCCCAAATTCACGGTTCGCGTTCAAAACATACGTGCAACAATTAATTAGGTATGTACTTGAAAAACGTTATCGACTATATCTACTATGAAAACGATATTTTTGATTGGCTCTCAAAGTAAGCACTTGATTTATCATACATAGTTTTTCACAAAAATATTTGCATAAAACTAATCCAGACCCGGCAGCGATAGCCTGCATACAACGAAATAAAGTTCAGCGATGCCAGTAAAATGGATATTTTATCGGCACTGTCCAATTTTTGGCTACAACAAAAAGCTGATTGACACCAATTTTCATAGCACAGCGGCTGTTCGCAACCATTTTTACGGTTCAGAGTCACGGTCTTCGATGCGAGGGGGTTAAGGCGTATAACCGCATATTTTTGAGCCGACTGATTCTTTTGAACAGTTTTCTAGGTCTACTACTTATACTACCGTAACTTAGTAGTCACGGTATCAGTATGAGTACTGTGAATCTCATAGACTAACTATTAAGTCTGTAAAGTTCTTCTTAGTTTAATTGGGTTACTTAGTGCACGACAGGAGCCTTTTTGAGGCTCATATTAATCCTTTCACGTTACTGGGAGAAGTCAATGACACGATTACCTAGTAGTAATGGAGCAGTGGCTACTTACTTATACGAGTGATTTTTAAACTATACTAAAAGGTACTTTTAAGTCATTTTTCATAGAAACACGTAGTAGATTATAAAATATACATATAGCAATTCTTGGGGCTAATGGTTTCACAAGAAATACCAAAATAACATCAAATCTGCAAGCTTGTCCGAAACAAGGTTCTACCCGTAATTTAAAAGCTATGCATTATAGTTCTTCTCGGAATTTATTTAAATGCGATGCATTTAATTCAAAATCCGGTGTTTCATTGAAAATCTTAGCCCGACAGCAAACGCGCAAGGATTATAGAACAGTTTTAATGAGCCGGTATTTTCTTTGATGCCAAGGCAAGTGCTGAGTTGTTCAAAGCGGTCTCACAAAGACGTTGTTTCGTTGAGGCTTTGAAACGGTAATTTGCTCCTGCAATCCTAAATTGCTCCAAGTTTTCGAAGGCGTTGAATTTTAAGGGTTGAGGGTCATACAATTGGTATAATATAATAAGCCATGCTTCCGTCACGAAGAGCTTAATAAAGCTAATTTTCTTTTACTGCAGCCGTCTCCAATTAATTCAAGTGTGCCATAAAGGAAATATAATCACTAGGTCCACTAGAAAGCTTTAAATGCCAATAACCAGCTGTTATTACAGGTATTTAGAAATAATATGGACTGTGATATCGAAGTACACACTATTTATTATAATTCAGTCCCATTTTGGCCGACGAAATATTTATTTCAGAGTAGTGTTAGCGAGTTTTGGACCTACTATGGTTTAGCAGTTGGGACTCTAAGAAACCTTTAATTTTTAAGACAAGATAATGACAACATTCTTTAGATTCTGTTTCTTTTGTATTTTTGCAAATTTTGGTGCATATACTGCAGAAATAAGACTAACCGATAAGAAAACAAATATCGAACTAAATTTGACATACCTGTGTGACTGCAATGCGCTTTAGGAATTAGACTTAGTTTAGACTTATGCGCATGAATATAATTATCTACTTGCACCCGTAAATGAGTTGTCCAAACGATACTTGAATATCTTACGGAATTAAAATAATAGATATAAAAATCGAAGTCAAAAACTTTATTTCCATAGAATGCATAAAGAAATGGCTTGTAAACGTCAATAATATTCAAAACATAAGGTCACGCGTACTTATCGCTAAGTTTGACGCCTGCTCAAACCCTATCCGACCCTCCATACACTCCTACATAAATACATAAAAGTAATATAGTATTGAGCGAAAGGTTAATATACAATTGTCTTCTCGTTATGACCTACACTCGGTCATCTCTAGCTAGATATTGTGCAGACCGGCCAATGTAGCCAAAGTACAGACCATCATTGTTCTTGCATTTCCTTCAGTCGTAAACAACGTGTAATATAAAAATACATTGTTGCGCTTTTGTTCACCTTTTGATGCAGCCAGTTTTATAGAAGTCAAGTTGTCCCAAGAATTTGAATTTTAGGTGTTACAGTGGAAGTAGTGTTGTTAGAATTTAAAGTTTTATCTGTGAAAGAAACCTGAAAACATTTTGCAATTTTCTTGTGATGAATAATGAAAAAAGTAATTATGTGCTTTGGCGTGGACTAAGTTACGTTCAGATTTGAGATTGAGATTAATAAATCTATATCTATTATCGTGCAACGATCTTCCGCCTGTATGACTGTAATGACTTTATTGAACTTATATATGCGGGTATTCGCCCGAATTGCAAAACTTGCATCCGTCTAAACTAAGTCGTAATTGATCCTCCAATTGAGATAAACACAAAACGCATCCCTACTGTGTGTAAAATAGGGCCGTTTTTTGGATAGCGACGTTACTACCTCTACTACGCAGCCGATCTCTGCTTCAACAAAAATGTTACAACATTTTTTGTTGATTGGCCTAAAATCTAAACATTGTACCACATTTATTGTCAAGTACTTGAATTAAAATGTGATTAAGACCATTATTTTAGTAACTTGGTGACATGGGAACCATCAGTTAATAAGGAAATAGCCCATGGGAACCAAAAACGGGGAAGAGATTGAAAATAATAACTATAATGATACTGTGAGCATGGGAGCAAAGGTAGTTTTGTAACTTGTGAAGAACGGTTTGAGAATTATGGTATTAGTATGATTTACATAACAGGTTCATACGGGCAAGCGCTGTCACCATAATTAATTCCGATGGACGCAATGTGATGAGACTTAAAATACTTAGGTATAGTGGGCCATCTGCTTACTCACTCGCTAGTACATAAAAAAAGACTTTGGTTACAATAGTAATTTGATTTTTTACTATGCCAGTTTCTAATTCAATAGAAAAGGGAACTAAGATATAACTTGAAATTATTATACCATCCATAAACTGGGAAGCGTAGAAACATATAAGACTTTTGCCCATCAGTAAAATAACATAGAGGTAGGCAAAAAAAGAGCTTACACATATCTATCTCATTAATATGAGAATTAGGCAAATATTTTGTTTAAAATAATGATCACACACACTCCCTGCAGATAGCATGAACGATCACAGACACAACGCATGTCCAAGACCCGAGAATAAACTTTTTGGTCACCACACAAAGTTTTCACCGATCTTAGATAAAACCTCTCACTTTACAGGGTTCCTACCACCTTAGCCACACGAGCCGTCAAGCCAAGATTTTTGTGTTGGTACAGACTGTAACATTTTATGAATTACATATTATTAAATATACTAGATTTTAAAATTAAGACAAAGCCGAATAATAAAAAAGCGCTCCGACAGAATGAGAAAATTAAAAATTCGACACCAAAACTCAGCTCGAAACTTTATCATCGCGATTCGGTAGTAACTTAACTAATTAAGAAAACGGGCGATAAGAATAATTGATACAAGAAATAAGGAAAAGAGGAAGAAGGTACAACGAAGGTCCCTTAATTTTCTCACAAATGCAGTCTGCATGTTTGAGGGGCGTTAGGACCCCACTCGAGCCCCAACTAGGGTCGCACTCGGGGCTCGAGTGCTGTCATTATCGAGACCTTCGCAAGAAAAAGTAGCCCCGGATTTTTTACAGCAAATTATCCACTATTCTGTAACGAAATCTCTTTCTTCCGACCTCAAAATCTACATCCTCGCGTTACCCAGGCTTTGTCAAGTAAGTCCACTTTTCGTCTTTTTATTAAATAAATATGTCTTTATTTAGCGTAGGATAATACGCTGAGTTTAATGTGAAACGTAAATTGTTAACTTTGAAGGTAGCGGTAGGACTTACGACAAATTTGTCCAGGAAAGTAAAAGTCAATTTGCTCGATGTATATAAGGTATTTTTTTAAAAGCATTTTTATTTTTTATTTTGAGCAGAAGTAAAGACAATCTGTGCTAAATTCGTTGTAGTCAAACATAATAAGTATCTGTGTTCTCAATTTCATAGATAGATAGATAGAAAATGCTTTATTGCACAAGGTAAAACAAGTACATGGGCGAACTTAATGCTAAATAGCATTTTCTTCCAGCTAACCTTTGTGTAGTGTGGAGTGGATGTGGTAGTGCATTTGAATAAAGTTATTTATACACATACATACTACTACATAATTAAACTTTCATGCGGGAATTTGAAAGGTTTCAGGACGAACCATCAATGCCTGCAGCTTAAACGCCAACATTTGAAGCAACAACACGATAAAACTGAAGCTCGCTATCACCCACCGTCAGACATAACGTCAGAAAACAAGTGAAGGAAAAATAATAACGGAAAAATCTCCTCATTTTTCTGGACAGGCGAGCAAATTTCGTCTGATGAATAGAGTACTTGCGGCGGCATAAAAGCCTCATCAATAATGATGATGCGTCTAATCAAGCAAATGGAACTGAAGGATGTACTTAAGGAATTAATATTTGTTACTGGGGTGACATACACTCGCGGACTGGGACGGGTGTCACTCGTGACATACGTGAGGCCTAGTGATAAATTTACCATATGAATGGAAATTTCAATATATTCCAATTGAACGCGTTATGAACCTATGTATGAAGATTCAACGGCCTGATAAAATATACATGAAATGTCTACCGGTTGGAATCACATCTTGTTCCTCAGAGAAGGTTTTTACTGTGAATAAGATACTATGTTATCGCATTTATGATAGAGAAAACTTTTTCCCACGCCTATGTTTGCGTGATAACAGAATAGTTGTCTAAAACAGTTTGACTCAACTCACAGCTCTGTTAGTAGTAACTCTGCCTTCTGCGCTGTAGGTCGTAGGTTGATTTCCACCCAGGACAAAACATTTGTGTGATGAGTATTGTGTGTCACATGTCTGTTCTGTGTCTGGGGTTAATTCGTAATGTATAGTAAGATGAACTGAACTGAATGGTTTATTTTTCATAATTTATTAACTTGACATGACCTGTTCGCTTAGCCTTTAGCCTAGCCTACATTTTTGACGAAATCACTACCACGAATTCCAAATCCGTTGACAGCGTAATCTGGTTTAGTTAAGACAACCATGTGTAAACATCCTTTATAACTGCAAGTTTCCCTGAACCACAGCATTACTAGGTAGTTGTGATATGCTATGCAGAATAAAGGGAACTTACATATTCAAACTACTGTTGAGCCTGGAATTTGTAGGAATAAAACACAATGCCACCCCGTTATTAGGTCGAGCAAGCGACCCATTCAAACTGAAAACATGCAATCGTAAAACTCCTTGTTATTTCATGCACTGCATATAGTATTAGACTATTATCGTACTAGGTCCATAAATTGATCTGAAACGGCTTTACGCAGTACGAAGTGAATAAGGATCATAATACTAAAAACAAGTTATTTACTATAACTTTATAGTTGCAACGACTTTTGATTTAGCTCATATAGTTGACACTGAAAGCTTATAATAAAATATCTCACTATCTGAAGATACAAGACTATATGACTAGTATGTGAATGACTACACAAATCGGACTTTCGCATCGTCTCTCATTTTAATACTTCCACCACAAGTTTTAAGTGTGGTGAAACATCGATATCTTCGATATGAACTACTGAAGACAGAACTCAATAATTTCATTTCAGTAGAAACTCTAAAGCCAAGCGAATATGGACCTTATCAAATATTCGTGTACAATGTAAGGAAGTAACACTCCAGTTGCTAATGGACAATGAAGACAGATTCGTACATTTCGTTCGCAAACTTTCGTCCCCCAAAAATTTATTGGCAATGAATTATCGGAGCGTTCCTCCTTTCACGCCAATAGCCGACTGACGTCTAAGATGATTTATAAGGGAAGCCGAAAATTGATTGGCTGGTCCCTGTTAACCGAAATATGTCTGAGAAACAAAGCGAAAATGAGACCGAGAACAATGGACGTCACGTAAATATCAATTTAAACTATCCATAACGCTTTATGTATTCCGTCGATTTATAATTCATTAGTCATAGTTTGAGGAAGTTGGTCTATTGTGCCCTCTATCTCAATCTGGTTTGTATTCTATTGTGATATACGCTCGTGACATTCCGTAATTGATAGAAGAGACGATATTGAGTTTGTGATTATAGATAGACAGTCCAAGTTACGGATAGCCATCGCACCATCACAGAGAGATGTGATCGTAAATTAACCGGAACCTTCCTAAGGTAAGCGGTTGGCGCAATGCAGGAGTTGTATCAAGAAAGTTACAGCTAAACTTTTTGGTCCATTCTGCTTAGTAAAACGATACAGATGCCTGGCGGGATAACAAAAGTGGCTTGAAACTTCAAAGTTTTAAGATGTAACGAAAAATGTACATAAATCTTGTGACCGGAATGCGTAAATAAGCAAATTTTGATAGCTTATGCAGTGTACAAACGCACAAACATACCAACTACCTGATTTATTATAACTGTCAAAGTTTCCGTCTACTAGACATTTTATTGTATTTAACTGTGTTTTATTCTTATCTTAGTGATCGCATATAAGAGGTGAGACTCTTTATTGTTAATAGATTTGATATTTGTGAGGACTTGGAACAGAGAAGTTGGACTGATTAATGTACATAATGCATTCATTTTATAACATTAAAGAATGAGAATAGAATGTCTGTTATTTTATATATGAGATAAAAGTCACAAAGCAGATGGCCCATCTAGCAGCGAGTGGTTACCTGTGACCATAAAAGCAATACTATAATATTTATAGTTATAATATTATTGTTTAAAAATATATATATTAGCAAAATTTCGGCATTTTTGTCCTAAATACTGCTCGAAAACAGCTTTTCTTCAGGTTATTAATAGCGATGGCGATTATTCGGCTTCACGCAAACCTTACCGCATAACTAACTACAATTCAGGATTAAACTTAGGTAACTGAGCCAAGCTGATAAAAAGGAAACATCCAATTCTCACCTACCTCCACCTACGCAGATTTCTATTATACCGAACGGGAAGGAACTGTAAGGATTTCATCAATAAATATATTAGATATATATTAGATAGATATTATAAATTGGTTACATTATCTGCTTGAAAACAGATCTTTGAATAAAGGTGAAATTTGTAAGCCAGTACATCTATTGTTATGTTAACAAAGGTAATAAATATAGAGGAAATCTGTATATCGACTAGCTCGGTAAAAAAATAATTGCTCATCCTGCTTGCGGGGAGTCTCTTTTGACGTCCAACATAACTTCACTTCACGGTTAAAATTCAAAGTAAATATGTATTAATTTTGTCAGCAATTTATATATATTTTAAATAATATTTCTTATTAAAACAAAACTATTTCAGCAACCTGAAATATATCTCAAAAACTACACGAAATTTCGTATTGAAACCAATATTGTTGAAAGTGTTTTTGAGTTGTATTTTCAGAATAGTGTATATTAAAAGATTCACAGAGTACCCACGCTTAACGGTGTCTAGGTTCATATTTCACCGGCACTTAGTACTTAGTTGAAGTCTTACTAATAGCTGTAAACTTCGACAGCTATTGCAAATCATTATTTGATAGCCCGTTGAGTTCCAAATACCCAATAATTCAGCACAGACGAAACTTAAACTCTCAACTCCAGCTTTACAGTGATTATTAATCTGCATTACAAATATTTAAAGTTTGTAACAGTAAGTAATCAAAGGATGGCTTAAAAACTTCACTCGAACGCTGCAAAACGTTATTAACAGTTTTATATCAGTGTGAGTTAAACTTTCCATATAAAACACAACTTAAACTAAACTAAAAAAAAACTAAACTAAAAACTAAAAAAAAAACTTAAACTAAAAAACAAACAACACAACACAACACAAACAAACTTATAACTACGTCATATAAATGCAGCAAAGTATTGTTTATTCGAGTCGTAACTCAACTGATAAAGACAATACCGTTTACGTAACTACATTGGAATGGACTTGTATTTGCAGTACATTGGATATTGCTATCGGATACCACTCCTATCACTACGACCGATAATTTTCTTCGATGCAAAAGATGTACAGTAAAGCAACCTGACGTCTTAAATAATGTTAATTTAATTCTAAAATTTTATATCTTTGCTTAATAAACATTTGCATGCTTTAGAGGTAAGAATTTATATGGAACTAATATTAACAAATACAACTATAATTATGTTCCTGCAAATATATGATATGATTATGAAAAAAAAAGGCAATGTTGAAAAATGTCGCTATTCAATTATATTATCACATCCTTTAAAATGCAATCATTCATATCGCCTTGATCGAAGACGAGGGTCCAAATATGGAGCGAGCATGCTTACAAATTGATGTCCACATTAATTCAATTCGAACCAGACTATACAGTGGTCCCACTGCTTTTCTAAATCATCGTCAGAGCGATTTATATTCCTTATAAAACTATTGGATATTCAAATAGGAGTGAAGAGTGAAGGAAGATGGATGGTCCTCGTAGGTTGATAAGGGATAGCAATTAAAGGAAGCGTTTAATGACCTCGACGGCTCGGGTTTCTCCGGCTATCTACGCGAGAGCTCGGCAAGGTCCGTATCTTTGGATCTTGGAGCGCTGGCGCAGCCTTTGACTTTTTTCTCTAAGTTTGCAATGGAATGCAGAGGTTTTATGCCAACATTAAGTAAAGGAACGTTTAAAACGGTATGTTATTGCTCAATTTAGTTGGACGATGCTATCTACCTTATGGTAAAGAAAATCAGCCACGACCATCGAGTAAGTCGAATATCAACTTTCATATTGTTATTACAGCAGGATTCTAGTCACTAAGTGTAATATTTTAACAAAGATAAAGGTTGAAAGAGCCATTTAAAGATACTTCTTCCCGGGACTTGGGTATTTGTGCCCTGTAATCTCTAGGTCCAATGTCACTTCCGACACAGAGAATAATATAGTGTGTGAAAGTTTTTTAAATATGTTTCTTCTATCTTCTTGATTTTGAATTTATGCCGGTGCAGTTACTTTATCGTCTATTTCAACTAGTCAGACCTACGTCAGAGAAATACCAATTATCAACTAGTTAATTTACAAGCAAATTAACGATAACCTATATTATTATCTTGCAATTAGAAATCGTTATTGCAGTGGTCACTAAAGAATGCTCACTTGAACTAGGAATGGTTTTAAGAAACATTTGACTTAACAACTTTATGTAGTTTAAGACCCGGCTGGACTGACAGCGACAATTGCCAGACTTCCATATACTAAAGAAGTTATGCTGTCGGGTCACGCAGAGGGATTGTTTGAAATAGAATCGGTGGGGAAGGTGCGTGCTTCTAACTTTAACTGGCTTCACAGCTCAGTTGTTAGTAACCCTTTCCTCACGATGTTTTCCTTCACCGACATGTCCTAGAACGGAAAATTCGAAGACATGTGTCAAGTGAACGAAAGGAGCCTCTTTGAGGCGCATTTAAAATCCTTTCACCACACAAAATAATTTTATAGGTCAGTGCACTCCCAACTCAAATCTAAAGGCTCGGAAAGTAATTAACGATCAGCGATCCCGTGAAACACCGAAAAGCGGAACTAATTCTACGGAGCGTATTTTTAATTTAACGAGATTAAAAAACAAGAGTAATGTCATAGAGTTCCGGCATAACGAGGCCGGCCGCATACAGCTGTCATAGTGTCAATGACCTCATTACTGATGAATGATGAATGTACTCAGCCGTTAAAAGACTGCCTTTTAAGCGTGTGGCCCATTAAGAGCGGAGTCATTTAGGAATAATCTGGTGAGGGATTTATCAGGTATTTTAAAAGGAATGCTCGCTGATGGATTTGTGTCGAGCGTTTTGAGACATGTCACCGTTTTGGTCGTAGTTCAAGTTGTGGTATGCAAAGGTCAAGATCATATCTGTGGGCGGTCTGTTGCACAGTCAGGAAAGACCGCACAGGACGCATCAGTCATCTATGGATTTTTATAGAACATTTTTATTTTCCGAAAGTTTAGCAAGAAGTGTTTGTGTCAATGTCACATGACATAAGAATTTCTGGTGCAAATCTCGAACGTCAGATCAGATCAATGAAATATCCACGGAATTGCATGATTTCTTGATCACCCCGGTGTGGTCATAGTTCTAAAATTTCGCTACGCTAAGTCGTGAATAGATTAACAGCTATACAACTAACTATGGGGAGAATCAACTTGCTTGGCGCCAGATTTTCAACTTCAGGGTGGTAGTTACCCAGCCGGGCTGTCCCATCACCATGCTGTGGCTTAAAAAATAAGTCCTCCTTTGGGGTTTCTTGGCTGTTCTCCCATCTCGGATAGGGTTTGAACAGGCGTCAATCTTACCGATAAGTACGCATGACCTTATGTTTTGACATTATTGACGTTTCCAAGCCATTTCTTTATGAATTAGTATATGGAAATAAAGTTTTTGACTTACATTATTAGTATATGGAAATAAAGTTTTTGACTTACATTATCTATAAACATCTAAGGAAGAGATATCAAGAAGCGCTTGAAATTAAAATCTCTAGTCAGGGTCAGACATGTAATGCGCCTATGTTATGGTACCATTCGAACTCCTTAGACTGTCATGACCACAAAATTTAAATGGTAAAGTAAGGGAAAAATGGAGTCTATACGAAAGTTCAGGTGATATTTTTAAATGAAATAAGCTATCGCAGTCACGTACCTAGAAATAGTAACTGCGGCAAGTTTATGATATATCTGAAGCACGAATATTATAAATTACAGTATCTTTGTCCACTTGCATTGAATTTAAATGTGCTATTAGAGTGCAGTTACGACTTGAATTGGTTACCTGAAGAGGTTTTTCAAAGGAGAATGACTGTGGTTTTACACTTGTTTTAAATTTTAAGAGCAGTAGAACTCTCGCCAAGTTCGTCCGGGGAAGTACTGCCACCATGCCCTTTTCTGCCGCCAAGCAGTGACGCATTCACGTTACTGTGTTCCGGTTTGAAAGGTGTGGTTACCGGTGAAATTACAGGCACATGAGAAATTCCACCTTCACGTCTCACATTTACGGGCGCTCCCAAAGTAGGTATGACAAGACCCAAGTCGCTTCGGCTGTTATGGGCCGAGGTTACCACTTAACACCAGGTGGGCCGTCGGCTCGTTCCGTAAATGTATTACATAAAAAAAAATTGGTTTCTTATTCTCTGGTTGATCTTGTCTCTAGTTGGATGTCACACAAAAAAACCAAAACAGCCTTGAAGCCAAGTCCTATTGCAACGCAGGATGTGTGTATGCGGGTAAGCAGCCGATTAAAATTTGGAAGTTTTGCGGCTTCTTCTTCTTCAAGTCACCGGTTCTGTCGAACCAGTGTGGTGGAAGGATTGTAAGTGCGCCTCAAAGAGGCTCCTTTCGTGCACTCGACACATGTTTTCGAATTTTTAGTTCTAGGACATGTCGGTTTCCTCACGATGTTTTCCATCACCGTTTTGAGAACGTGGTATTGCGCACATAAATCTTTCAATCGAAAAACTCATAGGTGCACGTCGGGATTTGAACTGGCGACCTCCGGATTGAAACTCGGGGGTCAGTACCGCTAGACCACCACGCTCTAGTTTTGCGGCGAAACCGTGTTTAGTTTGTTGCAGTTGTGGCTAACTCAGTTTTACAAAACAAAGAATTCAACTTGTGCAGTGAGCTTGTGGTCATCAGTGTTCCAACCTTCATTATTTTCCCACAACTGGTCTACAGGGTTTATCCCGAGAAGTGAGAGAGAAATCACTAGTCTACATTTAAATTTATAGATATTTTTTTCCAGTTATCCAACGATTTCCCTTTCAAAATAAAAGTAACTGATTTATTATTAACATAATACAATTTCCTTTCTCAATACTAAGAACACTTATCATATACAAGTTGTCATGGATAATGGAAAAGTCTCCGTCACCAAAATATTAATATATTGATTCGTGTGGAACTAGAGTTTGCGACACCCACTTATAATGTCTTGCCTTGAACCTTTATTTGCTTACTTTATTATACTTTTTAGTGTTTCGTACTACTGAGACTGCACTATCCGTTTGTCTGTTTGTCCTATCTTTAAAGCGTATTTTTTGAACCGTAGTCATTATGGCGAACATTCGAACAAATAATGAAAACAATTACATAAATAAGTTAAGGAGGGTTCCCATTGCAAAAGTGTTTAATATTTTTAGTTTATATATCTAGTGTCGTTTCAAAAACTAAAACATAAAAGCGACAGACATGTTGTGATTTTAGTAATCTATACAAATAAATACAATTGGAGTATCTGTTTGTAATATAAAAATCTGTCTGTTTGTTCCGGCTAATCTCTGAAATGGCTGGACCGATTTTGACGGGACTTTCACTGGCAGATAGCTGATGTGACGAGAAGTAACTTAGCCTACCCTTCCGAGGGGTAAAATAGGGGTGCGTGATAAAACCGAAGTCCACGCGGACGAAGTCGCGGGTAACAGCTAGTAATAAACTAAAATAACTGAGAATTGGACTTGTTGCGCTAAGAGTCCCGAACATGTAACTAATTATCTTGGTACGGGACCCTCAGTAGGCTCTGATTCGCCAGCCCATTTCGAACCGGAACACATCGGTGCGAATCTACTACTTATCTGCAAATATGTGTAAGGTTGGATAGAAGGTATAGTACGAAAAGCCACTTGTATAAGAGCGCAATGGACCACTTTCTCTCCAGGAACTTAGAAATGAACCATCTGTACTATATTCTATGTTTAGAGTGCAAAAGGAATGCAATCCCTATAGAGGTCCTCACGTACACAATAAAGTTGGAATGTAAAAGTTGTGACAGAGTTTGGAAGTTATAGAAATTACTTTTGTATGATATAAAAGCTCCAGTATTTTACAAGTTTATCCTGCAACCTGTTCTTATGAACCAGTTTGAAAATATTTTTAATAAATTTTAGCATGCAAATTATTATCCTTTCGAACAAACAGAAGATTAATTCGTGAGAGTTATTAGTTGTTATTAATGCAAGCATGTTACTGCTGCTTGGCGGCAGGAAAAGTTGATGGCAGAACTGCTAGGAAGTAGTAACAGTAGAGCTTATGCCAAGTTCGTCCGGGGAAGTACTGCCACCATACCCGCTTTTGGAGCCCAGCACTAATACATTCGCGTTACTATATTCCGGGTACAAAGGTTGTGGTTGCCGGTGAAATTACAGACACATGAGACATTCCACCTTCTGGTCTAACGGGCGCATACGACAAGACTCGAGTCTTTTTTAACTAAGTACGTCAGGACCCAAGTCGTGTTGATTGTTATGGGCAGAGGTTACCACTTAACACAAGGTGGGTCATCTATTAGTTCCGTAACTTAATCACACAATAAAATTGAATGAATTCCAGTACAAAATGATAACACGATTGAGCCCGGCAATATTAACCGAGATATGGTTCGTAAGCTACACGTCCCGACCAAATTTTAATTTTCCACCACAGCTGCGGTAGCTCAAAAACTAATCAAGCCACTTCACTTTGTGTTCCTCCAATTCGCACTCCGCGGTATATGAACGCTGTATTCGTGAACAAAAACGAAAACCAGCAGATTAGATTGGTGTGTCTCTGATGCAAATTCAATGATATATTCGCGCTGGAGAAGCGGAGAGAAAATATGTCGTACTTAGTTTAAGTATATTCCTGATACTGAAAAGTTCGCCAGGCTATGACTTTTTATGGTACAATCAAGTAATATGAGTGAATTACTGTTCTGTATTGAAGGGTGTGCGAGCCGGTGAAATTACAGACGCTTAATTCTTTCATATTTATACTCAAGGTTACATAACATTTTAATACTATTTAGGAGTTTCACTTGAGAATAATTGCTATTTCGGGTAGTGGATGCCGCTTAGCCTCAGGTGGGCCATCGTCTCGTCGGTCGCCCAGCTCATATATAAACAAACTGCTTATGCTTTATTATGTAATCGGTGTTGTGTATACAATTTGTTGAAAATAAATTATTTTCTTTCTTTCTTTGTTTCTTTATATCGGCTAAAAACCCTTAATAAGTTTGTTAAGTCACATGTAAGTTCAAGAAAAACATGGCTTATTGATTCTAAGGAACTCAACGAAGACAATAAATATTTCGCTTTGAATTTGGATCCCTAAGTTGCCTTATCGTAAGATTTGAGGAACGACTCGTGAAAGATGACGTAATGCGGAAAATCTCTTTATAGACTGAATCATAAACGATACCGACTACCCCATTTCAAAGTCAGAAACTTTATTTCCATAGAATTCATAAAGAGATGGCTTGAAAACGTCAATAATATTCACGCTGTTTGACGCCTGTTCAAACCATATCCGACCCCCCATGGGGAAGAACAGTCAAGAAACCCCTAAAAGTTCTTTTTTTTTTTAATAAAGCAACAATATTGGTCATCCATGTCTAGTATATCATTAAGTTATGTCTCATTTTTCAAGTTACAACTAAGGAGACAAGTAAATGCGACCGAAACTCGACCCGACCACAACTGCCACATTTCAAAGCAACTAAATCTGGTCTTTCGTTTCCAGTTCAAATCTTTCGCGGCCGCTCATTTCGCTTCCCGCACGAGAAGTTTCTATTGTTTGATTTTCGTTTACGTCTGTGTTACTGCATATACTGTGGCCGATACGTGGACCACTAATAGCGGTGTGTTCGGAAATTTTGTGTTTCTTCCGTTTCGTGTTGTTGTTTGGTTTCCGAGAAGCATTTCTTTGATTGGAGTGAATGTTGACTAGTGACATGGCATTTATAAGAGTCGTTGATTTAGTATGTGGGTCAGATCGCTGTATTTTTTGCTGTGTATAGTTTTGATTATATGAAGTAATAAATAAATATTGGTCGACATTTCACACAGCGCCATCTAGCCCCAAAGTAAGCTAAGTTAATAGCTTGTATCATGGGAACCAGACAATTGATATAATACTTAAATACTTTATTTTGTAAATAAATACATTTCAACACCCAGACACAGAACAAACAACTGTGTTTGTCACACAAAATGTTTGTCCTGATTGGGATCGAACTTATGACCTACAACGCAGAAGGCTACTAACTGAGGTATAAGACCAGTCAGATTATACTTAACTCAATTTCTTACGATTGAGAGGAGACTCTACTTTCACTAATGGATTGGGTGCCTAGGCCCATGCTAGTTGAAAGTGTCCTCCGAATCACGGAGAGGCTTAGTTGTAAATGTCAACAGGTGTTTTTCTGGATAGAAACTAAATAAGGCAAATTCTCGACTGCGAATTTTATCGGTTACGAATTCTTAAAGTTACCGTCCTGTTGTGTCGTGGTCCTCATCTTTTCGAAACTTTCCGTACCTGTAAACAATACATAACATATCAGAGTTTATTCACAACTTGCTAATACTAACCGTAAAGTAAAATGGCGCTCACCAATGCCAAAGATTCAACGCCAACGAATAAATGGTACAGAAACGTATACAACAAACAAAGCAATATTCATTAATGTCTTCACTTTTTGGGAGAGTGGAGGCCGGAAGACGTGTCTAGTTCCGTATGTTCTTAGTATGAAAGGAGGAGAGGCGGTTTCTAGAAAAATAAGTATCTAATGACAAATAAATTTACTAATCTTATTTATGGAAGAGCCGAGAATAGGCGTCAAACTTAGCAATACGTACACATAAAGTTTTATTTTTAATTTACCTACTAATTGACGTTTCCAAGCCATTTAATTATGAATTCTGTTGAATATTTTCTGGATTTGACTAACAAATTAAGTAAATCAAAAAATTTCAGTCCCATTCGTCTCGTGAGCAGACAAATGTAAAGGGTTTCTCGAACAAGGGGGACACAAATCTGATTTTAATTGAATGCCATCAAACGGTTAAATGGAGAAAGACGAGGCAAGCAATGAAATTAACGGTCAATCTTAAACGTAAATGGCTTTATTGAAACAAAATCAATGTGATTTGTTTTCGGGTGTTTTAATTGAGAAGAACATCAAATATAACAAACAAGCCATCACTCACTGGTGATGGCTTAGCTTTGACGTAGTTAAAACAGTCCAGATAGATAGATAGATAGATAAACACTTTATTGCACATTACACCAATAAAATAGAAAACACAAAATTATGAGGTACAAAAAAAAAAGTCCAGTTTCATATAATAAATATTTGTGGACATTGCACCATCGCCATCTAGGCCCAAAATAAGCTAAGCATAGCTTGTATCATGGGAATCGGACAACTGATATAATACTTATATACTTTTTGTAAATACATATATATAGTACATATTAACATCCAGACACAGAACAAACATCAATGTTAGCCTATAGATTCCAATAAATAAGTGTACTATTTGTTGGCAAATTTCTTTTTCTTTCCTTAGCATGTAAAAATAATCTCAAGTAATGGCCTCGTAATATGCCTTAGCCACTACAAAATCCGTCTTTTTGACGCTTTAAGAAGAAAATGTTTTGTAACTTATTAACTTATTTTTAACTTAATTAATAATAACTTATTTGCACCTTATATATTTAACACAGAAAATTAGAAATTTAAAAATAGTTATGCGTAAGGTAGATAGTAGCCACGTTCTAATAGCAATTTTTGAGGACCTTTTTTCACATTGGAACTATTTCTAACTCTTTATTACAAATGTTATAGAGATGGGGTATAAGTACTGTAATAGAATGGTTCGTAGTATAAGTTAATTATATTTCGAATAGATTAACACATTTTCTGAAAAATTCTAAATAATTTTCAATTACGTCATTCCCCTTTCCAATGATAAACATGTGCATTCTAAGATATGCATAAACATAAAACATAATACACGCTCCAGTTTCAAAGCATTTGCTTCCGAGCTGAAACTTAATAAAATATCGGCACTCGACATTCCTAACAAAGTTGTTTCATGAAGAATGTACGTATGTGACTTGCTGTGTGCAGGAACTTAACGAGTGTAGAGAGGAATATGATAGTTGAAAGTATTTTTCATTATTTACATTCAAGAATGAGTAATAATGTCTCTGGGTCTCAATTATTCCGAAATTAAGTCATGTGACATACTTTTAGAGATATCTTTTATCGGAAAACGTGTTTTTCAAAACCAGCTTTTATAAAATCACAAAATATTTAGATATTTTGTGATTTATTTATCATTATGGTGACCAAAACCAAAGAGTGCGAAATATTTACTTATTATACATTATTATCAAACAACTATTCTAGGTAAGCTACTTAGAGTGAAGTATTAATCTACCACGGGTGCCAAATCCAGATTGGTAGATATCACATCTCATGCCGATTTCCTTACGATGTTTTTCTTCACCGTTTTGTGATGGTGCGCGTATAGATGTGAATCAGCGACCGCCAGATTATATCTCGGGGTCAGTACTACTGTTACAGCGCTCTGTGCAGTGGACTAGGTGAATGAACTAAATTAACCCGCTTACTCTCATATTATCTATTATTGTAGTGACTAACGCTAGCATTTTCTAGGTTGTGTGCAATCTACTAGATTGCAAAATCATTTCCAGTAAGAAGTAGGTCGTTTCTAAGAAATTTGCTTCTGAATCAGCGAAAATCTGAGACAAAAATACATCCGATATTCAATCATGCCTACACACGACGTTGGCTTATTCAGAGTGCTTCAGTTAATACGTTCACATGAGGGCCGAAATAACGGGAACACAGAAAAGATTTTGCAGAATTTCGGTTAATTCAAACAATCTAATAATTATGACTATTTAGACTATGAATTATGACTGTATTATCTCCTAATTATGATAATTGACTGGCCTCATAGCTCAGTTAGTAGTCACCCTGACTTCTGCGATGTAGGTCGTGCGTTCGATTCCCACCCAGAAATAAAATTTGTGTGACGAACATAGGTGTTTGTTCTGTGTCTGGGTGTTTAATATATACTATATGTATGTAATATTTACAAAAAGTATACAAGTATGTATTTTGGTCCGGTTCCCATGACACAAATTATGCTTATCTTACTTTGGGGCTAGATGGCGCTGTGTGAAATGTCTACCAATATTATTATATTTATATTATTATTATGACGATTCTGTTGGCAAATCGTTAAACTTAGAACACCTAAAACTATGAAAACACATAAGTTATTCTTGTCTCTCACAGCCTATGCGAAATAAAGCGATATGAATTGTGTTCAATTTAGTTTTTCAGTCGAAATAATTAATCGAATTTTTTTTTTTTTTTTTATTGCAGTGACTCTCTGATGTAGAACCACACAAAAGTAGCACTATCTAACTCAGCAAATAATACTTTACATGTGCAACGTAAATTATTCACATCCACCTAAAACTAGAGTAATTCTATTAGTTCTTAGAGTATTAGTCAGCCTTTCAAGTGCATATTGTCACTGCAACGTTAGAACTGTTGTTATGTGGAACAGTTACGAAATAATCCAAAGCAAAACCTATTTTGACTGCAAGTGCACGACTGTTTAGAATTTGCAATACAACTCCCCCGTCTCATGGACCGCAGCGTGAATTAATTCATAAGATCTACTGTGTGGGGCCTCCACTGTGGCGTTACGAATGAAATGAAATTACAAATGATTTACACCAAGACTCCAACCTCGAATGTAAATGCAAAACGTAGGCGCGCAAAACCGCGTTTTTGAATTAGAGCAATTTGCTTCCGTGCTGAGGAGAACTGTTAGAGAATGCTTCATATTTACTTTGGAGTTTTTCCTGGGAAGCTCCATCAATTTGGACGGTCATCCCAATTTACATGCGTTGTGATTAGGGCAGGTGTTGATCGCTATTATAAACGGCAAAAGGTGTTGATCGCCGAGAAAATGTACGAGTATGATCTGATTGAACGTCAATTCGTATTGAAAATGGCGCCGTTTTGTAAACTGACTAGCCGTTTTACAAAACGGCGGAATAAAGACATTCGTTGTGAAATGGATATAAAGTCTAAAATGCGGATAAGAAGATATTCGACGTATACTTTTTATAAATGAACCTTGTGTACTATCCAACAGAAAACAGCATTCTGGGTGTCATAGCGGGCAAATTACATTATAATTTAGATATGGATAATTTAAGATATGGTCTGTAAGTTATCTGCAATAAAAAATATTATTATTATTAAAATAACGTGTAAAATTAATTAAACGTAGATCAAAGTTTTTGTCCGTTTTAGCGTCTAAAGTCTTAATAACTTCGCTGAGTCGCTCGCTTAAAGCATATTCGATGAACTTGGGCTAACTATTCGGCGACGTAAAATATCCAGAACTTATACCACTTCGTACAAAATAATCCCATTGAAAAACTTTATCTTCGTGACAAAGTTTAGGCTAATGAGGCTAGTTAATCTCAAGAAACGCTTGATAGCTTAGCTTCTCACAAGTTTAAAGCCTCTTTAAATAAGGGAAGGTTTAAAATGAGGTATTTGTGTGTTTTGAGCCTACTTACCAAGCGAACGAAAACTGAAGAAGGCACATTTGAAGTAGAACAATAACTTATTTCATATTACATTAAATATAAACAATGGAAATCTGTACCAATATTGATAAGCATAACTAGTGAAGTTATTACATAAATAAATACGATTTTATTTTATATATACAAGGTTTGCACTTTTATATCCAAACTTCTTTTCCAAAAAATAAAAAGGCTATATACACCAACGAACGGCAATGGCTATCAAAAGTTTATGTAATAAGAAGCTAGTTAACAAAGCTTTTAAATATTTTAATGAAATATCCGAAACTTTCACGACTTAGTCAAGGTTTTTACAAGTGCAAGGTGAGCCGAGTGGCCGAGAAATTTGTTCAAATACGCTGCCTGAGCCTCATATTAAAAACCTTCTCTACATCACGCGAACACTTCTAACCCGAATTCCACAGTTAACAAATGTTTGTTCACGTACGTTCGTTTACCGGCCTCCACTCATATAGTGAGTCGGCTAAGACAGTAACCCTTTATAGCGACCCACACGAAGATTATACACAAAAGGGTAGTTAAGATGTGGATGTAAATTAACTGCGCCTCCCTTCGCTGTCCTAATGCGCGCAATTATAATCGCGAAGTTATGGGATCTTATGTTTGCATGATTGTTGTTATGCGAACAAAATGAGCTCTGACGGACAGATATGATCGTCAAAGTGAAAACATTGTATATATCGGTCATTTTTAAAACTGGCAACGTCCAGTGTCATTTAAGATGCGCAGAGATTGCTAGGAACTTAGCATTGTATACGGAGCGCTGTTTTAAACTATCGAAAGAAAGAAAGAAAAATATTAGTGCAGAGTCAATGAATACAGAGACACCACCGTCCCTTATCATTCCTGTTTTAGTTCACTCCATCCAAAGATTGCTTGGAAGAGATTGTTTGAAGCAATAAGCACGCCCATTGCACATCATATCTTTTATTTATTTTATCATTGTTTATTTATGTTGTGGTGTACATTAAAGAGTTTTCTATCTACCTTTCTATAGAGAACGCCACGTACGACTTAAATATTCCTCAAGTACTGGTATGAAAACACCCAGGTCGCAACAAAATTGGCCCAAATTTATCCTGTGACGTGGGTATCTCATCTAATATGTCTGTCTTTCATCTGCTGTAATTTCACCGGCAACTACACCTTTTAAACTAAAAGACATCATCAACTCCAGTGCAATACTAATTAGCGGCAGAAATAAATTGTTATATTTTAGAGAAAATCTCACATACGCTAAATAAAATTACAGAATATGAAACTACCCTTGCAATGGAATAAACATGTCAATTGATAATAAACAGACATATGCGAAGATGAGATGTATTCGTATGATAATTTAAAGCATTCCTGTAATCTGAGTGACGTCATTAAATCTATGACGACGGCGCGGCGTTCTTCCAGGGTATTTAGGGCTGCCACGCAGACACAATCCAATTTGCAAATGTTTTACATTAATTTTGCACCGACAGTTTTACGAGAATTAACAATTTAGTTGTAAATATTCAAAGCGTTCGCGTGACTAAATGAAAGTTGATTCACTGTTTTCGAGTTGATTCGTTTTACAAAGGGAGTACGTGATTGTATCGAAGGAGCAAAGTGTATATATAAACATTATTGTAGTATTTATCACATAAAAGTTTCGCAATCAGTTGCGAAAGAGGATTTTTAGTACAATTTAAAACAGTTGTAAACATAAATCAAGAGGAAATGCTATAATATAATAATACCACAACGTCACTTAACATCAGGTCAGATTGCGGTTAAATATTACAGAATCTAAAAATCCTATCATAAAAAAAAATTACACCACGAGCTTCTAGCGTTCATTCATCGATAAAGGGTTCATTATACTATCGAACGATTTTAGTTGCATCTTTGATCTTATCTAGCCAGTTCCTGTACCAGCCTCTAATGTCCATTGCATGGTCACAGGCCTACTCTCAACAAATGAGGGTGAATGATCTTTCATCTACCACGGAAACCCAATCAGAGATGATGAATCTCATCTTAAGTTGGAGTTAAGCGAATTTACCTTTTCTTCGAAATAGGAACAGTTTATGAAATATGACTGAAAAACCAAGTTCCAAGCAGTAGTAGTATAGTCCCAGTAACCATCCCGATTAAACTGGCAAATAATTTCAAACAAAATTCTGCCAGCCCTAAGTACGGGCACACACTATATGGCCTAGTCAATTTGATTATCTAGATAACGAGCCGGGCTAGAGAATATAATGAATGCTTCAGCAATTTCCTTTCACTTTAGATATCTTTCGGCGTTAAACAACTGACGAATATAGTTTTAATTGAATTTCCGAAACTTAGAGGAGCTTTCTTAGCCAAATCGCATTGCTTGTTGTGGGCAGAGAATACCGCTTAACACCAGGTGGGCCATATGTTCGATCCGTATATAAAAAAAAACGATGTTGGCGACGAGCTTATCACGTCTACGTTCACATGTTATTTTTAAGAGCAGTAGAACTCTCGCCAAGTTCGTCCGGGGAGGTACTGCCACCATACCCATTTCTGCCGCGAACACAGTATGAACTTGAAATCACCTGTCCGTTCCTTATTGAGTAGCTTTTATATGATGTAATAGCTGTGCCCGCGACTTCGCCTGTACTAAATACAGTTTATGACTAAAGAGTAGATACGTGGTTTGATCATTTACATCAATTTGTGAATTGACCTTAGTAAAAGTAACCTTTATTACTCCTTATAACATCAGCTATCTGCCAGTGAAAGAACCGAAATCCGAAAGTTCCAAATCGGTCCAGCTTTTTCGGAGATTAGCCAGAAAGAAGACAAAAAAAAAGTCGTTTTGTTACATGCACCAACATACTTTCATATGCGTTTAATAAAACGCTATTATTTTGATATTATAAACAGACAATTCAATGTTATTTATACGTATAGATTTTCCTAACTAATTACCTACTGCTTTCTGAAAAGTTTCACAAAGAGCCAGTGCTAATAACAAAAGAACATTCCAATCCGTCCAAGTATAAACTGATATTGTTTCTAAAACTTAATGAATACCTCAAGTTAAGGAAGAATTTACCGAAAATTCCGAATGACGTGACGTCGCAAAGTCGGAATTTGATGGGAACCAGTAATTCATTCATATTAGAATTTCATGGCGTCCGGAACAATCTATATGCAAAATACGTGTAAGCAAACAGCGCGCGTCCACACACCCGACACTTGAACGGTACCGTGGAATGTTTGACTTTGCCATTTAACAAAATCGTTTATTCAGTTTATTAGTAAAAATACATTGGATACGTGTCCGTTAAGTGATTAACATTGTTTGCTCAACGGAAAAATTGTACACCCGTTCATTCATGTAACTGCTCGACGCTGCCAGACATACGTGAATCGCTACGTTATAATTGATTTTATTTTGAAGTAATTCACGTCGAGTTTTAATAGAGCTTTGTTGTCTTTTTTAACCCACTATCAACTCGGCCCGGCTTCGCCCGGGTGCAGTAATTATTTGATAATAAAGAAAATTAAGAAGTGCACTAAGCAGAAATAATTAAAAAAAAAATGAAAATACACCGCCACAGTTCAGGTTTTGAAGAAATATTTATTAAATACATAGCGACAAACCTCGTTTATCGCTGTTTCTAATAGTAAAAAACTTTCTCAACATGTTGCATGGTTTGGAAGAAGTAAGCGAAGAAACATACAGAGGCAGATGAGTTACTACGTTTTATCCTATTTAGAGATTTACAAACCTTCTGAACAATCGATGTTACTGTCAGGACTTACAATAATCGGGTGGGTCAGCATTTATTTGAATGGGGAAACAGATGTCTATAGAATCCCACAGTCCCAACAGCCACCCCATTGAAATGACAACCGCCCTTAACATGGATTTTATCTAATAGATTTGTTAAAAATCCAACTATGCTGCTATTATTTTTGGCTATTTTGCAAGCCACTTTTTACCGCGGTTAATTGTGGTCGAGCTTACAATTCATTATTTTCTATCTATCTCTTTATTCCGAGCTAAATTAGAAGAAATAATTAATTCCGTTTTTAATTACAATAAAAAACTTCGTCCGTAACTCGCTGAAATTACACGAGTTATCGCATTTTTAATAAATCAAAATTAAAATTTTTGCTCTTCGGAAATAGAGGCTTTGTGAGAGACCCAATTATTTTTCTGCATGGCCGACTTTTCATTACAGTCGAATTAATATCTGCTGCTTTTTTATATATCTGACCCCAAGTTATTTCGCAATATTAACGATTAAATCATTGTTTTGAATTCAGTTACATCCTCAACATTCAAAAAAGAAGAGTGAAAGTAGTTGATTTCATTATCATACCAAATGTCACTTGTTGCCATAAATAAGGGAACACAATAGAATCGTCAGAAATTGTATTTAGGGGTGCTACAACACAATAATGGTTCGTTACATCACAAACAGAACACACAGAGGACGATTGGGTGACATATTTTAGTGGGACCCCATCCGCCCCGCAGAGCCGCCTTGAATTTTGATCGCCACTAATTTTGCGCAATTGAGTCGACCCTAGTTCAAAAATGAATAAAAAATGCAAATCGAGTCGAGGATGCGGAAGAATGACTGCGAATGTTGCGTAAATTTGAAACAGGTGTAGGAACGAAGGGTTCAGGCTATCCGGTTTAGGAGTACGATAAAACATAATGGTTTGGAGTAAGTACGTCATGAATCGATCTTTTTATTACTGCCATAACAAAAAATAGTATTTTCTGCATTATGGGATACATCATATTTTGTTGCTGCTATAAATATGAAAGGTTGACGTGTATCGTGCTATACACGGCTACTGCGCTTGTGGGTATTACTCGTAAAAGGAAAAACTCGTAGAAAAGCCACAGGTAGTCGTTTAGATAACGCTTATCGCGGAGGGCAAACACTACCAAAGACGTCGTCAATAATAATTAACTCGGGTAACATACCTGACTTAATTGAAGTCATATCACGTGGGCGACTCACAATAGCCCAATTGCAGTTGATAGGGAAAAGTAAAATACACACAGCATGAAATCGGGAGTTATAAATGCTTAACAACATAATGCCTTTTCTTTTTTTTTTGGAGCGCATAAAAAAGAAATATTGGAATATTATTTACAAAATATTTCCAATTATTGCATGTAATGCAAATGCCAAATCCGTCAAAACTAAATAGATAATCAACGAATACTTATTCATTGACATTTTACGCAACGAAGTCTTTTTTGTTTTTGCTTACAATTAAACCCAGACCAGAAATGAACATGTATATTCATACACAAATGTTGTTCCTGAGTGGGAATCGAACCCACAACCTACAGCACAGAAAGCCTCAGGCATACTATCAACTAGGCTGTAAGGCCATTTAATGTATTTTTTTTTAATCGCGGCTCTTCTTCGAGAACACTTCCAATAAAGTAACAAGGAAAAAACCCAGTTCAAATTAAACAGAGTTAAAAATACAAGAAATCGATTACTGACAGATGAATGTAGGTAAATGTGTTTACCGAATAGGCCTTGCGAACAAATAAAATAAAGATACGTTTACACGAATGTGGGTGGAGAATCAACATTGGCTTCAAAGGTGATGATTTCAATGTATGACTCATGCTTAGCAAAGATATACAATGAATGGATAACATAAAACGTAAAAGTCAGACGTCAAAAGCAGGTTTCTTGCGCTTTATTTCAGTTATATCCCAAAAAAAAACCAAGTTTTCTTAGTTCCAGTGCCTACTACTGGTTGCCACGTTGCTCGCGTCCTATGTGATTACCTTTTGAATCCATACACGTGTCTCCCGGGTGGTACAAAAGGAGCAACCTAAAGTAGCAGTAGAAATTGGCTAAGTTCGCTAGGAGAAGTACTGCCATCACACCTGGTAATCTGCCGCCAAGCAGTGATGCACTCGTGTTGCTGTGTTGCGGTGGAAGGGAGTGGGTGCCGGCGAAATTACAAGCGCATGAGACGTGCGGGTGATGGACGCAACACAGTGCGACTGAGTCATCTCGTACTATGGAGAGGACTCGAGTGGTATTGCTGTTGTCTATGGGCGGCGGTTACCACTTAACATCAGGTGGGCCGTTAGCTCGTTCCGTCACTTCAATGACATAAAAAAGTACTATCTTATGACATTTTTATGTTAGTAAGCTCCGGGGCATGACGGCCCATCTGATGTAAAGCGGTAACCACCACCCATAAACAAAACAATACGTCCTGGGTCCCCCCCTACTTAGATATGGAAATACCGTGTCGCATTGTATTGCGTTCGTAACTTTCAGACAAAAAATATAGAACAAGTAAAGAAGACATTACATGCCACAAAAAATATCAACATAATCTAAAACCAAAATTCGAATTATATGAAACCGCCGTACATAATAAATATGAATCCATAATAATAGCTTTATTTATTTGGAACAGTAACAATATACATTTTACAGGGAGAAACACAATGCTTGCATGAGTAAATTACTGTGTCGCAAGCATCAACGCCCCACTACCGAATAAAGTTATAGAACTTACAATGTAAAACATTTAAGCAGAAAAAATATTTTTGTCTAAAATAAGTACCAGAATGTTTCATTTATAAGTTAAGAAATAAAGAATTTATTATTATTATTATTATTAAGTACATACTTGGTAGAATATCACACAGCGCCATCTTAATGCAAAATAAGCAATCCTGTACTATGGGAACTAATAGAATTCATATTTATTTGTAAATAAATATGAACACCCTGTAGCTAGTGATTAGCCGTTCCCAGTAAATAAGCTGTGAAGATCTGGAGAAGTGCCAACCCTAGCTCAGTCTGTAAACCCCTACTTTTGGATCCGATTCAATAAGGCTCTAATTGAATAACTATTTATGTCCGTATATGTCATTACTGCTATACTCGTTTCACTCGTGTCTTTGAACCTGTGATTGTATGTTTAAAATGCGCCTCAGAGAGCACCTCACGTGCACTTGAACACAGAATAAAAAATAATAAAAAAATTATTTATTAAAAACAAGAAACAATATAATTAAAGTAAATTAAATTAAACGAAAATGAGACAATCCACCTACAAGTCTCAGAGTTCCAGGCGCATATGATGCGACTTGGATATGACAAATACCTAAGTAAGCAAGGACCCAAGTCGTATTGCTGAACAGAGTCACCACTTAACACTGGCGATTTGCCCGTTCTGTAACTTATCTCATAATAAAAATGTAAGGAAGCATGTTATATAAGTAGTGGGGGAATAACCGCTGGGGATATCAGAATACTTGAGTGACTACTGTATAATAGGTTAGTCATAATAAATCATTTTACATGCCGACATGCCAGAATCAACTGTGCTTACTTTTACAAACAAAAAGTAATTTGTATATGATTAGGTACTGATAAAGAGATTTGAACGCCGGGAGAGTCGATACTCAGCATAAACAACAACAAAATATTCCCCCTGCACTAAGGGTTGCTTGCGTCGCAGGTGGCATGGACAAACAGCATACATCCAAGACCAGAGAACCAACTTTATGATCACCACATAATGTCTGCCTCGGCCAGAGATTGAACCTAGGACCTCTAGCACGTAGCCAGTCTTTGTTTTTTTGCGATTAAATACATCGGCTGTAATACAATTCATCCGCTTGACACGCGCACTCGACCCACGAAGGAGAAACGTTTTCGCCGATAAAATTTGTCCACACGATCGTATTTGCGAAGCATTTAATAATTCCGGTAGTGTATTTTCTGCAGATCCCAACTTCTTTCGAGAGGCTTCCAATTCAATATTTTGAGAGCAATCTTTAGTACGTTTTTAACGGCAGTTATTTTCTTAGAGAAGGTTAAGGCCTTTCCATTGTTCCTACAGTTGAATTAATAGTTAACTAGTGACCCGCCCCGGCTTTGCACAAGTGAAAATAATTTTCAAATTATACAAAAAGATTCCTCGTTTATCGCTCTTTCTATTAGTGAAAACAGTAGGTATCAAAATCTGTTGTGTGGTTTAGAAGAAGTTAACCGGGAAACGGACAGAAGCTAGCTTTGTTTTATACTATTTAGAGATACAGAAGAAGATATAAATTTTTGCTCTGGATAGGAATGGAACCCATGACCTGCAGCGCAAGAAGGCAGTGTTACTACCAAATGAAATGTGAGGCCAGTCAATCTTTGTATATTTCAATTTTCACGCTAAATCTATACAAACAAATAAAACTAAAGTTTTACCTTAACAATATGTGTGTTATATACACAAAATTAACACCAAAGACGTAATGACAAACTTTATGACTAACAATTAATGTTTACCCCGGCCGGGGAACGAACACGGTACCCCTCGCTTCATAGACAGGTTTACAACCAACTTATAACAAGAATACATGTATTGGTAAAAATAGAAGCGATTCAAATATGATTATCAATACTGCGATGGTTTACTGAACAGACAACTAGCGTGGTTATATAGCCTCATTCACACGATGCTAGCTTCTCACTTATATAATTGGTCGAGCATCGTTAGCTGTGTAACTGCCTACAATAATTACGTTATAAAGTTATAATGACAGTCATCGGAATGTTATTAGTATCTAAATGCGAATGTGAGTGGAAGTTACTGCTTATGTATATTTACTCCATTATGTTTATTTATGTGTACTGCAGTCGAAACTCAACTCGAATAATTTCGAAAATTACTCTTCTGCCTAGAATTTCAACCGCACCCAAGCCTTTTTTAAACCCACAGTAACGAGACTGCGCTACTGCTTGACAACAAGTTTCTAATTTGTTACATAAAAAAATACTAATCTATTCTATAATTTGTGTTTTCAAAGGCTTTATATTTTTTGTCTATCGTAAGAATAGTTATAATTAAGATTACAAACGTTACATTTGGTGCAATTATTTCGCAAGCTCTAAAGTAATCAAATGAGTCGGACTCCCGCTAAAGATGCCAAATGTAAACAAACAATTTAATTCAATTTTAATTTTTAATTTCGTAACCTTCAATGCGCGAGTCAAACTCGCACTTGACCGATTTATTAATTTATCCAACGGTCACTAAGTAGCAACATTCCAGTATTCCAGAAGTAAAATTTATGAAAACGAATATAATCTTATATCTCTATCAATTATTTTAAAAGTACCGAGTAATTTTAATATTCTACAAACGATGGATGGATAGATATATATACAGAAATATTTCATCGCTGAGTCCCTGAAACTATTTCATGCAAATTCATGAACCAATATTCTCCATTTACAATTAAACAATATTGCTTAAACACACAGTAACTGCCTTTTGTACAACATCAATGGGAGATCAAAGGTCTCGTAAATGAGAGTATCGAATAGTCGTTTCAATTAATTGATATTCAAATAAGAATTATAAATTGTGGATGCGAAACTTGCTTATGAAAGTTCTCACAGTCCTCTCGCAGATCTACATTTATGCTTCCAGGAAGTTGCGCAAGTCTGGAACACTACCACATTCAGCTGACGGTAGAGAAAGATATATGTCAGATATCTATAAGTTTTTTTTTTATTTGATGCAGTCGTGGAACGGTCTGACGGCCCACCTCGGCCCATAACAACAGATGCGACTTGGATCCTCCCCTACCAGGTACGACAATACCCGAATTGCATCGTATGCGCCCGTAACTCTGAAACGTGTGGGTGGAATGTCTCATATGCCTGCAATTTCAACCACATTTTTTGCTCACCTTTCACACCGGAACACAGTAACGCGAATACGTTACCTCTTGGCGGCAGAAATGGACATGGTGGCAGTACTTCTACTGCTCTTAAAACTTGGCTATTTATTTTCATGGTTTATATACGAGACAATGGTATCCGACATTCAACAAAACAATAAATCTTGTCAAAAACATTTATTAGTTGCAAATTGGAAACGGGAGCCGCGAGATATATATTTGTTCGCTAATAATTAATGATTCGCTTCTGTCCGCATTTAATTCGTCCACAGTCGCGTCAATGAATACCTATGTATTGCGTAATTAATTACAGGCAATAATTAGGGTCATTTGTAAATACGGTTTTATTTTATTGGTGTTTTAATTAAATAATATACGATAGGTGATGATAGCGTAGTGGATTGTGCATAAGTTCTATTGTTTTGTTTTTAATTCATATTTTACTTCTTGGCAAAGGTAAAAACTATTCTTAAGGAAAGTGATAAAACAGAGGGAATTATTTGTCTGTCCGTCCAGGAGTTCAGAACGGGCGTTATAAATCGTATTTGTTCCTCTTCAAGGGTCCTGCCACGCTGACCACAGGAAGGGTCTGTCACGCCCGGTGAGCACGAACTTTGAGTTTTTTTAAATTTCTTACTTAAAGAAATTGTACATCTCTTATACAAATCTTTTGTAGAAGATTTTGTTCAACAAAAAATATAATTTAACATCGGGTTGAGTTGATATTCTTTTTAGGGTCAGTGGTGGTTGTCAGGGGGTACGCCGGTGAAATTACAAGCGCATGTAAATTCAATCTTCATGGCTAGGAATGACGGTCGATGCGAATTGAATAATGAATATAATGAACAAACATTAGTAGGGAAGTAGCAGTCAAAGTAAAAAATAGTACTAGAATTCTTATAAAAACAGCTGATAAATTTTGATCCACAGATGATTGTACATCGTGTAGTGTCAAAAATGATTTTTATTTTTTCAATTTTTTTTTATTTTTAGATTTTTTAAAATGGTTTAGACAACTATTCAATTGTTTAAACCAATAATTATTCGACCTAGAAACTACCTGTTTACTGAGTGTTTCTTGTTTGTATAGTGAATCATGTTTATGTAAAGCGACATGGATTATCACGGTCAGGTGATATGTATAACCATGATTCGATTAGTCAGAGAGGCAATCGGAACCAAATGCGATTTCGTTGTTCGGTAGTCGAATGCTAATGAGATGTCAGTCAATCAATATCAATTACTTAAATGAATATTCGGTAAGCAAGAATTATACCAAATAGGGAACTCTCGACAGATCTTATATTTACTAGCTTCTTCCCCGTGGCATCGCTCGTACCACTGGATATATAAAATAGTGGTATGCAGCCTATTTGCTATAAATATATATATATTAGTATTATATTTGTAAATACATATAAAACATATTAACACCCAGACAGAATAAATCTACGTTCGTCACACAAATGTTTGTCCCGAGTGGAAATCGAACCCACGACCTACTGCGCAGAAGGCAGAGTTACTACCATATGGTACTACCAACTGAGCTGTGAGGCCTGTCATGTGTATATAATTTGTGAATTAATTGCACGGTGCAAAGCCGGGGCGGGTCGCTAGTTTTTTATAATATTAGCGGGATGCTCATTATATTTCGGTGGAGCTCTAATAAAGTCAAAGATTGCAGAGCGTGGGTTTTCAAGAAATTCCTGAGAACAAACTTTTGTATGTAAATAATAATGTAATAAGTCATGATGTCTTTATTAACATTTCGTCTAGACGACCACTAAAGTATACATGAGGTTTCGAAATGAACAGAATACAAGAGTTGTTTATGAAACAAACAATCATATACAACACATAATTAATTAACATAATATGAATATTAATTGATTAAGGCGCAGTTCCATTGCTAAGCATGCTGTGCGTTGCATATCCTTCGATTTTAGTGGACGTTTATAGTATCAGTATAAGTTATGCCAAGTTCGTCTGGGGAAGTACTGCAACCATACCCATTTCTGCCGCCAAGCAGTAATGCATTCACGTTACACCCGTTATTAACACCTAGACACAACAAAAATCTATGCTCGTCACACAAATATTGTTCCTGGGTGGGAATCGAACCCACGACCTACAGAAGGCAGCGATACTACCACGCTAAGGGTCCGTCCAAAAAAATCACCATTAGTTAAAGCAACTGTGCGAAGAACCTACGATAGTGCGTTTTAATATCGATGTGAAAATACGTGCAAAATACCTCGGACGGGAAACCGCAACCATTCAATTGCGGCACATATTGGTATTGACAGCAGGTAATGGCATTTTATCAGTCTACTCCAGGCCTTAATGGTAAACTAATAACCCATATTCACTTCCTTGGCACTTGCAGTTGCAGACGTAACTCTACCTGCAGCAAAGTAGTCCTGGAGATGATGTCAAGTGTCAAGGGCATAATATAGTGCCAATTATAGGGCATAATATAGTGCCAATTATAGGGCATAATATAGTGCCAATTATAGGGCATAATATAGTGCCAATTATTTGACTGGCGTCACAGCTCAGTTGGTAACCCTGCCTTCTGCGTAGGTCGTGGATTCAATCACAAAATCCAGGGCAAACATTTTTGTCACGAACATAGAATGTTTGTTCCGCGTCTGCGTGTTTATATGTATGTATTTACAAAAAGTTTGTAGTTATATCAGTTGTCAGGTTCCCATAGCACAAGCTATGGTTAACATACTTTGAGCTAGATGGCGCTGTGTGAAATGTTGATAATTACTTGTTATTTAGATGTATCTTTGCCAGACCAAACTAAAATGAATATACCTACTACTTAAATTGAAATCCGTCTATGAAAAATATTTATCAAAGCCACGTTTGCCGCATGTCGCATCGGATCTGGAACGAAAACCACAGAGTTGATGATGACATCCCGGCAGGTGGCGTGACGAGTCGACCTGTACTTATGGGACTGGACAACAGCTGTAGCACAGGAAAGTGGAACGTGAAAAATGGGAAGGGAGGCCTTTCCTGATACTTGTTTCGATGAAACCGTATTATGTGCCTTAATATAAGTTTATTATATACTAGCTGCACGTCGCGGTGAATAAGTAATCCCACGGGAACACTGCACTTTTCTGGTGTCAAAGTACCCTATGTGTTAATCAAGGATATAAGCTATCTTGGTTCCAAATGTCATCCAAATCCATTCAGCCGTTTGAGCGTGAACGAGTAACAAACATCCATACAAACTTCCACGTTTATAATATTAGGAGGAAGTTATGTTGTCTGAAAATTATATAAGAATCACATCGTCAAATAAGGATTAACGATGTTTTTTTTTTCATATTTAATTTTCACTACACATCAATAAAAAATATGAAGTCATAAAAACGCTTATCAAAACCAGTACCAGCGCAAAGGCATTCCTTCCCACTTGTTGTGTTCCATCGTAACATCGAATCCTAATTTAGATATATTAGTAATCCGGGAACACCCTCGAACTCTCGAAGCCCGAAACTCGCAGATCATGTACCAATATTACCTCCGACTCCGCAACTATAATCACGTTACACGGTACCTACCGTGAATACTAAATCGTGAGTGCTAATACTAATCTACGAGTTGTGACATAGAATAAGTTGACTAGGTAATATATTCATTGGAACCTTGCAACTGGCGGACGTGAGATGCAAAAATTTTCCACCGTAAATAGGTAACGTTTTCGACATTTTATAAGCCTTTCTCGAGTCGAAGTGGATGATTAATGATTTCTCGCCTGTAAGCTGACGCTAAGGCCTTTGGGACCTAAGAAATCTGGTAGAAAAGCGCTTGTGGAAAAGGATTTGGATCTACTGTAGTTGTAATTAATCATTTTCAAGTAATGTCCTTGATTTTAACCCGTTCGTTTCATGTAATTAAATTTCCTTCGTGTAACACGATGACATTATGTAAAGGAAATAAAAGATTAGACATAGTTTGAAAAAGCCAGATTTATTTCAGAATTCTTTTTTATTGAAATTCATTGAAAATACCAATAGGTTGAACGATTTTGAGTATGATAAATGAGGTTGGGACTTCCGCTATTTCGACGCATTTTTTCAGCTCCTGGAAAACATTCCCAAAAAAAATAAAAAAATAACAACTATTGCAGTGTTTGTACTAGTATTACCATCGGTGGTCGTTTAGTTCAACTCTATAAATACTTCGACGTTACCAACCTGTAATTCATCATTTACCTGATCGTTCTAAAACGGGTCTAGGTCAACGGAATCATCCAATTTAGCTCGTTCGTAGCGGTTGGCTACTTTTGAGATAATGTTAGGTACTGTTAGTTCTTTACGAATTAAATACATTGACTTCTTGGCAAGTCAACTGAGAAATTAGAGGTCGTAGATCGATTATTTCAACTATATCATATAACTGTTAAAAAGTATCAAAATGCGTTTCATAAGTGTCAAAGACCTTTTGATTGAGAAAGATGCGACTTATTATTGTTTTTCATGATACACAAAAGAAAAAAACAAACAAATAAACACTAACAAAACATCTGCTAGTTTAATCCACATTTGAGAATCGCCATGATCATATTTCATTGCTCGTATTCAGTTGAACTGTACAAATACCTGTAAAGCCCGTAAGAAAAATCGATGGAGCACGGTTGAAAAATAACGAGTGTAGGATTTATGGCTAAACCATCCTTTCGAGGAAATGGCTGGGGTATCAATCAATCTGTCAATTTTAAGAAACGAGGTAATGAAAACTCTCTGCCAATTTTACGTTGTGCCATTTGAAATGCATTTGCACGCTCTACAAGCTATCACCTTTCGATATTCTAGACAGGATTTTGATAGCTTAATAACTGTAGAATAGGGGTTGCCATGCATCTATGCTTCTCCATTATTGGCAATATTGCTTCCTTCATGTAACACCAAATATTTTTCATACCCTTTTGGTCTTGGACATTTACTAAATTTGTGTAAATAGTTCTCTCAAACCAGTGTAGTGCAGGAATTAAAGTAGCTACAATAGCTTGGATCTTTCAAAGCAAGAGAAAATTCAACCTCCTTAGTTAGATGTTCTACCTATAAAACCTAGAATTATGTATGTCGTTTTTCAATCCACTTCGCGATATAATCCATCTATAGCGTACTTACAAGTTGTGAGATATTACGTGTGACGCCGCCTAATTCACTGCTAGAATATTAAACATAGCGCGCCTGTCTCCGATAACCGGCTGCACTGGAGCACCTATTTTGGGTGTTCAGGATAATTTTAGTCTAGAATTCAAATTCTGTTTTAGGGACCAGGGACTGAGCTGATTTATCATGTGGTGTTCTAAGCGCTTTCACTTAATACATATTTATGTTATGACTAACTTTGGCTGGTAATAAATTGCGACATTTTGGTACCAAGCATCCAATCTATACATATAATAAAATTGTAGAAAAGTGGTGTCTGTACAATGGAAATATATAAAAAAAAAGTAGCAGGGGTTGTTATTATATCGATGCCGAACCCGAAATTGTAATTAATTTTTTTTTGTCTGTTTGTCTGTGTGTTTGTGCACGCTAATATCAGAAACGGCTTATTCGATTTAGATACGGTTTTCACTAATATATTGTAGTAAGCTTCACTTAACATTTAGTGTTTATTTCATGTCAATCGGTTCATAAATAAAAAAGTTATGTCAATTTAAAGAATCACGGCGAACATTTTTAACGTACAGAGTACGTACTACACGCCTCGCGCCTGAGCGTCCGTGGCTATATAAAGCGCGCTGAGAGCCGCGCCGCTGCCATAAGGATTCAGTTATTCAAAATATGCTGCCCGAAAAGTCACTATTCCACGCGAACGAAGTCGCGGGCACAGCTAGTATCACAATAAAAGTACATGAAAAAATCCGTAAATTAATCGTAACGCTGTATGCTTATAATAGGGACGTAACTTCATACTATCAAGTATATAAACAGAGATCTCCAATTTCAAGACTATTCTGAATTCTAATGTTATTACAATTACAAATGTTATTATGGTAAATTGCAAGTAGGAGGAACTTACGTTTCGGAAGGAGCTATTCAGGCACTTGCCCTTTCGACGTTACAATACGTACCTGAAACAAAATAATATATATAAGAAATACTGTCAAAAAACATTGAGTATGGCAAATTGTTACTTGATTTTCACGATCCTGGGTACGGGATAAAAAGCATCAATGAGTTTTTCACTTCAAAGGTTTATACGCGAAATACTGCGATCTATGCGTTACGAAATCTAAATTAAGTTTATTTTTGAATTTTTGGAATGGTACAAAATTGATCCTGATTGTCGATTATGTCAACATACACTTTGTCTCTGATTTGCAGTATAAGATAGTGAATAATAATAAAATTGATAAGTTAGACATATGTTATGCACTATGGGCCAAATACAAAACATTTAAAGTTACTTTACATGTTTTGTATTTAGTTGTCTGACATATAAAACCAACTAAGTATCAATAGAGCTGACACACAACTCAGCGGAGGAATATATCCCCGCTTTGGGTGTCAAGAAACAAACGTTCAAAGCAAAGGAAATATTTAGCAGCTCGGTTGTGTGACGAATCGATTCCGCGTCCGATTGCTCGATTGAGTCCATACGATGTCTCGATTGGATCGCGAATGCCGCGATGCATTCAACTCAATATGCAGCATCGTGTTTGTATTTGCGAGACTCTGAAATGCAAAAAAGTACGTGATACGTATTCTTTGTGGTTTGTATTCACTTGAGGCAGAGCGAGTGTAGGGCAATAGTCTTTCTATTTCACATTGCACACAGTACCGACTAATGATCTGATACAGCTTCATGATGATATTTCTGGTAAATTCCACTCTTCGCGAATTATTTTTCTCGCCTGAAACACAGGATTACCTAGTTCAGGCTCCCGTGTTATATATACCTATGTCTAAATAAGTTTTATGATTTTTTATATTTACCATGTTTTATTTGAATAAATTTATTATTATTATTATTATTTAAACAGCCTTTTTTCATAATGTTGCGTTCATATTTCAATACACGTCGTTACTAGACAAATCAGAAAGAAAGTACGTTAGTGGAGGGGCCGCTATTTCGTTAAGAAGCACTGTTAGAATAACTTAAGATATTAAAATACCCGACTATTTGTCGCTGCAGTGAATAGGAAACCTTATGCTTCATATTCAGTGCTAATCCAGCTGCTGTCAGGTTCAGTTTTCAACATCGCGGTTCTTATGAAAGTTATAAGATCTTTTTATATGAACCGACATTTTACTTTCCAATGTCTGGATAATCCTTCGACACTTTCGTGCAAACTTGTCGATTCTTGGTAAGCTCTCAAGCTCCTGTAATTTATTCCGAATATCTGAGAACTAGATTAAATTGCTTGGTAAAAGAACGTTTTCTTTTTCCAGGGATACACATTTTCGGCATTTTTGTCGTTTACATTTCACAGAAAGAGAATACAAATCAGTGGATTATATGAAAAACACGCGCGGGTTAGCTGCGTTCAAGTCTCACCGTAGTACACTCTCAGTTATCTTGTTTGTCTGAAATTATTCCTACATACATAACTGCGAATAATATATTGCTACTATTTTGGTGATTGCAACGTTGGGGAACAATGTAGAATTTTATTACAAAGCACAAATAATAAAAATACAACCATACTAGGAAATTGCACTACCAATCTAGAATTTGGACTAGCATTCCCACTTCAATGTCGACTCTCCGTGTCTCAGAATGCGACTTGGTTCTTCCCATAATTAAATAGCGAAGGAACAGTTCTCACCCATACATAGTTAGACATAAAGCTGGTGTTATGAGTAGAGGATACCGCTTAATATAAATAATAAAATAAATAAAAAAGTGGTCCATCTGCTCACCAATAAATCACATAAAAAGCCTCTGAAGAAAGCAATATTCGATATGTAGTAGTTATGAGATAAAATTGACTACTTGAACACTAAAACTTTCAGATTTTTCTTTTTCTTTCGCGCACTAATTCTGTTCTGGAAATCAAATCAAATCAAAAGACTTACAAGCTACAAGACCAAGTTTGAAGTTAGCAATTTCTTGAAGATATTGCCTTGCGATACAAATTGATATTGGGTCAGCACCAGAATTTGTGACCTTAATCCTGTGCCATATGATCTAATTTAACTTGACACAAGCCTATTCAATTTACGTAGCACTACAACAAGAACGCCTTATCTCCTTCAGGAAAATCAAAGTGTTTTTAACAAAGCAAAGTGCCAACTACACTCCAGTTAAATCTGTAAATAATAACTTCACTGAAGTTTTATCATTCCCGGAATCAGTCGAGCGCTGTCGAAGTGTCCCGAATACGAAATGACTTACTGGTTCGCGTATACTTTTTCGTGGAAGCGAATGTCACTGGTATTTGAAGCTTTATCTGATAAAATTACGGAACGAGCAGATCGTCCACGTGTTAAGGGGTAACCTCCACCCATAACAACCAATAACTACCCTAGTTAGGTACAAGACCCAATTTTCATCGTAACTCTGAGCGTAAAGGTCAAATGTCTCATGAGCCTGTAATCTCACCGGAAACCGCAACTTACAAATCGGAACACAGCAGCGCGAATGCGTTACTCATTGGCGGTAGAAATAGGGGGTAGCAGTACTTCCCCGGAAGAAGTAGATCGGAACAAAATTTTGCAAACTATAACATATCAAAGTAATGTTACTAGTGCAGAAACAAAGACTTCGATTCGTTTACGGTTTTGAAAACGTGGTATTTAAACACTTGATAAAATACACGCCTTCATCAAATTTGAAGCAGAGACCTCCAGATTGAAACTCGCGATCACTAGGCTGTCATGCTGACACTTAGAGGCACATTTTTTTTTAGGAGTAACTAGATTAGAACCAGCTACAATCGCTTCTGCCTTCATGAACGGTATTGTTGAAGAGTGGTTTGAACCTTATCGGATTAGCTAAAAGGGTTTTCTGGTTTCCGTAATTATTTCTAGATGCTTAGTTTCTTCTCACGACTCCACGTAGGAAGAATTAATTTCCAACGTCCGCTGAAGCAATTGCAAGTAACACGGTCAACTGCAATATTTGCATAATCATTTTTATTTTTGGTGAAATATTTACTTACTACTTCGTTTCAGAGGCTCTCGAGGCGAAAGGATATATTTTTTTTCTTTCTAAAGATATTTTACCGTTTCGAGAATGTGGTTTTGCTGATATAAATTTGTCAAGCGAAACATTTTTTTAATGCACGTCTGGATTTGAACTAGCAACCCCCTTGAATGACAGCGTACCATTGGCCACGACGCTTTCTTAATGTCTCTAGGGCTATAGTATCGTAGTTAATGAAGCAATCCATGACATAAGATACGATCTCGTCCCTCTTAAAATCGTAAATTTCAAATGTGGTCTTCCAAGTCGATTATATTCATCATAAATAAAAATTTACTATTAAATTTTTATTAATTTCACTTCTTATTTCTATTGTAGATTATAAGTTTTTTTTATATTTATTCTGTTTCTAAGACAAGCGGGGAAAAAAGAGGAATATCTAAAATAGTATGAAGTATAATATTTTATAATGGTGTGTGAAAAGTGTTGTCTTGAAAGATTATTTATAGGGAACACGAAACGGTTACCAACTTCGGTAGAAAAACATTGTGAAGTGAATAAAGTAAAAGTAGAAGCTGTACAGTTGAGACTTGTTACAAACACATTAGGGGGCATATCCCTAATTCGTTGTTTGTTTACTTGGATTTGTTTAGAAAAGATGTTTTATTAGCCGCCGGCAAAAACTTTTGTAAATATTTTTCACAAATTTCACTTTTTTGAGCATTGTCTAAGTTTTATTTTGTAAAACATCTTCGCCGTTACTTTGGAAGAGACACTGTCATTACAGCATATGTAACGGGTTCAGTCTCGGGCTTGAACAAAAAACTGCGTGTTTGTGTCAAATTTATATACATAATAATAAATTCATGTAAACACCCGGATACAGAAAATATAAATCTGGGCTACATGAAAAATCCACCTCTAAAAGTAGCAATAATAACTTGGTATGAACTTGAAGATCAATAAGTGTAATGAAATTTAGACGAGTAGATTTAGTGGGCTTTCCTTGCAGGGTTGAAATATCATCGGGTCCAGATAGGCCGGACCTCTGACCGGCGCTTTATCTCCCAGACCCTCACAGAATTTATTTCAATAACGCGATGTATTTATTTGATTTGCTCGAACTTTTCTTTGTAATGTTATTTTGGCAGAATTTTCTTTACACTATTGTCCACATACATTCAATCTAGACCAGTTTTGGTTTTTTGTTATTATTATTTCACCGGTACCCTTCCAACCGCAAAACTAGTAAAAAACGACTTGATGACAGAATCGGTAGACGCAGTACATCCCCTAACGACCACTCCACATGCAGTTATCAATGCCGCAACAAAACAAGTAATTGGATTAATCGACCAGTTAATTCGCCCGCCTTTACTGGTAATTTTGTTGGTACAAGATTTTCCTTACTGTTTTTAGAATGAATTGCTCGAGGAGAGTCTTAGCAGAGTTATTTTATGAAATAGCGGTGATTAGCACACCAAGTGACACTTATTTCCATTAGTGTAACCTAGAAGTTGCAAATTGGCCTAATGAGGTTCTGCCTACCCCCTTGGAAAAAAAAACATGATTATACGTTTTTCATTCACAGAAGATAGTCGGGGAAAATGAAACTATCTGCTTTGATATCATCAAGGAAACTCATTTTAATCAAACCCATTTAATACATATTTTATGACGAAATATAATTACTTGTTGAGATTAAGTAATAATTATGTCAATTTTACCTCCATTCGGTTCGATAATAAGGCACTATTTCTGCGCCTACAGCGTATTATTGTAAGTTATCCTACATTTACAATGTTTTAGAAATATACCGCAGTTATATCTTTATATGAAAAGGTCAACTGTTTTGTACCCCAGGGGTTTACAAGATTAGGTTCCACACTATGAAGGAATAAATCAGCCATGCCAGTGAATGTGAAGTATTTCTAGCATGATTTTATTCTTGATGGCTTTTTTGGTAATATTCGGAGTAGTGTAATTGTTTATCCATTACATAAATGTGTAATTATTTATTTTAAGCTTAACTTGTATTTTGGCTACATATGTTTTGATTAATTCCATCAGTTTAAATAAAAAAAAAAACAATAATTTGAATACACTCAAGAATAAAATTTGTAATACACAAAGGTTATAAAAGGTAAGACTCAAAAAAACTGGACAAAAAGACTGGCTGAAAAATAATGAAATAGCCTATATTCTAATGCAAAAAACTTATTTAAGACGTCTTTTTAATTATACAGGAAAATAAAGAAATACATGGTGTTTAACCGAAGAGTATATCCTCAGTTATTTATAAAATTAGCAAATAGTACTAACCCTGACAATTTCTAAGCAACTTCAGTATTTTGATCTGTAGCCCAGCTCTTTATAGCAGGTTCGGTTCCAGGGTATTGCAATCAAACCAGACTAATCGCAGACAACAGTAAACACATTTGTGCGGTTCTGAACATTCGTGACTCCGACATAAACTCAACAAAAGGTCTACTAAAATCGCCATAAAAATGCTCTCTCTCAAATTACCCCAAAACCTCCATAGAGGCACACGTAGGCGTTTACGACGTTTGATGTCCTTAAAAAGCGCTTGTTTTGGAGCTAAAATGCAACTTTATGGAAGCGAAACGCATAATATTTTAAGTACATATCTATCTTGTGTTGTGATGAACGAAATCGTCAGTGCGTCAAAAACAACATTTTAAAGAAGAATATTTTTTATGAGAGAGAAACATGTGGAAGATAGTATTCGATATTGACTGACCTCACAGCTCAATTGGTAGTAACCCTGCCTTCTGCGCTGTAGGTCGTGGGCTCGACAAACATTTATGTGACATTTGTAACATTGATATTTGTTAATATGTTTTATATGAATGTATTTACAAAAGAATAGTATATAAGTACTAGGTATATCAGTTGTCTGGTTCCCATGATACAAGTTATGCTTAGCTTACTTTGGGGCTAGATGGCTATGTGCGAAATGTCCGCCATATATTTAAAATTTAAATTTAAATTAGATATCGATATGATTGCAAATTTATTAGTTTATTTTAGTGTGGTAAACACAAAACTATAACCAAATATTATTAAAATGGTGTATCCAACTTACGGGTTTTCTTAAGTATCTACATAGATGCAGGTATATTTTCCTTAAAAACTGCAAAATATCTTAGTTATAGGAACAAGGACCATAAACCAGAAAAAAAAAACAATATAATGGCAAAAAATCTGAATTTATTTTTCAGTTCTCCTGCTGTGTTTAATCACTTAAATTTTGACATCCGCTTCTATAGATCTTTGTTCCCGTGGTGTAGGCTCGACACTCGGAAGTACTTATTAGAATTGCTAATAAGGGCCCTTAATCCGGTGGTCGCCGGGACCCTAAGGGACATCCATGGAAGTGTATTTGAATCAATAACAACGATTGGGGCAAAAACAAAGGCGGGATTTGGTAGCTGAATGGACCAGATTAGAATTACAGAATACTGTTTTTAAATGAAGCTTATGGACTTTTACTTGTTTCTTGATATGACTGAAGTGAAACTGTCTATAAATTGAATAAAGCAATACAGAAACGCTTCACGGATGAAAGATGGTAAGTCGTATTTAGATATTTCACTTTGTCACAAATGAACGTCAAAATTATTTCGGCTTAAAAGGTAATATACGAAGAATTTCAGATCTTCCTTTAAGTCCAACAATTGAATTCCTCGTGCAAAAATTAAAATTTATACGTACATATATGTTACCAACCACACATGATTTTTACTACGCATGCAAGGGATAACTCGAAGGCCATCATTCTGGACATATTTCACTTACAAATGAAAAATGAATTCACTAATGGCAATAACGTGTTGGTATATAAACCGCTAATGTGGCGACAGGTGATACGCATTTGCCCTGGGGAATAAAAGTATTTTTACGACCGTAAAACTAACTCCATGACCCACATTAGTGCTTAGTTAGCGTGTGCAGTACATGTCATAAAATACCAACCTAATATCTGAGTAATATAATATAGTATATAATAATATCTGAGTATCAAACTGATATATGCCCTACTATGCCCCGCCTGTTCTGCTCAACGATGAAGGTTGAGGCACTTAAATACGCTATCAGTCTGTATCGTGCTCCACATTCTGCTAGTCCATCACTTAGTAAAGTATGGACTATTCTTCTCTACTTCGTATTTCTGTCATCACTTTTGTACAATATACGCCTGTATGCATATCAAATCATCCAAAATAGTATTAGAATGCTATCAGAAATACATTGTGTAAGGTGTTTTTATCAAGCAGTAGAACTAGCCAAAATTTACCGGGAAGTACTGCCACCATACCCATTTCTGCCGCCTAGCAGTAGGTCACATTCTTGTTACTGAGTTTCTGGTTTGAAAGGGGAATTAAAGACACTTGAGTCGTTACCTTCACATCACGTATGGGCGCGTAAGTTGCGACTTAGAACTTGTTGTACTTAAGTAGAGGGAACCAAGTCATAATGCTTATGGGTAGATACAACTTACATGAGGCGGGCCATCTGCTCGTTCCGTAACTATGTCACATAAATTTCGGCCGCGCCCTTGGTACGCCACCGCAGACTGAGTTAACCAGTTTACCTATAAAGAAGTTACCCTTATCACAAACTTACAAGTTTCGTAGACTGCGAGTGATTTTAACCTTAAGCTCCCACTGACCTATATCAGATAACTTTGACGTATTCACCAAAACCTCAATGGCCTTTACAAAGTTACGGCCGAGGGCGCCTTATCACTGAATGGAACACTTCAATGTAATTTATGTTCTAATACTTTTTTAGCGGAGTTGGAATAAGTATCTGCATGTTTTTTGTCTCTTATCTACGTAATGTCGTTAGAAGACTTTTTATTTATTGGGTTTTTGCTGCACAGCTTTTACTAGTTTTGTGTATTCTTTGTGAAACATTTGACACGGCGATAAATTATCGGGTTATGAAAAGTGTTATGAAGTCTTCATTTAAGTACTGTGGAATAGTGTTTTAGAACTTTGGTTTAATACTTATGTTTAGGGCGTGGTGGCAGAGTGGTAAGGACTCCAACTTTCAATAGACAGTGGTTGGTTTAAGTAAGGACAAGGCAGCAGTGGTTTTTCACTGTGTGCGTAATAACTGCGTTTCTTAAATGATGAAGAATAAAATATTTACTATAACAATAAACTGAATTCATAAGGCATGTTTCCCATGGGAATATGTTACGGAATAATATGTATGTACGGACAGATGGCTACGTGGTTATAAGCTGTAGCGTCTCTCATAAGAATAGCAACTCAACTTAATCTCTCAACTGCTGAAGTATATAGGTGAGTCGCTTTGCTTTGCACATAATTAAACTTTATTTAAATTGATCAATTAACAAAATATATCCATCAAGTACATATATTTACTTGAGAATCCCTCCTATACATATAAAAAAAAAGAAGAATAAACTTGCATTTTTTGGGGGTTACTCTTCATTGTATACTCCATATATCTACTACGGAGTTGAGTGAGACTGTAAAGGAAACTGAGTTCATGTAATTCAGAAACATGAGGCACTATTAAAACGTGTTTTAATGACTGCAATAAGTATACAAACTACAAACGCGTCGCGCTTCCTAAAACCCAATTTAGTCGCACAACGCATACTTACATTAAAGAGAACGTTACAATTGTTCCGGCAAATTCTCCAGATCGCTTTACATCAAGAACAAAACATTTAGAGGTGTTTTATTTTTTCAGGGACAACTAATGGGTCCGTTTTGTACCTTCACTCTATTTGCACAAAGAGATTGCTGCTCACAAAACTATTAAATCGGAGATTTATTTTGTGAGAACGAACTACGTTTCTTTATGCCATTTAACTAGCTATTTTGTGAGACTCAGTAAATACTTTCATGCCTTTTCAAAAACTTTGCATAAAATACTTTTGTATGAGGGTAAATCTTTGCTATTTTGCAGTATAAAGTCTATGCCTTAGCAGTGTTGATAGCTTTACGAACTCATAAATGCACGATTACCCAGGATTACGAGTCAAGTGCAATCGAGCCTATCTCGAACTTACTCCCAAAGTTTAGAGAAGGGCAATGGAAGCCAAATCGAATTGAATCCTGCGATCTTTTATGTTTTCAATCAGAATATATTACTCTTTTGACCTGCTTCTTACAAATAATGAGGCGAGTATTTTGAAATGAGAGGAATTTTGAAATTTCAATGAATGTTAACAAATACTTTTTACTTTTGAACTTTTCCTACATAATGGAATTTATATTATTTCAGAGACAAGACTTTATAAAAATAATTACTTTTTGGTCCTTTATAGAGACTAACGTATTTGTTAATATATTATTAAATATATTAACAAATGACATAGGTACTCGTAACTTATTTTTTTACGTTTCATTCGGACCGTGCGAGTGGCTCTCATGATAATAAACGTAGACATTAACTTCTAACTATAAAGTGCATTTTGGAGACAATCAAAAAGTCAGTAAGCATTTTTAGCATATTTTTTTTGTTTTAGTATTTACGAAAGTCAATTTGGAGTTGTTTTACACTTTCATAGGGGATAACAGGTACATTAAATTTATATCAAACGAGAAGCAAGATTCGAAAATAATCATACATATTTTTATTATATAATGTCAAGCAACAAAATTGAACGATGGGCCGAAATCCACCCAACCTAACAAATATTGTTCGCGCGGAACTATTCTGTATGATATCACATAAGTTTTACATATAAGTGGGTAATTTAGAAAGTTGATTGCTAAAAGATACTATATCATGTGAACTTAGTGCCTCAATTTGGTATCCGTGCTCACAAATGGGTATAGAATATTCAAAGTAAAATTTGTACATTACAGATATCGTGTATGCCCAAATTTTTCAATCGATAATATATTCACAATCACGCCTATGCACGGAAAGACAGGAAAGACAAGACACACAAAGACACGATTTTTCGAGGAGTTACGGCGTTAACAGCTACTTCAAAGATTACGTAGTGTCGCGCACCGCGGAGGTATTATCGTGTACTCGTGTTTATGGAGACGAGGTAACGGTAATTGTCGGCAAAGCGGCTGGCAAATTATACCTGGTAAGAGGTATGGCAGTCATAACGTCGGAATTACTATACAAATCGTAGACAACGAAACACAATCCATGGAACAGACTCAACGTTTGGAGGATTCCGTTCATGAGATGGAAGTTTGTAGGACTGGTGACGATACTAATATTTGTTGTCGTCATGCTGACTGTCTCAATTGATGGTTAAGATTCGCCAGCAACCTAGATTAACCAAGAACAAAGATAATTCACTATTTGCAATAAAAAATTGGTGCAATATCCTAGTGGGTAGCAATTCTGCAGATTTTTAAAATCCTTTTAACAGGAATGTTTTTTTACTAACTTTCAGTAAGCTAAACATACAATAAGTAAGCGTGCCCTTGTGTTTTTAATTTAATTATTAACATATCCAAGTCATTTACTTTTAAATTATTGAGTTTTGATCAAACAAACCTCAAGTAAGTGAAATAGCCCAAGCGGAATTTGAAAGTCGATTGGTGGTAGATTCGAAATTTGAGGGTGGTATTTCGAGAATTAGAATTTGAAGGTGGTCGTTGTGGACATTAAAAAATGTCTCAAAACATATGAGACTTACATTTTGATACATGTCCGTAGTTTTAAGTTGTTCACAAAACTGTGCAGAAACAACTTGATCTTGACACAAACCACATAATATCGCAGTAAGTATAAACCTCAGAGCCGTTTCCAGCAAACCAAGGTGTAGTAATTCCACCAGTAGCATTTGTTACCCGCACACTACATATTGTATGCGGTTGAATAATACGCCACAACACACTTGGGGATAAATTTCATTATGCCTTTATGTTTCAGAGCGAGAAATTCTTTTGTGCCCGTTGTTTTACTCAGATTTTTTATTTCATTTAAATTCGAGACGGCGAACCATGCCTTTGTACGCCTGTTTTATTTTTACGATTCCAAGGTCGTTTCCTTTTACGTACCACTTTTGGGCCGTTTGACGGTTTACGCGCTTTCTTTTCGCTATTGACACAACCCACCTTATCAGGTTAATTTTGTGACTTAATATTCAAACCAGGAGGCCATAGAATACTCCTCGCTGACGAATAATACAAATGTTTTATTTCAATTAATCGTAAAATACGATACCAATGTTAGTAACTGATTCAAACGTTAAAATGACTTGTTCGCAGTATTTCTACTGTTCATAAATTAGTGTTAAAAGTGAGGTTCTGACTAGAAGTCGTCAAGTCTATCAAGAAGGAGAGACGAGTATAAAGCCGGCTCTACACGCAACCACTGACGGTGTACATGATATAACAACAATATAAGTCCCGAGAAAGGGTTCAACTATCGAAGAACAATAAACGTGAGATCATAAATTACCCCGTGTTTAGATGATAGAGCACAAACGCTGCAAGTCACCGCGCAACATTACTCATTTATAATGTTGGCGTGATGCCTCTGTCATGTAACGCACTTGTGTGTAATGGAAAGTTTGTAGCAAACAGCCGTTTTGACTGACACGCCTCTATAATAGAGGTGCTTATTGGAAAATTACAGACAACAAATTCAAAGAAACTAATAGCATTTTTGGTGTACACTGTTTGGCTCCAAGACATCAAACTATTTAGTTCATAGTTTTTTATTAATAATGATAATTAAAGGTCAATATAAATGGCAACATAACATCACAGTCATATTCAAAATCTATTCAAGTCATTTATACAATTATTACTATGTTAACAATTAGTCAAAATCAAATCAAATCATAAAATAGATGAATGATAATAATAGGGTAGAAGAACTACTCGAAATTTGTTTAGTTAGTCATTTCTCAGTCATTGTGTCCGGTTGAGAATGTCGTCACAATAATAATGGCTGAATCAGAAATGTTTCTTGTTTCATGTTTGCATAATATTGTAAAAAACTGATTTATGCTGTTGGAAATACTTTGAAAGCGAAGTCGGCTAGAAAGTTATCGGACAATATGACCTGGCGAACCAATAGTCGTTCGAATTGATGAATCGACTGCTATTATGATTAAGAGCTAAAGCTAACTGCAATATTCCAAAGAGGGATAGCGACCGCCTCGTGCTAGATGACAAAAATGTCTGCTAACAATTAACGCTTAAAATGTATGTTGCTGAAATCGCCTACGTCCATTAGTAAGTAAAGACGGCACAAACATAACTACATGCCATTACGATCTATCTTTAAATAAGACCTAAATTAAACCTTATGTCAGTTTTTTACAAACATATCGATTTATCGTTCAATCATATTTGAAATGCAGTTACAAGCAAATAGATTTTTGCACCAATACCACATGGATAGTGGTCTCACTGGATGAAAAAAATCGTGCATTTCCAGCAAACAATTATCAATAATTGCCATACGTCGAGATTATTGCTTAGTGCACCTATGGTGACCTTGGTGGGACTCGTACAATATGGGCTGCGTATGATCCGCTTAAGCCTATCAGGCATATCTTCTTTCACACATTTCGTTTTTGCAAATGATACTGTGAAATAACTGTGACAAGTAATTAAAAGTTGCAAAACTGATGTGTTCTCAAATAAAAGTAGTAGCAATTGAAAGTAGAATTCATGTGTGAACGCATTCTGTTCACACAATTGCATTATCACAACGGATGATAGGATCTGAGCGTAAGCGACGCGAGGCATCGAACCAATGGTATAGCGCCCAATGGTGACAAAGCAAATCGCTGACAAAAAAGTAAACTGAAAACACGCAAAATTCTTACCCAGCGCAAAGCCACGCCTGAATAAATCTACCAATACTTGTCGACAAATGAAAGCGTTTTATTTCTCACCAGGGCTCAATTTTCACATTAACATAAGTTAACCGGAACAATCAGCCTCTCTATGGAATCGTTTGAAATATTACCTCTCTGTTTATTGGTAACTATTCGTTCTAATTTAAACACTGTTATGTCTCGGCACGTGTTTGATTGAAAACAAACATTTGTTTTAACTTTGGGAGCGTAGCTGATTGTGATTAGAAAACATCAAAATTCCGTCACATTGTTTACCGAAAGTTGAAAGAAGATTTTCGTCTGTTTTCTTAAGTTCTTCCTCGATCGAAAGCTTATGTTCGAACTCCCAGGAGTTTCATAATAAAATTATGAGTTGAATTAAACTTTTCCCATCCGTTTACGACTCGTCCAAAAATTTGTGTAACTCGATAAAATGTCCTTTGCTAATTCTAAATTAATTAAGGCTCAAATCGTTCGTTGCGGCAATGTAGAATGTCGACGAAATAATTGCTTGTCTTGTTGCTTTTCGTCAAAATAGGGGGAACTTGTTTAAGATGTCACTGCTGGGCTGGGATTGACATAATTGGAATACCGCAGACAAGGAATATTTTGTTCGTTAAATTGGTCCGGAAGCCGGAGATGAATTTTCATTAATTTTACGCTTGTGAGATTTTGAAGCACAATATGGGACCTTCCATTCGTAAATACAATGAAACATCCTTAATAAATAAAATCAATAATCAATAATAATAATCCTTAATCAATCCTTTAGCAGTCAATTTATATATTGTGAAAATAGAAAACAATACCAAAACATAAAGGATTTATGTAATGAAAATTAAATAATAACACAAAGTTTGTTAAAAGTTTTGTAGGAAAGTATGCATATCTCCCATATATGCAAAGAGTTAAGTTATTACAGTTGTCTGACCAAGTTTTTGTAATGAGAGGCTCAATCAACTCAAAAAATAGGTATATGAATGTAAACGGTTTTTTTGCGAAGTACCAATGTAATTGTAAACCACTTTATGCTTAATCGAGATGTTTATTTAGCAACGGTTCATTTCTGAAAATAGCATTACGTACTTTTAATACAGTGTTGCCAGTTTATTTATTTTAAATACTCGGAAAACGAAATTTATTACTAGCACTTCCTTCGTTATCGCTTTGGGATTTGGTTCATTTTAAAAGCTCTGTTCTTTGTTCTGTAAGTATATTATGATATTATTTACTCAATAAGGAACTTGAGTTGTTATTTTTATGTTATTAAAAAAATACTAATCGTTTGAGTTTTAGCTGTAGATAAACATTTAGCTATTATAAAGTAGCTACTAAGTCAGCTTTACGATAAACGACCAAAAAAAAATTGTACATTATATAAAATTGTTAAATACTTCGTTTAATCAAATTTACTTTACCCATGGTTGGTTCGCGAACATGTTGGAACTACGCATTTACTAACAGACGTCGGACAAGATTTCTAGGGGGTTTAATGACTCTCAAATACTGCTTGAAGATTTCAGTGCAAGTAAGTGATGCCATTAGAGGTTTTTACTATCCAAAAGGGGTTTGATCGAGCTCACCTTCTGCGCCTTAAACGCCCAATACAGTACAGGTTTAATTAGAGCCAAATTCTTGCTTTTCCCATGTTCCGAGAAGATTCTAATTACAGACACCCTTTTGAAGCGAATGAAATTCGCCGATTCCGGCCATTAATACAAAGTGTCTCGACTAAATTAATTTCTAAGGGAAGATAATTCCCTATTTCTTTGGGGAGCATAATTCCCCAAAAGTTAATGAACGTTTAATCAAAGGGCTAATCTAGCTACACTAGTTAAACGCCGTTTAAGTTTATGGTAGGATGCGTTTGAGGTGTTTATTTGAGAAAGTGCACATAATTCCGCAATTGTAACCTGTAGTGGCAGAATAAAAATAGAGTCACAGTAGACTTAACCATAATTCGACCCTTATCAGGTAGGCAGCACCGACAGTGGTAGGATTCCAACCAGCATTAAGAGAAACATGTCCTGAACCAAAACATTAGCCAAGCAATTCGCCAACTGTATCCAGAATAAAATCCAGGGTTATGTAGGCACGCTCCATGCTGTGCTCCGGTCTGAAAGGTGTGGTTGACTGTGAAATAGCATTAACATGAAATATTCCACCTTCACATCTCAGTCGTGTGCAATACAATGTGACTTGGGTCTTCCCACCCCTAAGTAGGTTAGGACGTAGGTTCTAAGTATCGCATTTGTTATGGCCATCTTGCTCGTCATACGTGGTCAAACGCACAATAAACAAACTTAAAGAGTCCAAATATGGAACTTACAGATTTAGGAACCATAGGAGAGAACCATAAAACATGCATAATTTAACCTGCATTATTAAACCCTAGCTTTATTCTCGGCTAATCTAGCAGTTACGAGCCGATATATCATTGAGACGCCAGCTATCAATCTAAGTTGGAAATGAAGTAGATTTTTTATCGCATGTTTATTTTACTGCCTCTTAGGCCTCCATGAGAACATCAGAAAATTTTGTACATATATAGTATATACCAACCTCGAAACTGGCAGTTTTTTTTGGATTTATGAGTCAATGTATTCAACCTTTTTTGTGATGTAAAGCTATATGTTTTATGATTCATATGTTGGGTTGCGTACCCGCTTTCCGCTTCTTCGACGTTATTTATCTCGTAAACCACATATTACGAATTATGTGGACGTTAGCTAGTAAAAGCACAAATATCAGGCTCAAGTTATGGCAACATATTTTAGTATTAAAATTTGTTTATGGAAATCAATAAATATCGGTAAGAAATACAGCATCAAATTACATGAGCACGGGATCATTATGAACGGAAAAAATTGGTTGGCAAAAAGTGTATGAAGTATAAAGTCGACAGAAAGTAGACAGCTTCATGTAATGTTGTTCTTCTATTCGTCCCCTTTTCAACGCCCTTTACGTATGGCACAGAACCGCCCCCGCAATCCTACAATACAGTACAATAACTCTTTATTGCAAAACCACAATACAAACTACATATACATTTAAAAAAAACAACTTTATGTATACACTACATGCGGAATAACAATGGACGACCTTATTGGAATGAGCAATCTCTTCTAGACAACCTTTATATGGACAAGAATTATGGGTACGATTTAGGTGGCGCAAATTATATATTAATAAAATGGTATACACATATATCTATAGATAGATATATAAGTACTAGGTTATACTACTAGGATAATATAAGTACTAGGTTCTGTCAGAATTAACAATGTTTAACAATATTGGAACATTCCGTACACGTCCATAAACTTAACTATCGTTGTATCAATCAAATTTGTTCCTCCGAAAACGCAAGCCAAAATCGCCCACACTTTGAACTTTGTGAATAATTTAACAAATTCTCAAAGTAAAATTAACATGTTTATGAATATTTCCTTATACATTTTAAAGTGCTCTATTCTAAACGTTTAACCTTTATCTTATAAATGTTTAATAACAAAGGTTTATAACTGGAAACGTTTTATAAATTATATTATATAGGCTGTATACTAAATATAACATTATGATTACACATTAGAATTTTACTGTCGCGTTCTAAAGAAACGCTGGCATAACTAATGATGAAGTATTTTTAATATTATCCAAACATTTGTCTCGGATAAATCGAATTTCTTATCGAAGCCGCGAAAACTATTTATTTGATTAATATGTCTTTAAAACCTACAAAAGCGTGCCGCTAGATGGGCGTATCTACGTGTCCATTCATTTTGTTAATAATTGTTCGTCGCTTCGTGCTGCTTAGTTGCTGCTTAGTGTCTTTAAGGGGCTAAAAAATAGTAGAAACATTAGAATGAAAAATATGTCAAGTAGCGGGTAGCCGCCGACCATTTACCTTCCGGCACGATAAGAGGCGTTTACATATTAATTCCACGCAGATTTGAATTTAAACCTGACCGTACTAAATACTACACAGATAACGAAAACTTACATTAAAACATTTGTGTGACGAATACAGATGTTTGGCGGCAGCAATGGATTAATGAATGAGTGAATGATAATTATTTTTTGTACACCATTACACCAAAAATACGATATATAAAATGCGTAGAATGGGCGGTCGTATCGTTAAGAAGCGATCTCTGCCAGACAATCTTGATATCAGAGTAGAGTACTATTCTATTCGAGTCACTGGTTCTCTCGAACCAGTGTGGTGAAAGGATTTTGAGTGCGCCTCAAAGAGGCTCCTTTCGTGCACCTGACATATGTCTTCGAATTTTTTAGTTCTAGGACATGTCGGTTTCCTCACGATGTTTTCCTTCACCGTTTTGAAAACGTGGTATTGCACATAAATCTTTCTGTCGAAAAACTAAGGTGCACGTCCGGATTTGAATCGGCGACGTCCAGATTGAAATTCGGCTTCAGTCTACTAGACCACCACTCTCGAACTGCTAATCTATATATTATATAAAAATCAATTGCTGTTCGTTAGTCTCGCTAAAACTCTAGAACGGCTGAACGGATTTATCTTATCTTGGTCTTGAAATGTTCGTGGAGGTCTAGGGAAGGTTTAAAAGGTGAGAAAAAAAATAAAAAAAAAAAATGTAAAAAAAATAAAATGGCAGGACCGATTTTGACGGGACTTTCACTGGCAGATAGCTGATGTAACAAGGAGTAACTTAGACTACTTTTCCGGGGGGTAAAATAGAAGTGCGTGATAAAACCGAATCCCACGCGGACGAAGTCGCGGGCAACAGCTAGTAAGATATAAAGACAGGACATAAAGTTCTATCGCTAAAACAAATAGTCAAGAAAAGATGGTCAAATAGATTTACGACTATCCCGTAATCAAGAAGCCACTAGCAGTCGATTTTACACACTCGTCGTCTGTCAAACATGCAAATGGCCCGGCCGTAACAACCCAAGCGTTCAAGATATACGGAGGTCCAACGTGACGTAAATACCAAAGGCCCCCGGTCGGTTTGTAGGCAAACTGAATTCATGTACGAGACTACAACAGTCCAGTTCAACAAAGGCGTCAATAGTCTTGCTTGAAACCGTTCCTGTACTTAATGTTGTTTGTAAATAATCTTCAAAAGCAATTTTAATTTTCACGGAGTAGGTCTTCATATTTCATATTTCATATTTATTTATTCACACAAAGATATTACATGTGGTTGATTACTGGTGGACCCCGCACTAGGCCTAGCCTGTATCGCGGGGCCCGAATTACAAATTGAATTATTTTGAATGATAGTGAAAATTCGAATTACCTAAAAAATCTAGCTTACTACTTATTTTACGCCTTTCCCTTTCGACACAACTTTTCCGAAGGATTATGAGGTGTTAGTAATCACCTCACCATACACATTTCCGTACGATTAATATTCATAGAGTTTCCGGGCGTCTAGACGATATACAGACATTAAATAAAAAATGATTATCGTCCGGTCTACTAGGCCTGCATTCGAGAACTTGGAAGTAAACATAAGTAGGCGGATATGTTAAAACGTGATGTTAATTTTATTGCTAGCTGGCCACTGGAGACATCTAAAGCCTATAACTTTTTGAATTCGTTTTTCAAGATTTATTCTCTAAAGCCTAGGGTAAGAACCTGATTAAAGGTTTATCGGTATATTGCGCGATTGGAGCTAAATAGTCTTCACTCCATAAAATAAAAACACATTGACCTTCCGAGATATCTGATCTCTCTTCCATTGCATTAATAATACGTATTAATATTAATTCATTAATATGTATTTACTTGAGTTACGTTTAAAATCTTACTGTGTTGTTGAAATCTTCAAAGCAAACTGCTTGACATCGACGCTATTGCAAGGTATTTTTAGCATGGATACGACATTGCTCATTTCAACCAAATCATTATCTTGGATCAACAATCGTTTTTAACTTAAAATAAGCTACATGGCCAAGTCACATTACTAACAATAAACAAATCAGTTTGAAGTCAAACAAAATTAAAATATTTTTATTGTATGTTTAAAACATTTCAGACATAAAAAAGCTAAAAAGTTCAGACCGTCCACAAGTTTTCACCACAATTATTACTACTATTTTTCTTCACTGAAATGTAACCGCTTTTAACAATGAAAATCAAAATTAAGCGAATTAATAATTGAATGGAAACATCGTAACTTGTAAATATTTATTACTTATAAATGTTCGTCTTAATGTTTGTCTACGTCTATATTATTATTTTATATATAATTTTCTACTTGTTTTTCAGAGCTTTGAAACTATTATAAATCGCAAAAATAAGATAAAGAAATAAGTTATGGAAACGATAAGAAAATTAGGAAAAGCAAGTGAGACGATACGGTATAGTTCCTCCGTGTTTATACTGGACAAGACGTAAGTCTTATTGCTATTGTAATAGATCAAGAACACCACTTTAATAATCAGCACCACGCAGGTGATTCTATCTTTCATTCTATCATCACATTATGCAATAATATATATTTTCTACTTAATTAAACCCATCATAATCCCAACATACTGAACTAAAAAAATCAACAAAACCTAGAACTTTTTATATCAATCAAATGGAAGGGACATCCAACTGACAAACATAAGCACTCTTGACCAGCTTTCGGGTCGAAATTGCTTGATATTTCAGTCCCTAAAGCTTGCAGTTGGAAGTTGTTGAAAACTTTCATTGTGATTGATCAGGTCACCTCAAAACTTTCAGTGCAAAAGGTGGGTGACCAATGTGTGTGACTTTCACCGGATAGCCCCCGCTGATTTAAGGCGTATGCGAGTTACCAAGTTTCTCTGAGTGACGGACGTAATGAATTACCAAGCTCGCTCTTAAGGTTTCTCTAGTTGTTTTTTTTCATAAGACACTAAATAACAACATAAACTTAGCTCGGGGCACATGTTGCTCGCGCCAGTAGATGATTGCCTTTTGAATCCCTACACGTGTCCCCCGGGTGGTGCGAACGAAGCAACCCGAAGTAGCGGTAGAACTTGTGCTAAGTTCGCCCGGAGAAGTACTGCCACCACACCTGGTAATCTGCCGCCAAGCATTGCACCCGTGTTGCTGTCCGGTGGAAGGGAGTGGGTGCCGGTGAAATTGCAGACGCAACTTCTTAGGGTTAAGTTCGCCTATGGTATTACTTTGTCACCTTTTTGTATTTTGTTATCTGTGTAGCAATAAAGAATATAGAACATTGCTAATCTTTTTGGGTTAGGTTTGAAATTCTTACAACAAAATATTAATACTATCTCACTTTTTAAAATCAATCTCACTCCAAGGCCAAACTTCATACCCAATAATACAAATAACATGACACAACTTTACATACAGTCAAGAATCACAATAATTTCTGGACATAAAATAATTCTGTGCGCGTTATCGTGTATGACCGTGACACTATGCGGGTGCTGTTTCCATTGTCCTCCGATTTTAAAATAACTAGAAAGTACTTTTAATAACAATGAACCGAAATGTTATTGTAGGGTTATTAATATGATTCGGTTGTTAGAATTTACGGTCTAGTAACTTCGTAACCATATCTACAAGTCTATTATATTTGTTTATTTGTCAGTCTCTTGGTAAAACAGCGGTAAGACTATTAAGAAAAGATACAGTGGAATATTGTCGGTCTGATAATTACAGACAGTATAAAAGTCTAGGAATACATGCATAAGAAGCACAAAAATTTAACTAAATCGTTAAATAGTTGGTTAATTATAGTAATAAATAGTTCTGTATGATTATGTTTATTACCATAATCCCTTTCAGAACAAAACTGTATATAATATCGGCGAGGTAGGCCAGATACGCTTGATTTCTGTAGTAAACCTTTAATGGGGTACTGACATAATACTGGTTATTTAATTTCATCTTGATTATTTTGTTAAAGCTAACAGCCACGATAACATTTCAATATTTCCCTCAGATGGACAAAACAAGCTTGATATAAATATTAATTTCACTGATACTAGCCGAAGTTCGCAGTTCTAGAAATATCAACGAATCCACGACTAATAGACGTATTCTGCACAAAACGATATACGTTATTTCTAGGATAATCGTAAGTTTCTCGTAAAGTCAGTCAATGGAAACCGGTTCTAGCAACCAGTTGGGATACAAAGGTTGTCGAGCGGCCTCCGGTCGTAGACCCCGACTGACCGACGCCCGCGCACCTCGCCACGTGGGGTTTAGCACGGTGGTTCACGTGGGATTTTTTGCTCAGTCATAAAATGCAATGAGGTTACTGACTGATGTTTAAATTCAAAGGATGCAGGCTTACTAGGCAGCAGAATGCATGGTAACTGCGTACGTAACAATGCACGTAAGAAATCTAAAGAAAACAAAGCCAATTTATCATTGTAAGATGCACTCCTAAGTTAGTTTTCAGTATAGATGGGATATGAAAATAATCCCATAAAATATCTGAGCACAGCACAAAACATTACCAAATTGTAAGGCGAATACCATGTCCTAGAAATTAATATTGGAAAGTTGTTTCTTTAATTCATAATCCCAATCGAAATCTAGCTTCCATACTAGATAACAGTATATTGACTATCGCTTTTTAACTGTAGACTAATGTACATTAAACGGATAAGGTAACCGAATACATTTAATTTAGTCAAATATGTTCTTAAAAAGGTTTCTACGTCACAAAACGATTTGTTTACTATTAGAGCCTTCTGAAATGTGGTTTATCCACGGTACCGCCGCAGCACGTAGTCTATCTAGGTTTTTGGTTTTGTCGACGAACAATATATCCGCCACAATGTAAATACCAAGTCTGTGCTTTCACTTAAAGAGAAACTGGCAAACGGCCAGCGCCTATCAGTGAACCACGAATTAAATCTTCAGCTCATTTATTTTGATTACGTCCTTACAATCGCCGAAGAATTCTTGAGGCGAAACTCGAGGGTACTTGTTGTCGGAGGGCTTGTTGGCAGTATTGTTAAGAAATCAGGTTACTGGAGATACATCTACGTGTTTTGTATACCGTAATATCAATTTTATTTGTGCTAATCACATGTAACAGGGCTTCAATTCCGTGCATTTTAGTAGCAGCAGAATTAACTGTGTATGCAGTGTTTCTGTAAAGTACTGCGAACATAACCTGTAGCCAAAAAAGCAGTGCTTTCGTAATGATATGTTCTAGTTTCTTGCCCACTGCAAAGTCTTGTCTTTGGATATTTTATTACGGGAAAACACTAGTTGTGCAATGGGTTATCACATAGCATCATCAGCCACCAGCCCGTTCTCACATGACTACATAAAATTTCTCTGTCTGTGGCAGTACTCCCTACGAGATATCAGACCTATTATTGTAGTGAAGCACTATTGTGAGTTTGCGTGTGTCGACAGTCTCGTAGATGTCTTGGGAATTGGTATCAAAATCCTACAAGCTGACATAATTTAGGATTAACTAGTTTAGATCAAATTGAAAACAACTTGTTCAGTGCAAAGGGCACGCTTCGCCCCATAAAAGTTGTAGCTGCAGCCAGCCGCTTTCATTAACAGAACCGCAACGAGACACGTCGCGTCGGTCGCTCTAGGAAATTGTGTCAAATGTATTGGCATCCCAACTTTTAAAAGTACGTTCCGGGAATCCTAAAGCTAAATATTCTGGTACAACTTGTACTAATTTACTCTTCGAGTAACGGCTTACTACTACTGGTAAGCTACTGTACTGCTACTTGTAATTGTGGAGTAATGAGAGTTACTGTGAGTCAATTTTACAAATATGAGCTATAGGAGTTTATAAAGTTTGTCTGAAGCCTTCTGAGAAATCTCTTTTTATTATCTATTCCGTAAAAACAGATGTTCGTTGTGAATTTGCTTTACTAGAATCAAAGTGCCTACTTCGTTTACACGCTACCTTTCTTACATTCTAAATTAACTTTTCATCTTCATCGCTTTCTTGCAAAGCATAGCTTTGTTACAAAGTTTTTTAACACGACAGATTTTGGCAGCTATTCTCGTTGTATACAGAGCACTGGAATACGAGCCCACGATACAGCTGACTATTGTCGAAAAGCTGTCATTGTGACAATCAGCCACTACACTAGGCTACACCACCCATATTCAATTAGGCACTTAACTACCAAACAAGTCGGTCCCGTTTTATACAATGTTAAGAAGGGTCCAAGGGTTCACCAAAAGCTCGTAAATTACGCAAGCAACAATATTTTCCACTTATAAACGTTTAGTGTAAAATCCCTACAGAAAAAGTTACTTACGCTACACGTTGCGAGCTATGTAATTAGGGTGGGTTTTCCTCATTCATAAATATTTTAGAATGTGAAGGCGTTAAAGCAAATAATTCATTAATGGCGTTTGTATAAAACTTGAGGTCGCCCGAGCTTATATTTTTGGTTCGTTTTGTTAGCATTTTCAATTCAAACTATTCGCTTGGTTTGCAAAAGTTTTCAGCAAACAGAACTGAGCTCTATTACGAGTCCATACGTGTGAATAGAAGTTTGGAACGAGACTAGCGCTTAAACAGGTTTTGGTCATGGTGTGCTCTGCGCTTGCTATTGTCTAGTGAAATCACTTTGTTGGTGCCTAAGTATTGCGCAGTCCCTTTATGGAGCAAACTTTAAACTTGTGCTCTCAGGTTCTCTAATAGGAATGTGACTTTGTTAAGCCAGAAAGTTTGGTGATTTTATCTTGAAAGATATAAATGAAGCATATTCATATAATGTACAACCGAAATAGGACAAAGGGAAATGTGATAAGATTCTCGATGGATTCCTTAAGGGTGTTTTATAAACCCACAGATTCTCACCACGAATATTTTAAACAGTAAATCAAAAATATGTTGGCAACCCAAGACTTCTACTAATCGTCTGACTGGCTCTATCGAACTGGCTCCTTTCGTGCACTTGACACTGGTTATACAAGTGTTTCAAAAGCTTACAACCCGGAAGAGCACTGCCCTTCTCTTTCTCTTCTATAAAATTCTGCACATGAGTATAGAAACATATCGATTAAGCCAGGTTCTATGTATATTATAGTAGCTAATAAGAAACGTCGACATCGGCGTAAAATCCCGCGATAACTAAATGCATCAAGAATCTAGATAGTTCCTGTTTACAGCCTATAACGAGAACTACTTACGAGGCTACTCACTTCAGCACATAACCGTTAGCGAGATCGCTAACCGTCTCAGTTTAAAGTACTTTCTTCTAAGATTACACTCGTATTCCTGTCTTAGTATTTTTCAGAGTATTTGAGCCCTTCCGGAGGTCGCCGGTTCAAATCTCGACGAGCACCTAAGTTTTTCGATTGATAGATTTATGTGCGCTATACCACGTTCTCAAAACGGTGAAGGAAATCATCGTGAGGACACCGACATTTTCTAGAACTAAACATTCGAAGACATGTGTTTAGTGCAGGAAAGGAGCCTCTTTGAAGTCAGTTAAAATCCTTTCACCACACTGGTTCGAGGGAACAAGTGATTCGAATAGTATTTTAATAGGGTATTTGAACACCGCACAATCTGGTAAGACTTTAGATTCATGAGAGAAGTAATCTTCAATATTTTGTATTTTTTGCAGTAACGTAGGTAGTTTTACTATGACTACAGCAGTTTATAGGTCTAATTGTTTAATTACTGCGTGCCCTAAATTGATATAAGCGTAGAAAACACTTAGTAGTGCTTCAGGATCGGGTTCAGGGCACTGTTTCTGAGCAAATGTCACTGCCGAAGTTTTTTATTTATGCTTGTTTACGGAACGAGCAAGATGGCCCACCTGATGTTAAGCGGTATTTTCTATCCATAACAAAAGCAAAACATCTTGGGTCTTCCCCCACTTAGGTATGGGAAGACTTTCGTAATGTATTGCGCCCGTAACTTTGAGACTTGGTTTAAATAGTATTTTGAAGTCAATGATTGCATGAACTTGGCTGCTTAAGGAAGCGACAGGTAAAGCAGACCAGAATTTTAATGGTGCTCCATAGGGAGGACTTTGTTCTATCATTCGACCTTTCTCGGGGGATTCAAGGTTAGACTCTTCAATCAGACAGCCTAGCCTCACAGCGTAGGTCACATCTGCCTACTGCGCTGTAGGTAGTGGGTTTGATTATCGCCCAGGACAAACATTCGTATAACGAACATAGATGCTCGTTATGTCTAGGTGCTAATTATATGGCTTAATGTACCTATGTATTTGCAAAAAATAACTATTCAGTAAAGTTTATTTGGATCCTGTCCTCCTCAGGTCCTTAGTGATGGCGCTGTATGAAATGGCCACCATATTTATTTATGAGTCGACCACAAACTACAACAGAAATACAATTACTGTGTTTGTACCTAGTAGTTAAGCGTGTCAAGGTTTCGTAGTACGTTCTAACTGGTTTACACAGTTACGTAACTCAGTACACATAAAATGTCAGCTATATTTGTTTTAAACGAATGAATCGGAGACAGGTGATGGCGAATAAAATTTAGAGACTTGAGAGTTGATCAGAAAAGTCAAAAACTTTTTTCCATAGAACTGATAAAGAAATGGCTTGGAAATGACAGTAAGTAGTATTCAATACATACTTATCATCGTTACCATAGCTTATTATTCATATATCATATTAACCATAGCTTGTATCATGGGAATATAATACTTATATACTTAATGTAAATACATACAGATAATACATATCAACACCCAGACACAGAACAAACATCTATGTCACACAAATGTTTCTCCTAGGAATCGAACCCACGACCTACAGCGCAGAAGGCACTACCAACTGAGCTGCGAGGCAAGTCAGGCATGAACATTTCTACTTTATTTAGCATTGTATTGGACCAAGATAAATACAATCTTATTTTCTGTGTAAATAACGCGCAAATTAATAATCTCTACGTCACAGTAGCAAACTAGTTATCATAAAGAACGTGTATGTATGTATGTGTCTGAATATACCAGAATGTAGGCTGAGTATACATAAGTACTATTAATTCAGTCGGCGAATTTGAGTAATTAACCTCTGATTAGCCTTTAGACCGCTGGAGAACAGAATGAACGGGCGTCGTCTCTCGAGTGCACTCTTTACCAGTGAATTGTTATGGAAATTAGACTTTACTGCATTGGTAACAGTTATCGAATTTCCTAGTTTTACAAAGTAAGTCAAAGTCAAAGTCAAAACTTTTATTTCCATAGAATTCATAAAGATATGGCATGGAAACGTCAATATTATTCGAAACATAAGGTCACGCGTACTTATTGATAAGTTTGATGCCTGTTCAAACCCTATCCGACCCTCAATGGGACAGAACAGACAAGAAACCCCTAATGGAGGGTATCCTTTTTTTTCGCGAGCACGATCCTTGTAACTATTGAGTACTTAGGTCTATGTTACATTTATGACTACATAATAAAATAGTAACATAGTTTAAGATGCTCAAGGTCGGAAAAACCCACTGTGGGACTATGAATTAACTTTGAGATGTAACTTTAAAATAAATAAGTTTCTAGAGCGATTCAGACGAGAGAATCGCCTACGAGAGCCCTCCGCACGATTATTGATGTGTGAATAGTTCATCTATCCACACAAAAATCAAACTTTTAAGAGCAGTAGAACTCTCGCCAAGTTCATCCGGGGAAGTAATGCCACCATGCCCATTTCTGCCGCCAAGAAGTCACGCGTTCGCGTTGCTGTGTTCCGGTTTGAAATGTGTGCCTGTGAAATTACAGACACATGAGATATTCCACCTACACGTCTCAGTTACGGGCGCATACGATGCGCCTTGGGTCTTGTCGTACCTAGTAGGGGGGACCCAAGTCGCATCGGTCGTTATAGGCCGAGGTTACCACTTAACACCAGGTGGGCCGTCGGCTCGTTCCGTAACTGTATCAATAAAAAATAAAACTAACATCAGTCGAGCGAGTTTACACATCAATTTTTGAGTGTCAACAAAAGATTAGGAGGCGACAATTGACTTTCGAATGTCAAAACTTAACGAAACTAAATTTGTCTACCTAACACGAGAAAAAAATATCGAGAAACAATAAGATTATTATTATGATTTAATCTGAAATAAAATGACAAATAAAAAAAAAAAAAAATATTTTTATATATTTATAGTTGTTTTTAAAGAGTGCACTTATTGTAAAATTCTCTTTAAAAAAGCGGAATACACATTTTGACGGCGATATTGAAATACGTTACTTGTTTCTATATCAGTGATAATGTTGTTTTATGTATACAAAGGCAAATGCTCATATAATTGCATATATTTGTTCTGACGTGTTTCTTGAAGAATTAACTACTATGATATGATACTGATAACTGATATAGAGACATTCTTGTTTAAATCAATATTTATTTAAGTTCGTTTTCATTTGTAAAACAAAGTTCTTTTTTAATTGGTGCAGACCAAAATTAGTGTTCCTGTATCAAATAGCAATTTCATTTTATTTTGCAACGCGTTATTTCAACCAAATAGATAAAACCCGCTTGATGCCAGTCTATTATGTTTAATGCCAATTGACTTTTATATTTACGTCTGTTATGTAGTAGATATTTCGATTTGTTTCTGAATTGTCTGCGCTAAGCACGTCTGAGTTACGGTAAGGGTCCAATCTCAGGTACAGAAAGTTAGGGTTCCTACATTTATATCCCTTGAGAACATTATGCAGTACCCACTAAGCCCTTTTACATGAGGTTTATTATAAAGTATTCAGAAGGCTTTAAGCAAGCATGAGTATACAAAATGTGTGATAATCATTACTTAATTTCTCAGATATTTTTTAAATTAATTATTTCTATATTTTAATGTTTGATAATTGCGGATATTTTGTGGATAATAAGGAAAGAGTAAGGAGAAGATGTTCTAGTGGAATTGGCACATAAGGACACAATACAGAAATGTGCGTATGGATTGGATAGAAGAGGAGCTATCTTACGGGTGTTATAAGACTAACTGTACAGCAAAATCTGCAATATGAAATAAAATACCGTAACTGAATATTTCCGATAGACTTTGGGCTCAACACACAAATATCCCTTGGAGCATCGAACCCGAAACTAGCTTTAATTACAAATTAATAAAAATACCGTAAAAATCTTACCAAATAGTCAATTACTGCAGTCCCCGAGAAATAAAATGATCCAGATATAAATTACCTGAAACGAAAATGAAAAAATTGATTACCGAAACCCCCACAGCGAGAGCGCTTTCAGACGCTCTCGTATTCGATCGATATATTTCGTATCAATAAAATCTTCCAAAGAATACTTTATTCGTAATTCAGTCACCGCATGAACGGAAACCGATAAATAAAACAGTTACAAATCCGTCCGTAATCCACATTACGATATGCCACAAACATACCGGGCTATATCCGGCCAAATATGAAAGAGTCCGACTAGTATGTAAATCAGAATATGTGCTGCACCTGAAAAATGTTACCTAAAACATTTCATCGGAGTGTTTTACTCTGTAAGTTGAAATATTTTGTCTAAACTAAAACAATGTTCGTAATTAGGTTCGGGATTACTAGGATATAATATATACTATTACTAGGATATGTTTTAGACAAAACTTTATTTCCATTATATTCTAAAAGAGAAGATTTTTCAAATGAGACAGATTTTTAATTAAAACTTAATTTGTATCAAAATCTAACTCGACTCTTTTGTGCATTTTGTCGCTATTCCTCATACTCTCGGATATCCATCCAGATGAATGATTGACTCCAATATCATTTTACATATTTATTTGTATAATACAATTTGAAATAGAATTCTGTTTCTCATGTTCCGATCATTAGTAAAAGTATCAGATTTATCCGGCCTTTCCGACTTCTCGCAACTTGTGTAATACAAATCGTATTTCACAGTAGACGGTAATTCAATTAGAGTTTAGTTAGTCGCGCCCCCAATAGCGTTAACCGGATTTCCAGCAAGCCGTGTAACATTTTATGAAATAGGTAACTGCATACTCGAGGATATTATTATAGTGGAAGCAGGTGATAGCGATTAAACAATATCATACATCGGCGAAGTGTTAATATGGCTTGTAGAAGCGATCAAATCTACGAATAGGAAATGTAGTTAATTTCTGTTATACTTTGAATACAATCCACGTATCGACCGTCCCTCAAAGCTGTTCCAAAAGCATGATTTCAATTAGGATCCGAGCTGGAATGAAATTTTGAAACCTGGAAAATATTAAGAAATTAAACCCTAAATAATCATGTGCACATGACACTACTAGGTACAACGTAATAAGTAATACAAGTCAAAGGCATGTCGCATCTATCGCATTAAGTTTACATAGTAGAGATACATATATTTTTAATTAGCAGTAGAAGTTGTTCTATTTTCGTCCGGAGAAGTACTGCCATCAAACCTGGTAATCTGTAGCCACGTGATGCACTCGTATTGCTGTGTTTAAATGGAAGGGAGACGTAACATCCCTTTCTCGGGGTGATGGACGCAACGCAATGCGACTCGAGTTATCTCGTGCTTTGTACATGAGTCTTTGGAAATAAGTCATATTGGTTTTGTCTATGGGCGGTTGTACACTTAAAGTTAGGTGTGCCGTCAGCTCGTTCCACCACTTAAATCACATAAAAAAGACAGAGTAAAGAGAGAGAGAAAAAACGAGATATATATTATTCGCTCTTACCCTTCAAAGAAAGAAAGAAAGAAATGATTTATTTGTGCTACAGAGCTAAGAAAAAAACTACAAAAAACTGACAATTGCATCAATTCTTTGTGTAAAGTCTCTAACGGGTGAAACGAGTCAGATGGGCTGATTCTAAAGAATGCGATTAAAGTCACTTGGCGGTGCCCTTACGAATCCGGTTGACATATTTGCCCTCCCCTTCCGCACATATCAAAAGGTTTGTGTGTTGTTATATACTCGTATATACAGACAAAACTGTGCTTTTATTTTGCTTTACCAATTTGTACAAGCGTTACTTTATAATCAAACACCTACCTACCAACGGATATTAAACTTTACCTGTTAAAAGTCAAATTTAAGGTGATCAAAACATCATATATTACATCATAGCTTACATTTTTCTAGCTAGATAGTTTATTCTGGACAATTTTTTTTTTTTTATGAAGTTAATTATGAAGTTTATGCGACTTGAGTCTTGTTCTACTTTAGTAGGAAAGGCAGAAGTTATTAAACTAGGTGCTCAATCTGTAACTATTACATAAATAAAAATATTTCTCTAAATAGCTTTCAACAACGAAATATTAGTTATTTTGATATAACCTACTCCATATTTAGATCAATAAACACCCTACGTCTATCACATCCGCAATGTTTGAACTGTTCAGGATTGAATTATAAGCGATTGATCGGCTCAAAGTTGGCTGATAATTCCAAGTTTAGCTTTCCGGGAATAGTTAGCTGAATTGCCACGCCTGAGGGAAACGAATCCATATGTATTTACTGAAGATAAGAGCACCGACTAAGCTGATTTACCTACATTAATTAGCTAGTAATCTAAACGAAGCTGTACTCCATAATCCATTTAAAAGAAAATGCGTTCGAATACAATAAAATTAATGATATATCGAAGGGCACCAAAGTTATCTAATTTTTTTTGACATTTCACACAGCGCCTTCTAGCCCCAAAGTAAGCTAAGCGTAGCTTGTATCATGGGAACCAGAGAACTGATATTTTATTTAAATACATTTTATATGTTACATACATTAACACCCATTTCACATAAACATAATTTATGAAAATAATTCACGACATTTTAAAATAACTAACGCGCGCTGTCTCTTGTAGGGTAAACATTTGAAAGGTAACAATAATTAAGAGCGCAGCGAGGGATTCAAGAAACCTATGCCGTTAATGTACTGTTCCGTCATCTCAAATGATACTCCATGAAGATATTTTCACGTTTTTTTTTTAATAAAAGCTTAATATATATTATAATGTTTGATTAATAACTCCGGTTGAATGTAAATGATCAACACAGCACTCCTTATAATTTATAATAAACTGTTTACTCAACCCAAGGGATCAAACGCAGCGTTAATTAGTTTATCTTTTAACGGGCAGCATCAGAAACGCTTTGCAACCGCAAAATTAAAACATGTTTTAAATTTTAAATTTCCTGATGTCTAAGATTGTCTAGCTTTCACTGAAAGCGATACGATCACGTAACTATACTTTCTTTAGTTATATTTCTTTATTGACGTGAATGGCTTTGAACAAATACAAATATATATTTGTTTAGACATTTCTACTACACTACACGAAAGCTTGAACTTTAGTTTTAGAGCATATTTCATACAAAGATGTCACGGATTTGGCGAAGTCTTTATTATCTCTATTTTTATTACTTTAATATAAAATATATAATAAAATGTCTTCGTCTGTTTGTACTGAATCGACTCCGAAATAAATTATTGTGTTATTAAAGTTGAATAAATATACTTAAACACTCAAATACATCTAAATAGTATACGAAAACAGGTTTATCATAATTATGTACCTAAATAGTACAGATTGGATTATAACATAATTCGTTTTATGGGAATAGTAATTTCATAAGGTCGATTTGGACATTAAGTCTCTACGTTCAAGCAAGCATCAATCAAGAAGGAATATTCGCATACACTGAGATTAACAACCATTGAGAGTTTCTGTACTTGAAAAGCAATTGTAGCCTGCTCACACATATCTTCTTGACATCAAAGAGATTTCATGAGATGCGACTGTATCATCGCGGGATAAGATCTTTGATAATCGTACAGTACATACGATTTTCTCGCACTGATCGTCCGAGAAACTAGCTTGTATAAATCAGCTTTTACTGTAATGCGCCTAGACTGGCCTCACTGGTTCAGCTGGTGGTAACTGCCTTCTGCGCTGTAGGTTGTGGGTTCAATTTCCGCCAAGTACAAACAATTGTGTGATGCACGTTGATGTTTGTTGTGTCTGGGTGTTAATATGTATTATTTATAATATAATAAAAATATTGGTGAACATTTGTGTGACATTAACATCTAGACACAGAACAAACGTCTATATTCGTGACACTAATGTTTGTTCTGGGTGGGAATCGAACCCACGACCTACAGCGCACAAGGCAGGGTTACTACCAACTGAGCTATGAGGCTTGTCAAGATTATGAAGAAACAGTTTAACACGTTGCCAATCCGACTGGGATTTATTTAACGTTCAGAATAAAGTCTAAGTAATACAATGCCATTAAAGTGTCCAAACTGAGAACATAATTAATTTAAATTGCTTCTTATTATTCTACTATCGCTAGGAATGGCGCCAATGATTAATCCACCCCGGGACACGACCGCCACGTGACTCAGTGACCACGAGATCGTGACTCACGGATTCACTGTGACTCAAATGACCAGCTATCTGTCTCTCTCTATCACAACCATCTTACTTACATGTCAGAACGTCAGAGTGATCATTGTGTCTTAGATTAAATCTGGGTCTTAAAGCCAAGTTATAAATAACAGCCACCGTCCACCGCAGCAGTCGTTTATTTTCCTTCAGAGATGAATGTCCAAGCGAATGCTCGGTTGCAGTTGTCAACTCATATTTGATAAATATAACTAGCTGCCCCTGACATGCCATGCCACGTTAACTATAAAAGCTTCATTAAAAACGAAAAATAATATTATATACATGTTTTTTGAGTCAAACGTCCCCAGAACACTTCAAAGTTTCATTACAATGTGATCAATGGTTTCGGAACGCATAGCGAACAAACATACAAACATTAATTTTTATTCATATAGATAGATTATGGCTTACCTCCTGATTATGAAACAGTTTCTTATAGATATGTGTTTATTTATTTTTATTGATATACCTACCTACAACACGCGAACTGAAAGTGCTTAGAATATCAATCTGTTTCGCGATAATTTCGGCGCGTCGGTCGTCGACATTATTTTATCATGAGTAGAATAGTTAAGTAAGTGTTTTTTATACAACTCCTGGTAATTCGAACGCTTTGTTTTTAAATTGTTCGTTATATTTATTTACTGCAATTAGGTCGTTGAGTTCAGATCCATTCTCTAAACTCAGTGAGTAACAAGTAAACTCAAGGTAAGAGAAAGGTTAATAAAGACCTTGAAACCCAAGAACCTGCTGATTTTGGAATAGTTACTAGCTCCAAAAAATATTTTACTCATATGAGTTGACTAAAGACCTTATTAGTTTTTCATCATTAGATATGAATCTACTTTCTATATATAATACCTTAACAATATAGGCAAATAACACAATGCCTTGGAAGCACAATGATCTGACTGATGATTTTCAAGTAACTTCATCTCAAAAAAAAACCGGATGTATAATCGTAATTCCGATTGAAGCTATAAGGTTATTTTAAGCATATTAACAATAATTGTATATCCCAGCAACTCTCTTGCTCGCTTCCGCGGTGTACTAATTTACTTCGACCCAAAAAATTACCACCAAATGACGTGCCTCTTCATTACAACTTTGGTGGAATGTGGCCCTAACGCACTGGTTCTAATTTAGAACGGTAAAGTACATTAACATGTAATACTCGAAACAAATCCGTAAATTCATTCATCCATATCGAATTTGAAGAATTGGTGATTCACGAGAGTTCAGATTGCACAACATTTCATGGTTGTGAGTGGAAAGTCTAACAAGCTGAGTCACTGATAGAAGAAGTTCCATTTAAAAACATTTAATTTCAAATATTCAAAACCAATAATTATTGTTTATTTTAATGAAACATTGGGAAATTAATTAATAAAAGATGTGAGTGATGGTCATTCGAGGAATGAAAACATCGATATAATTGACTGGCCTTATAGCTCTGTTGGTAACCCTGCCTTCTGCGCTATAGGTCGTCGGTTCGATTCCTACCCAGGACAAACATTTGTGTGACGAACATAGGTGTTTGTTCTATGTCTGGATGTTAGTATGTATTAAAAAAGTATATAAGTATTATATCAGTTGTCTGGTTCCCATGATACAAGCTATAATAAGCTTACTTTGGAGCTATTTATAAAAAAAACAAGTCGCATAACTAGGAGGCATAACCGAAATTCGTTTTGATCATGCGTCATTATCGAATGACTGCAGATAATTAGGATTCGATGATTTATCATAAGCGTAAACGTTTTGTTGACATGCAAGACCCATGACTACCCACAATGCCTGGTAATTATGCAGAAGTACAAAAACCAGCTGATTTTGAAATAATTATAACATCAAAACATTCGAAAAACTTTGAAAATCCGAAATAGTATAAACTTTATTGGCTATTAAGTTATTATGTACAGTTACCTGTATAATTTGTAAGCAATTGTGTATTATCATATAATACCGTGTTATTAACATAAACATGGGTTATATAAATATATTTTTCTTTCTTTCTTCTTTCTATGTTAAAGCAACGTTGTTAAAAAGGCTTCGAGGACAAAATCGCGGTGTTCCATTCCTTACAATTAAGTCTCCGGTCATCTTAGGCGGAGTAATACGGGGCCGGCCGGTCGGGCCGCATCGTATTTCGTACCCTAATAATGTTGTAATGTCGCTTACGACAATTTTGCGGTCCTGACATATTGCAATATGTTTATCGCGCGCATTTACGCACTATCGTTCCCTTTTTATATCTTGTCTTTCGTGTCATTTTCATAAGAATTTCTGATAGAGGATTTTCTACATGAGAGTATATTTTATTATAGTGTAGTATGAAAAAAGTATCATGGCGCCTTTTGTCTGTCATGTTACCTGAGAGTGGGGAAAAATAGCTTAATATTACCTCTTCAACTTCCTTGATTTCGCTTAAGCCTGTGCTGAAAATCAGCGCTGGGGATCTTGTGTCCTCAGCACATACTGAGCACAGAGCTTTTTTCACAAGCAATGTACACGGCAGCGATCATTCATCATTTCATTTTTTAATTTAATTTCTCCTAGTTATATAAATATCTAATCGCTGTAGTGTACAGTTTGTAGAAAAGAAAATATTTTTTCTTTCTTTCTTTTTAGATAAATATGGTAGGTATTAGTTCTCTCTTATCCGTGAGGTAGCAAAAGAACACTTGAGTTTTGAGATTACAAGCGTAGTAGTATCGACCACATCTTTCATCTCGACGTCGCAGGTACAGTCTTCAAATAAGAGCGTGCACCAATGAGTTTCGAGATACCGTTTTCTGAAAACAGTGACGTAAAACATCATTAGGAATAAGTTATCTCAAATATCGTTAAGTTGGCAAGTGGTAGAGGCTGTAAGAGGTGGTACTTCCCTTCTACACGTCTGAGATAGTGTATCGCTTCCGATCAGCAATATCGAGAAAATTCAGCAACAGGTTTCTATTATTTGGCTGACCAGTGATACGGCACGGATAACCATAGGTGATTGTTATGACATGGGATCTCGTATCGACCACGAGAGTTGAAAAGAGAGTCAAAGCTGTTTCACTTCAGCGATGTATAAAACACAATTCATAAATAAATATTGGTGGACAACGCCGTTTAGTCTCAAAGTAAGCTAATCATAGCTTGTATCATGGTAACCAGACAACTGATATAATACTTATATACTTTTTTTGTAAATACATACATATTAATTAACACCCAGACACAGAACAAACATCTATTTTCGTCACACAAATGTTTGTTCTGGGTGGGAATCGAACTCACGACCTAGCGTAGAAGGCAGGGTAACCTACCAACTGAGCTGTGAAGCCAGTCAACAAAGTCTAAACTGATCGGATTGTACTATTTAATAATTAATCAGTAGTGTACCCCCCTCCCTCCTCACTAGCTAGCACTAGCTCAAGTCTAGCACTTATTAATTAATTAATGATCAACCGAATTTACCTTGGAATGAAGTGAAGTTTGATCACATTTATGTGAAGTTTCGTTCGTCGTGATTTAGAGTTTACATGTTATAGGAAGTTCAGAAGTAATAAGTACATAGATAAATGTCAAATAACTATGAAGTATTTCAAAAGTAACGCAATATTTCAACATCATTATCTTTCTAACGGAGACATTTAAAAAGTATTTTGTACTAAAATAAAAAGCTATATTAGTCGCCCAACTCTCACAATATTTACTTTCTACAATAGACGAGAGTATATAAAAAGTAAAACAAAAGAATATCTTTAAGATATTGTCATTCAACTCTGAGAATATCTCTCTGAAGTAATTCAATATTTCCACCTTTCTCTTTGCGTTCGCTTTTAAACAGATAATCTCAATCTACATTACTATATTACTATGGTACAGTCGGGTACAAGAAATTAACTTTTGTTCTGGGAAAATAATCTAATTCTAATTCTAAAACTGATTGCTTATTCTAGCAATCAGTTTTAGAATAAACAAATCATTTTCATAATATGTCCAAATCTCCAAATAGAATAAAACAAAGTCGCTATCTGCCTGTATCTCTGATTACTTCTTCTAATATCTATTACTCTTCTTCTAAAAAACGCAACGGATTACGGTTTTCAATAATAGAAATAACGATAAACGAGGGATTTTTGTAGATAGTTTGTACATTAATTGTACACTGTGCGAAGCCGGGGCGGGTCTATAAGGGTTCACAATAATTGTGCAACAAAGCAATATTTTCATCATCGGATATAAAACTGATCTAAAGCTAGCGCTGACAAATAACGGCCAACTTTTGACGCAGAAATCTGCACTGTTGTCAAATATTGGCCGTGCTTGCGATAGTTGGACCGATGGCGCGTCACTTTGAAACCGCAGGGTTAACTATGTTGGAAATACATGCTTGGCTTAGCATTTGCTGGCGGAGCCTTCACTTGGACTTTAATCTAGGAGCGACTGCGATGGAGTTTAATACAACTATATGGGTCAATAACCCGTTGGAGAACGATCGAACTGGGACTGCAGCGCATATTGAATTTTGGATATTGGTTGTATCTAATTTAGATGAATTTTGATTTGAAGAACTATGCATTGTATGGTTACAATGCTTTTAATTAAAATAACCAGAGAAATAATTGAAATAAGCCAACATACTTGAGGAAAAAGAGCATAACCTTCAACAGCGATACCATATAATTATCACCGAAATAACTCAGTAATTTTTACCTAATTGTCATGAAAGATTTTTTTATATAAAGATTTTAAAAATCTATAAGTTTGTGTCAATTGGATAACTGACCAATAAATGTATAAGACATTACATTGAAACATGTATTTACCATGTCATTGATATGAAACAATGATGTGAAATGATACGGCCCATTTGTAAAGTAAGTCAGGAAGCCACGCGTCTGATGCTAAGTGAATTATGGCAGTGGCATTGTATGTCAATTGCCGCGCAGCAATATTGCGTAGCGACAACGGCTTTCTAACTGTACTATATACTTATATCAACCACATTGGGTAAATTACTATCTTTTACTACTTTTAATGTTGGGTTTGACTCACAACATGCACAATTTGGGATATATAACTCCATTACTAAAATATTCAATATTGTAGCGTAATAATTAATCAAATGTTTATTATTACAACAGTACATATGTTTTTGTTTTAAGTGCTCTGTTAAATGTGTTCTTTTCTTTTTCGCGTGTCAAATACATGTGTTTCTTTCTTCCTTCTCTCTTCTTTCCTCTTTTAAAAGATTTTTTTAAGATTTTATCTTCGATTCTTCATCGATAACTCCAGCTCATTGTAGGTTTCGACCATGACCTTACAGATCGATTTACTTGTTTGATTGCCTGATAACATAACTGACCTAAAGTTAGAGATCAGTATTTCCTACTTAAGATTGTTTAACCAATATCCACTTGTTAGCCTAAACATGAGGTATCATGAGTTTCTTTTTAAATTTGATTTATATGTATAGTTTTTACACATTAAAAATTCCGTACTGCAGGTGCCTTCACAGAAAACTTGGAACATACAAAACTCCTATTGTTTCCAATTTCTTACGAAAACAAAGTTCCAACTTCAGCCCTAATATTAGGTGCCTCGTTGAATTAATTGTATAATTACTCATCAGATACAGCTTAACTTGGAATAGCTAGGCTAGTGTAAGATCCAATCAATGGTAATAAAATGAATTAACTGTAGTGAGGAATGAAGTATTTAATGCAAATAGTTTTTCTCTGGTCGAAACCAGTTTGAGACATTATCGTATATATGTTGAGAGATTTCGAGAGAAGAGAGTGTAAGAAAGAAGGAAAGAATAAATTTATATATACAAAATGTACACCAAATAAAAAAAATTATATTATAAAAAAGAAAAAAAGACTCATAGACATACTAATGATGATCGTTGTCGCGTACATTTGTATAATAAGCCCCGAGCTCAGCGTGTGCTGCAACATGTTACAGCGCTGATTTTCAGCACAGGGCTTAATGGAGAGTATTATAAGTATGCCAGATTAGATCAAATGAATTATGTTCACACAGAAGTATTTTAGGACCTGCGACACATCTTAATACACGGTATAAAGATAAAATATACTATTCAATGTTATTTTAAAGCATAGGAAGCTCAACGTTCAAAAGCTTTTATCTGAAGAAAAAGTTTTATTCCGCAGTGGACTACAAAGATGAGAGACACATGGGTAAGACTTCCTTTGAAGTACAGAAACGGACGCTTTCTCCGATTAAACGAGCTGTAATACCTTAAGCTGCGTGAGGCTTCGAGGGGAAAGGAGGTAGGCAGGCTATTATTAAACAAGGCAAAGGTTCGCGAAGGAAACAAACTACAGTCTAAACTGCGCCGTGTCATCCCCAAGTATTGTTTAGTGCGCCCGCAGTACGTAAAGTGAAACTTATCCGCGGTATTTACAATGTTGCTTACATTTTTGCATCCGTGCCAGAGATCGTGTTTTTTAGCTTATGCCGGAGAAAAGTAGAGTAGTTTAGTGCTGGAGCATTATGGCTAAAGGTGGGTAAAAAGAAGCAAAAATACCCCTTCATAACTATTTAGTTTAAAAAAAAAAAGTTTCGCTTTTGTAAGTATCGACTTGAACTAACGAGTTGATGGCCGAGATGACCGAGATGATATATGTTTTAACACCTAGACACAAAACAACCATCTATATACGTCACACAAATGTTTTTGTTTGGTGGGAATACTCTAAACAGTGTAAAAGAATATTTAAGTAATGACTATAGCATGTTTAAAATAGACGAAGAAATTTAGGTTTCAATCCCGTGCTGGTTCTGTGCGTACCTTTTATTTGATGACTACCCACCGAGTTATAAACATAGATATTTGTTGTTTTTTTAATAGATGATGTATAGTTTTAGATTTATTATTTGACTAGCGAATATTTACCAACGCAAATGTTTTTTTTATTATTATTATTACTATTGTTATTTATTATTTGTGACTAGCGCCCCTTTACAGCGACAAAATGTATAATTATTAAGAAATTAAATATAGAATATTAGAAAATAGTAATTAGACTGATGACGAGACATATTTGTACACCTAATTTATTATAATTTAATTTGTTATGTGTTTCATATTTGAAAATATATTCTATTCAACTCTATTCTATTGAACTCACGACCTACAGCGCAGAAGGCAGATTTACTACCAACTGAGCTGTGACAGCCTGTCTAAAAATCGATTGCGTGATCCTGCAGACATTCGATATTGAAGGTTACTAGCGCTAAAACGATACCATGCATAAAAACAATAAAAACCCCAAATTTCACGCCGACACTTGTCGCGTGTTACTTTGTTGCATTGATTAGGTCGATGCGATTACCATTTGGATAGGTGACCGTAATGTGGCATATAGTTTTTTATTTTTCGTTCTTAAGGTTTAATGGCTCAGCGACGGTTTCGGCAGAATACCGAAAAATAGGGAAGCCCTCCTTAAGGGGTTTTTGTTTGTTTTTCCCCATGGAGAGTCGGATAGGGTTTGAGCAGGCGTCAAACTTAGCGATAAGTACGCGTGACCTTATGTTCTGAATGTTATTAGGGCCCGGTGAGGTTTAAGCAGCAGAGCTTGCTTTATCATATCAATGAAACACTTTATTTTGTATTTTCAGGAACCACGTTTTTTGTACATCCGTATTGTTCAGCACATGGGCAAGCAAGGTGGGAAAATTATAACCTATAAACGTCATTACTATCTGTCACTGTCATTACATTAGTTTTGTATATCTATCAACTTCAAATTCATTACCATCAAAGCCATTTCTTTATGAATTCTATGGAAATAAAGTTTTTGAATTTGACTTTACCAGCGTCTGCTGTGAACAACACTAGATATAATAGGTACCGAGTCTAGTCTAGTCCTAGTCAAATTTTTGCTGCTTCAGCACACATCACACGACTTGCACTTTTATAATTCTATTGTTTGCTTAATTGTCTTTATTCATATAGTCTGTCTACTATACCTCTGTGTTTGTTGATTGTTATTGTGTATTTCATGTGAATTTTAGTTGCAAATAAACGAATGTCTTTTTCTACGTCAAATTAGCGCCGCAAAAGATTGAACTTAGCTTAAAAATGTATAAATTTGGCACTAAAACTAAAGTCTAAGTCGATGGAGCTTTTTGACTTTAGTTCAGACGGGCATCTTGACTATCGACTTATTCAAAAGTTTCAAGGCCACTTTAAAACTGACAGCAAAGCTGACCACTAAACTGTACATGTTATGGCTAAGGCTACATTATATTTGGCTTATTACAATGTCGGATAACAATTTGACAAGGATTTTTTTTACGTGAAGTAGATGGCCCATTGTTTAGTGGTACACTCTGCCCATAACAAAGCAATACGACTTAAGTCGCATCGTTTGCGCCTAACTATAAAACGTGAAGGTAGAAGGTGAAGGAAGAAGTAGTCTTAAGTGCTTGTAATTTAACCATCACTCACACAAACTCACTTTTTCAAATCGGAACACAGTAATGCGAACAGTTAATACTTGGCGACAGAAATGGATATAGTGGCAGTACTTCCACGGACTGACTTGGCAGAAGTTATACTGTCTTTTGATTTATACAATCCGCACAGGCCCCTTTGTTCTTTTAACCTCGAATCTACGTAATAATGAAAAAATGAGAGTTTTCAACCTCCCGTGAAGATAATAACTGTGTTAAGTCACAGAAATTTGAAATACGTTAATGGCTGTGAGGTTCTGAGGGGCCTCAGAAGCATGTTTGCTCACATATTCTAAGAATAACTTTCTGTGAAGTATTTTATAATCAGTCATAAATTACTTAGTACTGAGAACTGTGTGGAGCAATATTCTTGGAAAACGCGCAATATCAAAACTATGTCTTTAAATAACCATTTATTTCAGATCATGCACGGCAAATAAGAAATTTGTTTACATCTAACAGCATGTCCGTTTCCTGATCCCGGTTTTCTGTGTCACAGGTGGCATACATACACAAGCATCAACAACCAATTCCCGAAAACAAACTTAAAATAGTAAGTACATAGTTGTTAAAACTTTTTTTCGTTGTTGCGTGAAAGGACAACGTGAAAGGCAGCCCTGTGGTAAAGACACCGTAACTCAACCTGGTTTAGCAAGTTCGAATCCAGACTTGCACCAATGAAGTTTCGCTTGAACAAAAAGATTCAAAAAGGTAAAGGTGACGACTACTAACTACTACTATTCGTTGGTGAAAGGATATTGAGTGCGCACTTGGCACATCTTCGAATTTTTGTGTTCTACGACATGTCGGTTTACTCAAGATTCGAATCACCGTTTTGAAAACGCGGTGTTGGCACACAAATTTTTCGAGCGAAAAACTCATTGGTGCACGTCGGGATTCAAATAAGCGACATTTGTATTGACACTCGGGGATAGTACCACTGGTCCACTACGCCCTCACTACCAAAGGTAAGGAAACTCGCATATTCAAAATCAAAAAACGAAACGAAGTGGACCTCAGTGCCTCTGAGGTCCACTTTATCCTGCCACCATACTAGTTCAAGAAGGCCGGAGACACGAGCAATAATAGTACTTTGGCTATGGAGTTGATATTAAACTGTCTTCGTTTCACTGCCCCGGATCCATCACGCGGCTGTTCTCCCAATAAGGATTAAACCACACTTGAAGGGCTTACCATAAGACGTCATAACTTTATTAATGCTACTCACCGATGCAAAGTAGGTGTAAGGTCAACATCGTTTATTCAAAGAGCAGTAGAACTCACGCCAAGTCGTCCGGGGAAGTACTGCCACCATGCCCATTTCTGCTGCCAAGCAGTAAAGCGAATGCGTTTTGTCTGAATCTGTTTTTGTTTGAAAGTAGGTTGCCGGTGATATTACAGGCACATGAGACATTCGACCACGTCTCAGAGTTACGGACGCAAACGATGCGACTTATTTCTTGTCATTCCTAGTAGGAGAGGACCCAAGTCGCATCGGTTATTATAGGGAGAGGTTACCACTTAACACCAGGTGGGCCATCGTCTTGTTCCTTAACTGCATCACATAAAAAAACATCAACACGCAATATTTACAGTCAACGTTTTAGTACCAAGTTCAGATTCGTTGTGAATGCTGTTTTGATATTTTGCGGCGAGTGTGGTGAAGAGACAGCGTTAATCAAATTAACCTGTAATAAATTACCCTACTCAGAGGTAGGAGGGTTATGTTTTTTGGTGTGTTTTCATTATTTGTCTGTTCTTTTGGGGCATCTGTAGCCTAAACAAGTTAACGGATAATCCTGAACCCAAGAGTGGCTTAGATACATAAAGTATAAAAAGTATCTGCAAGACCAAAAAGGTTCTAAGCCGCAATATTGGATGTTACAACAATAAACTAAAGAAACCCGAATAATTTTGATAAATAAACTTCTTTGGTTTTGTTTGATCACAGAGATCGTTGCAAACAGTTTTCCGTCTTAGTATAATTCAAAATTGTAAGAGTTATAAAATAGAATCTAAAATTTAGACGGATATTGCAGACATACAGGGTGTGGCGTAATGAGTGGATAATAGGGTACCTGCGGGTAGGGGCCATTGTGGCGGTTCAGAAAAATATTTGTTATGCTCAGTAAAAGTGCCTCGGTTTTCGAGATATTCGACATTTTCGAAATTTAAGAAATATTTCACCCTTCGTCACTATTTTTGGCGCCCAGACTGCAAATGAATTTTTTTTTTCTATCTGTTTTTTGGATAGTATTCTTGGATAGATGTGCTATCGAATGGAAACTATTATTTTTATAACACAAGCACAGTTATGTTTTTAAAATAAGATTTCACTAAAATTTTACTTGCTTTCGTTTGTTTTCCTGACCTTTACCCTTCTGTGGTGTAAAAAAAATGTATGGTCACTTGAATGCCAACGTTTAAAAAAATTAGCCTTTTTCATCGAGATTCCGAAATGGTATATTACATGGTATTTCCACAAGTTGATTCAAAATTAATTCCTATTAAAATGGGTAGAGCTAATTATTATAAAATTACAAATAGTACTAAAATTTACTTCATTACTTAAAATCACCTAAAAACATTAGTTTAAAATTCGGTAATGAAATAAAACGAAACAATAAATTTTAAATGCATTTCATTTATTAAATTTACTATCACAAAAGGTGTTCGAAAAGTCCACCACGTGCTCTGATGCATGCTCTGCACCTTTTGATAAAAGATCTTTTAATCCTGTTCGCAAATCTTTGCTCTGTGATTTTCTGAGCAGCTAATCGCACACGCTCCCGTAGCTGGTCCACTGTATTAATTGGGTCTTTATAAACCTTTTCTTTAAGACATCCCCAGTAAAAAAAGTCCAATGGGTTGAGGTCTGGTGAAGGAGGTGGCCACAAAATTGTCCCCAAACGACCGATCCATCGTCGACGATATGTTTCATCGAGGTATTGTCGAACATTTCGGGCGTAATGAGCGGGGCAACCATCGTGCTGCAGCCATTTTAATTTTGAATCAACTTGTGGAAATACCATGTAATATACCATTTCGGAATCTCGATGAAAAAGGCTAATTTTTTTAAACGTTGGCATTCAAGTGACCATACATTTTTTTTACACCACAGAAGGGTAAAGGTCAGGAAAACAAACGAAAGCAAGTAAAATTTTAGTGAAATCTTATTTTAAAAACATAACTGTGCTTGTGTTATAAAAATAATAGTTTCCATTCGATAGCACATCTATCCAAGAATACTATCCAAAAAACAGATAGAAAAAAAAAATTCATTTGCAGTCTGGGCGCCAAAAATAGTGACGAAGGGTGAAATATTTCTTAAATTTCGAAAATGTCGAATATCTCGAAAACCGAGGCACTTTTACTGAGCATAACAAATATTTTTCTGAACCGCCACAATGGCCCCTACCCGCAGGTACCCTATTATCCACTCATTACGCCACACCCTGTATATGACTCGTCCCTCCAAAACTCTGTCCGAGTTCCAGTGTGTGAATCTGCCTTCAAAGCTGGGTGCAATGTTCTGGGTTCGATAACAGGCCATCTGTACCGGGGTAAAACGTAAAATTAGTGGGTAGTGTAAGTGTTAGTGGGTAGTGTAAGTGGGTAGTGTAAGTGTTAGTGGGTAGTGTAAGTGGTAGTGGGTTGTTTATTATCTAATGAATTTTTTTTTCTCTGATTTTTGTTGTGTAACTTGCTATTCCATTCTACATCTTAGTGCGTAGTAGTTTTATGTGTTAAACTATTTTCGCGGAAAAGTATGACTCGGAATTCGATATCGCGGTTGTGAAATCATAAACATGGAAATTCATAAAAATATTAAAATAACCCACTACTTAGTAACAGTTTTGCGTCTGTCGATTCATTTGAAACTACACCCAGAGATTGACAAAACAGTTTAAAAAGTTAACTCTATAAGAATAAACGAATGAAAATTCAAATCATTCAAAAGCCGCAACCCGTGAGAGTGACCTCAAAACGCGGCCGAAGCTTTGAATCAAAATCTAACAAAGTTAAATCAACATGAAGACTGAGAATTGCATTGCATTTTCAATCTGTACTATTCAAACAAGACTCGTTTCGTTTTATTTGCTATTTCCGAGCTTTATTAAGCTTAATAGCAACTGCGATGCTTCAAACCCAGGTTCAAAACCCGGCCGGGGCAAACATTTGTACTCAAAGAAGTATTTACTTAATAGTTATTAATATATAATTTTAATTTGGGTAGTCCCTGGGTACAAAAATGCGGCATAGTACGATAAAGTCATTAGTTCTCAGATCTTGGTTATTACCGTATTTGTTATATTTTATTTACGAATATTTTATTTTCCATATGGAGGGTAGTTTAACTATCCGCGTCTGTTTGAACAAGTACCGCGCCATTAACATTGTTTATGGCGCGGATAACGAAATTTTGAATATTTAACTTAAAATATGTAACGAATATTTAGAATATATATCTTTTAAATAAAGTCTGAACTCAAACATTGTAAGATTATAGGATAAGTCTGCGTTACATGAAGAGTTTTTTTGGCGTTCAAAATTTTCCTTTGTTTTATAATTGCCCTATAGTTTGAAGCAGATGAAATAAATTTAAGCGTACACTTTTGCTGACATATGTCCAAAAATTGGTTTAGTTAACGAATCAAAAAATCAAGGTACACATATATTGCACAATTTTCATTTCAGTCACTAGTATGTTGACTTGTTCCATTCTCTTTCAAACACCACAAATCTGAGATCTTCAGTCAAGTGTCACATCAAAGCGAAAAATGTCGTCGTGTCTGTTCGTTCCCGATGCCTCATCCCATTAAGCCAGAGCATCAAGGGATAGATATAAAGATAAACAACTCGATTTATTTCCAAACACATTAAAACTTTTCCCAGCGCCTGGCTTTTTACACAACTTGACCTTTCGAATTTAGGTTTTATTTTCTCAAGTTCCTTCCTTAATAGTAACTAATGGTAAGTGTACAACTGTACTTAGAGTTACTTAAGTTATTGTGGAGTCGTTCGTTCCGTTTGTGGGTTACATTTTTGTTATTTGGACCTATTAAGGAATGTTTATTTCATAGAATGGCCGTTAAACGTGGTTTCACGCAAGGCAACGTAATGGTGGTGGAAAATTAGCCAGTATTCAAAGCACCATATTAGAGGCAGTTATTGGTACAATATGCAAAATCTTGCGTGTCAAAGCCAATACGAATGGTAAGTTGCGTACTACTTGCTCACTTGCATCGACTTCCAAGTTCGAAGGCCTGATATTTACTTAACTATGTATACTAAGCTGAAATCTAGCTTATTTGGTAGAAAAAAAACTCCATAACTATTTGAAAGTCAAGCAGTGATTTGTTGGTTATACGTTCGCCCATACCTAGTTATAGTTAGTAGGTAAATACACATGAAATAAGTCGCATTATTCTTAGATTATACCGTCCAACATCACATCAGCAATCAGCTTGTTCAATCACTAGACATTTGTTTGTTTTACCTGAGAATCGCAACAAATATTAAAAAAAAACATGTTTCAATATTACGTTCAAATTGTGAGCAAATAGCTTGTCTGGCATACTAGTGTCCGCCAGTAATTGTACAAAACCATGCCACGACGAAAGGGTGCCAGCTATGCGCACTAGAACTTCTACTACCACTATTCCTACTGACTCTCTCGAACCAGTGGCGAACTAAATTGCGAACCAGCTTGTGCGTACAACTTTACAACGCGTGTATTTCATTCAAAAATTGTCGGATTTACGACTCCGCTTTTCGGTAATGAAAGAACTGACTTTTGTATCCGTGATTTATGCTCTAAGTCTTTGTACAGTCCAATTAAATACAAAACTTGGAAAGCTGTAAATTAGATCGGACAGATAAACAAAGGCTTATTAACTTCACAGTTGTTTCGTGTTTATAGCAAGGGTTTACATTGCACATTTTCGGCCATTTATGATAGTATGTAATATTTTTATTTATACTTAGCGCTGGCCGTATGGCCGATGTCTCAATTCGATTGTTCAATAAACAGTTTTTCAATAGTCAGAAAGGCTTTATTTGACGAATTATAAGATTAGAAGAAGACCAAGGGAATTTATACTGCCCTTAAACCATATAGCCTGTCTAATGAATAGTTTAATTCTGTGGCTAATGTTTAAACATTACGTTGATTCTCATTGCTTAGTCACTTTTTGAAAAATAAATATTCAAATAACTTTATCCTTTATTTAGCAATAGGGCATTATATATGAAGATTTTAAATTAAATTTAAAACCAGACTGTTTTAAAACGAAAAACTATAATATGTAACTAATTCTCTAAATTCATCTAGTTATTCCTCCTCCAACTGGGCAACAACTGATATGTTTTAAGGCAGAAAGCGTCATAAATCACTGTACTTTATGTTGGTCTAGCAGAACAAAATCGCGGAAGGACATCCCATAACTAAATAACTTTCAACAAACTTCCACTTATCCATGAGTCTGCATCCTTGTACTTTTTCAACCCATTGAACAATTCCCACATGAGTTTAGTCTCAGCTTTCATCAGTCGTTCAACGCCGAATTTAGTCGCTTAGCAGCCTTTTCACAACGCCCTAATTAAGGTAACAGCCAATAAAATCTCGCGTGTCCAAGACCCGTTTCACGCAGGCATTCACGGTCGCATAACTCACGTACTGTGTGTTATTTATGCTGTGTAAAGATGAGAGCAACAAGTCAAGAACAGTTACGTTTAAAGGACTACGCGAGTCGGGAACAGATGCTATGTCAAGTCCCGGGTGGAATGAGTGTAGAATTATTAATGTAATTTTTAGGCACGAATAATTAGTATTGTAACATTTCAAAAAAAAACAAGCTTTTTATATAATTTCGTTGAGATTGATATAAGGTCGCTGAAATAACAAATATCTTACTATTTGGTCGATGTACAGATCTAGACAAATCGTCGTACAAAGTATCACCCAAAAGACAGAATGTCATTTACATAGTATTTCTCAACGAAGTAAACAAACACTAGAAAACATAACACTTGCTTAAAATAGGTCACTTGATTTTAGGCAAGTCTTTGAAAATGAAAAGCCACTACTAAATCACAACAAGTTAGTAGTCGCCCAAAGTGAAAAAGAGCGCCGCTTGCATCAAAACCCAGCAGCGCGAAAACAATACACTCCAGAAACGGCACAAACGGCATTAATACAAATTAACTGGTAGCACAATTATGTATTCTAGCCATGCGAAATAAAACAATGCTCGTTCATAGTTCGCAGCCATGACAAAAGGCCCGTCTATTACGAATGAGAATCGTAAAAGTTACGATATAACTCGCAGTCACAATAGAGTCGGGCGGATCATTCATCTGATACAACATTGATACTTTTAATTTCCGTTCATAAATTTCTTAAGGAACCCTCCCGTTTTGTGATCCTACGAAACCTGGCTTATAAATTCCCTTTTGTTTAAGGATAATGAGCCATCATTTTTATGAAAAGGTTTATTTTAATTTTACTGGCAGATTCATCGTCCGGCGAAAATCTTCGGGAAAGGGGAGGTTTGCACACGCCGTTGGAGATAAAGGATTTTATACTGGAACGTAATTTTTGTTTATCTTCCTAACTGAACAAAACTTGAAACAAAGGGCACAAAGCATATATATTTCCTGCTGCAATCTTATTTCGTTTCTGTTCCAAATCATCACATCCTCAAAATATCGTTATTATAAGAGAGCCAACTAAATGCATATATCCGTCAATGTGTCTATCAGTCGCCACCACACTCAATACCGGAGCAAGGCATCCACCCTGTCATCACCACCCATTAATGGTATTGGAAACACGGGGCCTAATTAAGTCGTCCGTGTTAATTTATTGCTTGTTTTCCACTGGTCGAACAGCTATAATCAAAATAAATCGCTTCCCACTAAGACACGCAAGGGAATACAGCAAATTGGATTGGAAACTAAAGATTCTTTATTCGATAGTGCCTTTCTACGTATTTGGTTTCAAATAATTGTGTTGGGGAGTTGTTATTTCTTTGGGTATTGAAGTTCTAATTTGTTGGGAAGTGAACAGGATTACGTGTCGATTGGGGAATAAGAAAATCACCAGTTTCTATTTATTTATACTCGTTAAACTAAGATTTTCTACAGTAAAGCTAAATACGCCAAATACTATACGGAGTAGCTTGAAGGACGATTCATATCTCCAGCTAGAGATGGTAATAATGTTATGCTTAGGAGTCAAAGAGAAAAGGAATGAACAGTGTTTATGTAATTCTAAATATACTGATGATGTTAACAATATCAATGCGTATTATACCTCTATATCAGGAAGATCAGAAAAATAATGAAAGAAATGTCAAGAATTCTTCGCCATAATCCAAGAATATCATACGGTCGCTGACGATAGAAATCTTTCATTGCAGCAAATGGCTAGTTAGTGTGACAAGCCTAAAATAACACCACCATCAAACGCAATATACCGCATAAATAACAATGTACACTAGAACCTACAAACACCATCAAAATATATGTAGAGCGATTCACACAACCATAAACGGCGTATTCCTCAGGAAGCGACCGGGCTTGTTTACCGATGCTTATCTTGAGGATAGCAGCAGCTTATTACAGAATATACTGCGATATGGGAGCTCCGTAGGGTTGATCGAGATACACGGTCACGAAACGAGTCCGACTTAGACTTACACGCGATGACATGAGCGATTTGCATACTTGTGTGGATGATAGTAATGAGCATAGCCCGCTTATGAGGAAGCTCGGTGTCCTTAAATCTGTCTGGATGCCAACCTACCCGCAATTTGAGTTCTCGTTCATCACATTAATTTAACTGTCAGTTGTGTCAAACGATATTCTGTTTTAAGTTTTTAATGTGTTTTAGAATATAAATTTGTATTGTGTTGTTTATGAGCAAAATAAATACTCTTTCTTTCTTTTTTTTTTGTATATGCCTGGAAACTTATATAAAAGGAGCATAAACATTTAACGCGAGTAAAAGTTTTGTGTTGTGTCCAAATAAGTCCAGGTTGTGTGTCAGCGCTTTTTTTTTTTTTTGTTCCGGTTTGAAAGTTGTGGTTGCCGGTGAAATTACAGGCACACGAGACATTCCACCTACACGTCTCAGAGTTATGGGCGCATGCGTTGCGACTTGGGTCTTGCCGTACCTAGTAGGGACCCAAGCCAGGACCTAAGCCGCATCGCTTGTTATGGGCTGAGGTTACCACTTAACACCAGGTGGGCCGTCAGCTCGTTCTGTAACTGTATTACATAAAAAAAAACTGACAGTTAATTATGTGCTTTCCATAAATCTTAACAAAGAAAATTATATACGTAACAGCTCCCGTACATCTATGACCATGCTTTAGTATATGACTACATATTGAATAATTAAAGAAGGTTTGACGATGACGTAAAGACAAATACGTTGTCAATTCTCCGCTCCGACAAAGCAGGCATGTTAGGCTGATTTCTTTAGAATGGGTCTCTTGACTGATTGACTGATGCATTCTCGGTAGCGCTTGCAAGGAGCAGCCATTAGCCGACCACTTTACATATGAACATTATTGATTGTGGCCGCAGGGCACCAGTGCCTCATAATAAGCATCTACTCTATAATACTCGTCTTCCTTTGAAGTGCAGGTTGTAATATGGTTGCATACTCACTATTGTAGACATGGCAACTTTCCTCTGATTTTTCATCACTTTGCCAGACTGAAGTTTTCAGAGGACTTCTTTCTGCATAAATATTGAATTATATATTCGGAGACGGAAACGATGAGAAAACTCAATAGTTTTCGGATCTAAAAGCTTTTGCTGTAGGAATTATTATTGGAATAAAATGGTCGAGAAATGTAGACCTTGGTTTAACTGAGACGCAAGGAAGCCAGTTGCAACTTCATGTAGTGTGAACCGTTAATATTTATTTTTAAATATCAGGCATGGTAACTAATACGAGTTTAGTCTAGTAGTCGAGTCACTGGTTCTTTCGAACCAGCGTGGTGCAAGGATTTTAAGTGCGCCTCACAGAGGCTACTTTCGAGCCCTTGACACAGGTCTTCGACTTTGGTTCTAAGACACTTCGGTTTCCTTACGAAGTTTTCCTCACCGTTTTTTCAGGCATGGTGAATAGATGTTACAATCTTCTTATTTACCTCATCAACTGATTCGGACTTGTGGTTCAGATTTTGTATTTAGCCTCTAACGATTTGATGTTTCTTTGTTCTCCGAAAATCTTACGCATATCGACAAAGTACAGCCCTTCCTTTTACTGGACATGCATGCGATAACCGGATAAAGTGGAATAAAGTATATTTTTACTAACCGTGGCACGAACCAATGTTATAACATGATCTATGACTGGAGGCGAACTTTTAAACAAGATGTAGCATAACAAGTGTTAAAACTTTATAACTTAGCATCTTCCCGCTTTTGTTGCTTTTAAAAGTATATTTTTAAGTTTACAGTGGAGCTCGCTAAATATACTTTGAACATCTTCAATGAACTTAAGCTGGGTTCGGAGTTCATGGCGAATTTTTAAAGATTATATTGGTAAGGGTAAAGAAAAAGTAACTACACCGTTAAATACAAATTTTAAAGTTATCCATGTCAGGGGCAAAATATTTCAACCGAACGCGAGATGATATATGATACAAGACTGAACAGACACATCGTATTAATAAAACATAACTGTATTCTTTAATACATTTTTGCTCTATTTAGTTTAATAAATAATAGTGGACATTTCTCACAATGCCATCAAACCCCAAATTCAGCATAGCAGTATTCTATCAGTAGTCTGGTTCCGATAGTTGTACTATCGGAACCAGACTACTGATAGAATATTTATATTCTTTTTTGTAAATACATATTAACATCCAGACAGAGAAAAAAATATCATCGTCACTTAAATGTTTGTCCTGGGAGTGAATCGAACCCACGACCTCCACCGCAAAAGTCACTACCAACTGAACAGTGAGGCAGTTCTACGCTCTGCTACATATACTAAAATACAAAACTATATACTGAAATAGAGCAAAAGTTAGTAAGGCATCCGACAAGGATGATCAATGACACAGGATTCAATAGACGCGGAACACACGAATTTAGGTTCTTCATTAGAAGGTTAATTTATGTGGGTCGACTAAGTTGATAAAGGACAAAAATAGGGTATTTCCCTCAGAACTATTTGTCATACGAAACGAACCCGTACGTGAGGAGCGTGTGTAACAGCGAATTAGTAACGTACGTATCTTGGGAACAATCTAGACGGAAGCACTTTGTCTAGTACCGGGCATAGTGGTGGGGCTCCATTGTACCGAAAGATCACGCCGAATGCCGAAAATTTTAAGACAACAAAGAAGGCTTTCTCGAAAAAAATATTATTGCGAAATAGCGTTAAACAAAATAAAATATGTGACTTATCCTGTGCCTGGCAAAATTTTTTTAATTATATAAATTTTACTATCAAAAAAGGCTTTCGATCCGTATCTATCGTGACCTATTTGTCACCGCAGCCTATCGCCGAGATATTTAGTGGATCTCTTTTAAATGGTTTATGTTTGTTTATATTTTGAGTACTTAAGACTTCACATAAATAAAGATTTGGGCTATGATGTTAGACGGAACTCTCCTATTCGAAGTCCAGACTCGATACCACAATTACACATAAAACTCAGTCCGATTATTCTGTTCTTCTTTGTGTCATCAGCCAGGGCTGCCTTACCTGTTGACAAAAAATATTATTAAAATTGACACTTCCAAAAACACTAACATAATGAAAATATGGTAGTGGCATCTTAATATTTAAAAAAAATTTAAGTATATTGTAACTAACAACGGCGACAATTTCAAAGAATAAAATTAGTGTGACACTGATTAAAAACTTTTAGGACCAAGGTCAGAGATTAAAATTGTTCATAATCAAATAAGAGTAAAACAGACATGTCGTTAAGATCTACGGCTTAACAACGAACAGACAGATTCAAGTGAAATCATATTCGGTACATCCCTATTTCAGATCAGAGCCAGTGTGAGAGTTACTATGAACGGAAGCTCTGATAATGGAGTATATCTCCGAAATATACCCTCCGCACAATATACCAAAACAACTATTTGTACACGCTGTATTGGTTGAGCTGTTGGGAAACGGTGGGTGCCGGGTTACATTAGGCAGGTTCCAGGGTATTTTGGTGATACATTACGTCTTAGAACTAATAGGACATAAAGTGGAGTATACACAGGGGTTGGTAAGAATAAATGAAAATTGTTTAACACCTTACAAAAATAAATGTTAACTGCTTAAAATATGCGTATAAAAGGCGGCCTTATCGCTAAGAAGCTATCTCTTCCAGACAATATTTTATTATTATTATTCTTATTGTTATTATTACATAGTAGACATCATTGAACTGAAGACGAACGTATAGTTCATTACCTGAGAACCATGTAATCAGATCGCTCTTTACTTTCTCTTAGAAAAGTTTCCGCACTTTTCGGCCAATTAGTGGCACCTTGTTCCTCAATGAGATCACTTCATGACTAATTTGGAACTACTGAGGCATTGTTTCAAGAAAGAAAGGTCGATTGTTTTCACAATACGAATTTGAGCAATAACGCTTATAAATTAAAGACGCGACCGACATGCCTGTTTTACTTTGAGTAAAGTTGGTGTGGAGTCGGTATCTTGTGATGTGGCCTTTTTTGGGGAGAATAGGCGATGTAGGTCTACTAAAAAGAAAGAAAGAAAAAATATTTATTTGTCTACATAGAGCACGGAACATAAACAGTAGATAAATTAAATTATTATCATATAATGATATGATCAATGGTTTCGGAACGCAATGGGGAAAAAAAAACAACAACAACAAACAAACATACAAACATTGATTTTAATTTATATGGAAGACAGTTGTAATTTATATTATATTTCTTAATTGTTTGTTGATTATGAACGATTATAATTAACTTACACAACTTCTTCACAATTCATCTTTCTTCTGTCTATCGTAACACAAAAATAAGAGACAGCTGTTGTGGAAGTTTTTTCCAAAAATCCCCGTCAAGTGGGGAACCTGTAAAGTTTTCCACCGCGAATTCGTGCCAAATATTTCCCGTCCAAATATTTTTTCGTTTTAAGCCATCGTGTAATAGAGGGCCGTAAATAAAGCTCGTCTACGCCATAACCGGCATTCTCACATATTTCCGTTATTTTCGCCATTTTCGGCTAGCACGTAAAGGCTAGCCTTCGACGCAAAATTGACGATGAAAGTGATATTAATTTTCACGGGCCAACCCGCATCGGTTTATTTAATTTTCCTAATTGACAGGGGTACCATTAACGTTGGAGTTTTGTAATTCGCAACTTACCGGTGAAACTTTTTTATTCAATCCAATAAAGTCAGATGTAGGTTCTAAATCTGGAATGGCCTACGTTATCTAGAATTTCGGCTCGTTAATCAGTAATAGAAACTGTAATTTGACCAGAATAAACAATCTGCTCCCTGCGGATCGAGTCTATTCAGAAGATTCTCTCTACAGATTTTGATCAGCTCAGATTAGAGACATAGTTTATGAAACTTTAGCCCACGGTCCCTTCACTTCTCAAAAAGATAGTTCAGGTCCCAGGCGCATGAAGCACGAAGCGCCGCAGCATAATGGCATTACTATCTGTATATAGCAATATAGCAGACTATGGTTCAAACCGAGAGAGGGGAAAGCAGATGTCAGCATCGGTACAAATTTGTTATTTTTCTGAGTAATCTACGAGTAGTCTCAGAGACGTAAAAATACTTTTTTTTTCACTACTAACTCGATGCGTTTGACTAAATATCACCTATGTTTAGTGACTATGTAGCCGATTTAAATAAATAATAATCATAAAGTTATTTTTTGACCATTTTTACAAAACAGCTTAACTTACTTAGATATGACTCCGTTTTTTTTTAATATGAATTAATTATGGAACGTGTGGTAGCCCACCTAATGTTAAGCGGTTGCGCATAACAAAACCAAACGACTAGCAACCTACCCTACCTAGGTAGGGGAAGACATCACATTGGATCGCGGCCCAAAACTCTAAACCGTGAAGGGGAATGTCTCATGTCCTGTAATTTCAGCTGCAACCGCACTTTTCAAACCAGGACATACTATAGCAAACCTGCTTGGCAGCAGAAAAGGTGACAGTCCTTCCCCGGACGAGATAAACACACATTTTACTAACTGAAATTGGTATAGGAGCCCTCCTATGGCCTAACTTTGTTCAATTTCTTTTGAGTTTAACAGTGACCAGTATTTTAATTTTTTTAATAAGTTGTATATTAAGTAGTAGTTTTTACTGCCTGATTAGTTTTTTATTAAAATAATATGTATTTCCAGTTTCAGTGTTCAACCATCGTTATAATAAACTTTTCTTCTATAAAAGAACAGCAAAGATTGGTTCGTGCCAGCCCGCCCTGCAACTTTATGAAGATGAATTGTTTCTTTCGAATGAATGACACTGTATAATCAATTTAGAGGAGGATGGCAAGTTAATCTGCAAGTGTTTCATTAATAATCGCCTACAAATTAAAATACCATGGCGACTAAATTAATTTGAAACAATAATACCATCAATAATTCATCCAAACAAGGGTCATAATAATGTTATAAAAAAATATCTATTGCTGGACATATACAGCGCCATCTAGCCCCAAAGTGAGCTAAGCACAGCTTGTATAATGGGAACCTGACAACAGATATCATGCTTATAAACTTTGTTACATACTTTGTTGTAACATATAATATATGTTAACAACACACACACAAAACAAATATCTATGTTCGTCGCACAAATGTTAGTCCTGAGTAGGAATCGAACCCACAGACTGCAGCGCAGAAAGCAGTCACTAACAAATGAGTTGCGAGGCTAGCCAAAATCATTAAATCTGTTAGATTTCTCAGAAATATTCATATTTTTATTTAAATTATTTAAATTTTTAACCTGATTTAGTCTGGTATGCTTAAATATTGGTATATTTTCAATCGAAGCAATGCTAGAATTCAATTGTAAGAAAGTAAATAAATTTGTGAGAAAAAATAGTTTTTGAAATTTGGCCATCTGAGACCACAATTTCCATTCAAATTTTCGGGTTAAATTAATCCTATCATCACAGTGAATTATATATGCAAATTAACTGACCCTTAATCTAAAGATAAATTTAAGATAAACTGAGCTTCATGACAAAGTTTGATAATGGACTTACAAAGCTTTTCATATGCCTCCACACAAAGGCTTTAAGTTCCATTTTGAAATTTTATAATACCTCATTTTGGAACTCAAATCAAAATTATAACAATATTTTATTTTGCACAGGAAATAATCCTTTTATATATATGCACGTAGCAGCAACAGCCTGTCAGGATATATATTATAAATAATTATTTAAGTTTTTTTTTTTGTATGTTATTATAAGAGACGGCTTGTTTTGAACTTGGCTCCTTGCCACACAAGTTATGTTTGCAAGATGGCAAATTTTTCGACAAATAAAACTTCTAATAATGTTGATAGCTTGCGGAGCTCAGTACGCGGACTCATTACGGAAAAGATAAGGAGCATTTGCTTGAAGTCAAGCGTCTGCTCAAACTTCTGGCGAACCTGCCACATCCACTCCAAAATTCTGGTTAGGGAACGTATTATATAAATGCATATATAATACTAATCGTAAATACTATGTAGCATAGATTTGACTGGCCTCATAGCTCAGTTGGTAGTAACCCTGCCTTCTGCGCTGTAGGTCGTGGGTTCGATACCCACCCAGGACAAACATTTGTGTGACGAACATAGATGTTTGTTCTGTGACTGGGTGTTGATATGTATTGTATGTATGTATTTACAAAAAAGTATATAGTATTATATTAGTTGTCTGGTTCCCATTATACAAGCTATATGCTTAGCTTACTTTCGGCTAGACGACGCTGTGTTAAATGTCCGCCAATATTATTAATAAGACCTTATAGGAATACTTTTAATTGCATGTAAGTAAATGTAAATGAAATCAAAAAAAACAATATTTCGTCTGTGGCATCGACATATTGTGACAATATTGTGTTAATTGAAAAATCCTCAGCCAAAATCAACAGTAAGAACAGAAACATCCCACAGACAATGCAAAATAATATTGAAAATAATGGACATATCATCAAACCTCTGTTAGAACAAGATGGTAATATAATGGGTTTTGCGACACAATGCAAATACCTCTCAGCACCCCCATGTCGGTGAATTTAAATGCGAGTCGCGATTTTTTTGCTGTGTTGACTTCCTGTCTACGTTGAGGACACTAATACATACATTATTCGCGTCAAAGAATTCCTGGAATTTTTTCAAGTCTTTTTTCCATATCAATGGTTGATTTACTAAGATTTATTCAGACTTGTTCTATTTAGTCCGGTATTTAATTTTGCGCATGAAACTAGGAAATAGGACTTTCCTTCCATCAGACATTTTCAAAATGCTAACTGAAATTTCTCAAACAAATTACTGGCACTTTCCAAATTCTGTCAGTTTCCAGCAGAAGCAAGTAATCTGGGAAGGCACCGCACAATTCTGCCACGAACAGACTTATCGTTAAACGAGGGCCAGTACTGTAACAATGTGAGCCCAACGTGACCTCACGCGTTCATCAACTTGCGTATTATTCAGTGAACAAACAAGGCAAGGCATGGTGAGGCTGTGTTCACACGTATACCATAATATTACCCTGCCGTCCTTTAACTAAAAGGCCGCTAAGCCCAAATTGTTGTTTTTGAGATATGTTCAGAGAACTCCTTTTAAATCCTTCACTTAACGGCCAAACATTTTTTTATATCTCCGGAACTATCGTAATTACAATTTACAAACGTTTCTTAGACAGAAAGATAGAGAATTTAGAACTGTATCGCTTCCTATTAAAAAGCAAATTTGACCTTTTGATCGTTAACGGCTTTCTAGTTAAAGGACGGCAGTACTACCAACGGTTGGTAGCCCGCAGCTAAGTCAATCCACAAACGAGAAAATATATCAGTATCTTCAGTTTTTAAACGACATTTGTGTTTAGTCTGGCGCCTGCTCAGATCTTTACTGATCTATTTGATGTTGGTATTTACTTCGCTTTATTTCGACAAACTTGGCGTTGTCTTAACACCATTGTACATACAGTGAAACTAAAAATACCTACAAATGTTCTTTAAAAGCCTTTGTGATCCATTTTTGTGGTGTTATGTTTAGAAACTATAGAAAAGGTTAGTTATTCGTAAAATACACATCAAATAGGCCAAGCCGTCTGATGTCCAAAGTTATACACCATTCGAAAAAAACTTCATGACTTATTATTTCTTTATTCATGATTTTCTGCATACGAGAAGATTAAGTATTCACAAAAACTGGTAATACTGGTAGTTTATATGGTTATTCGTCTCCGAACGCTGAAGCCGTCCCTCTCGCACTGCAGGTGTTTTCGCAAGGAGTGATAGTGATAAAAGGTGGACTCGAAAGTTGCATAATAAATTGTCCAATTGTAGCGTAAGGTCATCGTCACAGCCGTGAAAAATTGAAGCGAGGTAACTAAGATTAACAATTTAGGTAAATATTTACTTAACTACTTAATGCTTTTCACAATTTAAGTAAATATTTACTTAAATTGTTAAATAGTGGAGAAAAGAAAGGAATCCTTTCTGTAAAATGTTCTTGTCGGTTCTTACCGCTGAAGAGTCTGATAGCCTTGGAAAATGCGCAAACTTAGCAATTAACCGAATGGCCTTACAGCTCAGTTGGTAGTACTTTACAACCAACTACTAATCCGCCTTTTCCGCTGTAGGTCGAAGGTTCGACGCCTACCCAGGACAAACATTTGTGGGATAAAAATAGATGTCTGATCTGTATGCATGTTAATATGTAATATGAATGTATTTACGAAAAAATATTTAAGTATTCCATCCAGTTATCTAGTTTCCATAGTACAAGCTATGCTAAGTTTGAGGCTAGAAGGCACGTGTAATATCCGCAAAATTACTAATTTTATTTGGAACTAGGCGTGGCCTTTTCATTTTTGATTACTTACCTGGCGTATAATTAAATAGTGTATTTTCTATTGAGATGGATGAGTTTATGTTACAGGCTTGTGTGGTCACAGCTCTACTCATATTCAACGAGCAAGGCAAGCCGGTGCGTTACGACGCAATGTACCATAAAAACTGAAGATAAGCTCGCCTTACTTTTATCACCATGTATACACCTTCCCACTGTTTCGGGTAACACGACTTTGTCTCACTAATTTGTTGACACACGTTTTATGTGTTTTCCCCAACTATCATTGTGAGAGAAAAGAAAGAAATAAAAACATTTATGAAGCTCAAGCTCAGCTCAGCTCTACACCTAGATAGAACAAACACCATTAGCCACATAAATGTTTGTCCAGGATGGGAATCGAATCCACCACCTATAGCGTCAAAGGCAGAGTTACTACCACCTGAGCTATGAGGCTCGTGAGATAAAATAAAAATCACAAATGCTGCGCCCATATCACACCCCAGAACCATCCCATTTCAAAAGCATTTTACGCTATTAAATCCCGAATTTGATACCACAAAAATTATCGGACCGAGTGAGTAAATGGAAACAGTCATAAGCTAGCCCAAGTAAAGTTGTTTACTACTCGTAAACGTAATCAATAAACGTTAGTTATGTGACAGCCCCACTTTTTAGTGGTGCCTCATAAGGAACCAAATATGAAGCGTAAAATTTCTATAAAAAGACGCAATATGAGGAGAGTTAAACCCTCAGAATGAGCTGATCCATAAACTTTGTTCAATAACAATGTGGATTCATAAAACGTAAATTACGTGGCATATAGTATCATATTTTAGTGTTTCAGACCTGATTACTTACGCGGTAAAGATAAATAAATATTGGTGTTAATTACACACAGCGCCATCCAGCCACAGACTAAGCATAGTATGGAAGCCAGACAACAGAAAAATATTTTGACTGTAAATACATATATTAACACCCACACAAAACAAACATCTATGTATGTCATCCACATATTTGTCCTGGGCAGGAATCGAACCCATGATCTGGAGCAGAAGTAAAATGTAATCGCATCGATTTGTTTATATTTATTTCAAGACATTGTCATACACTTGTATATATTTCCTGTAACTAATCAAGCATTGAACTGGCTGTGAAATGACTCATTTTTTTATTACTAAAAAACGGTTTCTACAGTTTTCACACAGTCAAAGGTACGTTACTGTATATTGAATTAGAAGCATTAGACACGCACCATGGATTAGAATGAAATATGGGAAAAGATATATCATGAGAACGTTTCAAATTGTTTCAAAAGCCACAAAATTAAGACGACGCCGACGCATCGGTTTTACTGAGGACAGAGAACTACACAATACTGATAATTTATTGATCATAGTAAAAAAATATCTTTGTAACTAGATTGTACATATTAAGTGACATAATTTTAATACCTAGACTACTTAGCTAGACTTTGTTTTGTAGCATCGTATGCGAACTCTCTAGAGGTCCCGGTTTCTAAAATGCAGATAAGGCTGGACTCTGTTAGCAACAAACTAAACATTATTTTAGGTCACCTCTTGCCTTCCTTAACGAAAGGAAGAGACAGACAAAAATCAGTCTCTCACATATGACATCAATAGACAATTTTAATTAAACTATCACGATTAACACATTTTTTTTTTTGACTATTCTGTAATTCTGTCTATTGTCTGTCTATCTCTCACTAGGGAATAAATAATTTGCGTGAACTCATGACTAAAACTATAGATTAGTTAGTTGGCAACAAAACCGGAAAATATTAGGATTTGTTAATCAATGGTCTATTTAGTTGCTTTCTGAAGCGCTTTGATTAGATTTTTCAGTTATTGAGCCTATCTATATATCTATACAAATAAATAAGATTGGAGTGTCTGTTTGTAATATTAAAATAACCGCTTTTTACTAAGTGCATATGGATTTATACACGGTAAATATACCATAACATTTTTTTTCAATTTTTGTCTGTGTGTCTGTCTGTTTGTTCCGGCTAATCTCTGAAACGGCTGGACCGATTTTGACGGGACTTTCACTGGCAGATAGCTGATGTAACAAGGAGTAACTTAGGCTACTTTTCCGAGGGGTAAAATAGGGGTGCGTGATAAAACCGAATTCCACGCGGACGAAGTCGCGGGCAACCGCTAGTCTAAAGCTAAAGTTGTGATCATGACACGGAATGATTGATCAGCCTCGCCCACTGCGTTCGATGTGAACAGCTCCTAAGGGAACGTAAAACTACGCTGTGCGTGTGATATACTCATAATTCACTTATTAAGTAAGAATGATTCAACAGTGAACAAAACTACTAAACTCTTATAATATAATACGACTTGCTCCTTAAGGCTCTGTCGAGTTATGACTTATGAGACTACCAAATATTATCATATGAGCCTAAAACAAATCCACTGATCGCACGTTTCAGCAATACGAAGGATGCCTATATTCCGAAAAGCCGTGTTAACTTTAACATCGAGATGAGGATTTCGGGAACGTGAGCCGTAACAAGAGATGTGAGATAATTTCGTTAAAGGCGAACTCCTCAATAAAATCATTTTCCGGAATCACGTGAGCAAAACAAGGCCAAAATGAAAAGAAAACAGGCAGGTGGAAAGAATGGAAATTGGCCGGGTGACTGTAGATTGGCAGTGTGAAAATCCGCGGAAGAACGTTCTCATTTAGATTAGTCATTTGGCTTTTATATCTCTTGGCATTTTCAATCTTGTCTTATCTTCAATATAGAAATTGCTTGTTCCAGATTTTTTCCATTTTATTGGTAATTTAATTAAGTTCCAATCTGAGTAGGACATTAAGAGGATTCTTATCATTAATAGACAATTTTTTTTTTTCTCAAACGTCATAGTAGTCAAGCCAAATGGCACGGGATATTGATAAATGATACGCACAAACATGCCTCGTGAATCAGTTTAGTACGTCTTAGTAAAAGTATCAAACTATCACAATCCATAGCATACGTTTCTATGAAGCCTAAACAGGCAGATAAGAAGACAAAAGTCACGGCTGGGCGCTTTATTAGGCGCAATATGTAGATGATGATGATATGGAAATAGTTGTTCAAGAATTTTGCCATCATTTAGGTAATGTAACTAGAAAAATGTCCGTACAGGACCTGCAAATCTCATGGATGTTCTGACATTTTTATTACATTCTAATTTGAGGACATCAAAAAGTTATGGCAGTCGTTGTGGCTTCGCTCAAATAGCATTCAGTATTTACAGATGCAACTCACTGTTTTATAGCCTATAGCGCTCTGGTAAAACGAAGTTTGCTGGTGTAAAAAGATTCAAAATCGAATCAGTGGCTAAACAGCTTAGTCGGTCGTAACCCTGCTTCCTGCGCTGTAAGTCGTGGGTTCAATTCCCACACAAAACAAACATTTATGTGACGATAATTGATGTTTTTCCTGTGTCTGAGTGTTAATATGTATTATGTATGGATATATTATATCAGTTGTCTGGTTCCCACGATACAAGCTATGCTTAGCTTACTTTGAGGCTAGACAGCGATGTGTGAATTGTCCCCAAAAACATACAAATTTTACCTCTTTTAATATTAGTGTAGATTGCGACTATCGTAACGCATAAAAGGAAAGCTGAAACGAGAAAAATGCCATTACCACCGCAGTTGTACAGAACAGAGGCTCCATTGCCACAATAGGAGAAAGAAAATTTAATAAAAACATAGAAGTGACCCGTTTGGCTGGCAACCAACTGCGCGGCCGAGGCCAGGATCTAAGTGTTGGAGAATTTTAAGTTCTGAGTAAGTTTGGGATTTCGTAATGCCTAAATGACATTATGGCGACCAGTTCCAATACAATCGGTCGCCCAGTTGGCGTTGTAAGCTAAAAGGTACTTGTGGATAAATAAACGAAACTCGCAAGCAACATTTTCATTGGCAGTGTAAACGGTTTTAAACGCTCAGACGTTATGATTACCAAAAAAGTAGAAAAACCAATACATTTTAACAAGTATTTGCTTATGCTAAACTTTTTGAAATATTTTTTAGCTGTATGATCTTATGCCGCATGTGATTTAGTCTCGTACCCTTTAGGCGACAAAGTGGAAATACTCGTCCATACAAGCAGCCATTTTAATTTCATTTCTCCACATTTAGCGTCTTGTGATGACAATTTACAACATACATTTTTCATTCATATTTGGTAAGTATCTGGCGTTGTGATCATTCTATAGTCACATTTGTGTGTAGATACATACTGACGCCCTTTTCCGTAAAGGGGTAAGCAGAACGTCAATAGGTCACTTTCACCTTTGTGTATTCCACTATCGTGGAAGTAGAGATGACGAGTCTAACCGCTGTGGTCTAAGCGTTACGTCCTCGTCTGAAACTAAACAACACGATTGGCTGTCTATATAAAGAAAAAACCGTTAACATCGTGGCTGTATATTCAAAATATAACCTCCGAGAATATGGTAAGAGTGACCACAGTACGGGTAAAACGGCTGAGGTTGGATCCGAAACCAGTTTTAGCCGGAAAGTGGAACGGTGCCCTCAATCGATGAGGTGTAGTTTTGATTTCTTGTTTCGTGTTACTCGCTGCTATGTTGAACGGTTACTCGATTAGAGATAGATTCATCGTGTGAAACATTCGAGCTGTATACGGTGGGACTCCTGCAGAATGTAGAAGTTCTATCTTTCTATTCGAGTCACTGGTTTTCTCGAACCAGTGTTGGGAAAGGATTTTAAGTGCGCCTCAAAGAGGTTCCTTTCGTGCACTATGCAGAAGTGTCTTGGGAAGTCGCGAGTTCGTGTTTTACGTCCACATTTAACCACGACCTACCCGCTTTTTTAACGTTAATTTTAGTCAGTCAATTCAATTATTTCGATACATTTCATCATATGTCTACTCATGTTAGTCATTGTTGAAACTGTCTGGACATTATGAATAATGCCCTATTAATCACTTGGTCCACAACGTTTACAATCTTACCCCTGCATTAGATACACCTGTGTCGCATGTGGCCACACACACACACAATCATCCAAAACTCGGAACAAACTCTCCGCTGGCTGCGGCGCCGTCACGTACACTTAATGGCAAAAAGTAAAGTGCAAAGTCAAAAGCATTAATCTCGTTGTTCTGCCTCAGCTTACAGAAAAAGTTCTATAAAACGGAGGTACGTTTGAAATATAAGCATGAAAAGAGCCAAGCATAGGAAAAGCCTTCGCCGTATTAACAGCTTAACAGCCTTTAAACTTTTATTGGAACCTTTCGGGCGACGTTTGAATACATTAAGCTCCGTCAAAACTGTTACCTGACGGGTGCGGTGACACGAATCGCACGCCACGGATTTATTTATTATTCAATCTATGCTGACGATAAATATGTCAATCTCGAACCTATCAAAAACTTTTACGGTGAAAATCCAGTCTAAATTCGATTGAACGCGAGGTATTTGGGTAGTGCGGCGAAACGAAGTGGCGGAATACATGCTACGGTTACTTCTTTGCTCATTGCTCTACGATACGGTTTAGTGCGGAATTGAACTACTTGTTAACCGTACCGTCCTTTAAATGTTCTCACTGTAAGCACTTTATATTATCGACGAGCGAGTGAATAGGCTTCTAAATTAACGCAGGTGTCCAATCCAAATTGATAGATGTAAGATTTCTTCAAATTTTTGGGTTTCAGACCTGTTACCTCAAGATGTTTTCTTAGAACGTAGTAAGCCTGAATTAACTGAACAAAGAGCAAATCTTTTTCATCACACAAATGTGTATGAATATATCCTTGTGTGGGAATTGAAACCACAACTTACATAGCGTTACTATCAATTAAGCTGTGAGGTCAGCCAAAGATAAGTAAGGAAACGTATGTCACCAGGTCGTAATGATAATATGAATATTTGTACCGTTAGCTTGAGTGTTCCTGAGAATGAATGAGTCAGCGAGCGAATGAGAAACGTCTTTGTTTATATTACAGTTTCTTACCATGGCATATGAATAATTGTGGTCACACTATTGTTTTGAATGCGTTACAATGCATGCTATGCAATCGATTTTTGCTAATGGAGGATTAGAGGTGGAATTATGGAACGCACTTTTTATAAGGTCACACAAAGGCGGTGCCTAGAGCGTTCCAGGGCTAGGTTTTTTGTAATTTAATGAGTTTTTATGCACTGGACAGAAAGGCCTAGCCGGGTAACTGAATAGAACGAGACTTTATTTTAAAAAATAGAAAATTAGTTTTGGTCATATTTTATATAAAAAAATGTACCTATTGCATAACATGTACTACTTATTACAGAGTTTCAAGCATGGTCAGGCCCTACCCGACTCCATGGGCCATCCCTGGATTATTCAAGTGTATTCTATGCGAGTGTGATCAAACTAATTTTTTTGTAGCTACTGTAAACTTATCTTCGTTATTTTGACTGGCTATCATAGCCCAGTTGGTACTAACTCTGCCTTTTACGTGTCAGCCTTTTTTCGTGGGTTCGATTCCCACCCAGTACTAACATTTGTGTGATAGTGTTGGCTGGCTGATCTGGTTGATCTCCAAAACTATACCTTATATATACCATAGTTATTCCTCAGTATTTTACTTTTCTTAAGGTTATCGACCACGCAGTAAATAAAGAGATTAAAGGACTGAACAAACCTCGACAAATCATTGTGACTCAGCCCGACGCAAATATCTTCGGGATTACTTACTGAAGAAAAATAAATGGCACATAAGGGTTTTTTCAATTGCAATCCAAAATACAGACCACACCTTTCAAACCGGAACACAGTTTAAATTTAGTATTACTACGAATATCCGTACATTGGAAGGAATAGGTAGCCTAAGTCTATGGATCTAGTGTAGAGTTGCACCTACTATTTTTGTTTAAAGTCATTAGTATAAAAACAACTTAACTTACAGTAAAAAAAAACTTGAAAAAGTGTGGTTAATTATTATTATAAACAATTTTAAGTTCCCAATGTTCCAATAACATTCATAAGTGAACAAGCCAGTGCGTATGTGCCCTTTAGAATATCGGTATGAGAGTAATTTATTAACGTCGCTTATCTCTTTACGTGTAACGTCATTCTGGTCCATTTCCAGTTTTGATGCATCCTTTGCGTGTCAGACGTCTGTCATTATAAATGAACGGAATTGTGGTCATCCGCTTGACTGTATGACAGCGGGAGAAATCAGTAGGTGCATTTGGAATGAGCTCTTGCGCAATGTCTATTCAATTGTTTGTTCCATATCACGTGATAATATCCGGTATTTATTTAAATAAACAATATTACCTTCATAATTTACCCTGTCATTATGAGCTTCATGGTAATCGATTCTGTACTTTCGATGCAGGAAATAAATAAATATTGGTGGACATTTCATAAAGCGCCATTTAGCCCGAAAGTAAGCTAAGTTTTTTTAAGTAATACTGTTACAGAACAAGCCGACTGCCCACCTGGTGTTAAGTGGTAACCTCGGCCCATAACAACCGATGCGACTTGGGTCCTCCCCTACTAGGTACGACAAGAACCAAGTCACATCGTATGCGCCCGTAACTCTGAGACGTGTAGTAACACAGCAACACGAATGCGTTACTGCTTGGCGGCAGAAATGGGCATTGTGGCAGTACTTCCCCGGACGAACTTGGCGAGAGTTCTACTGCTCTTGAAGTAGTAAGTAAATAGCTTGTATCATGGGAACCAGACAACTGATATAATACTTAAATACTAAATACATAAATATTACATATCAACACCCAAACACAGAACAAACACCTATGTTCGTCACACAAATGTTTGTCCTGGGTGGAAATCGAATCCACGACCTAGCGCAGAAGGCAGGGTTACTATTAACTGAGCTACGAGGCCAGTTTGTACTAATGTACCTAACTAGTATTGTGTCTTCTGTTTATGTTCTGTGTAGCTGTGTAGTCTGTGAGCACACAAATAAATCATTTTTCTTTCTCTTTTCTTGCTGTATCACCGAAGACTATCATCGCGCCGTATACTAATAAAAATAGTCCTTTTCACAGCGACGAAAGTTTAGAACGAACCCACTTCAAGCTAGGCGTCCTCCAATCTGACAGATGCACCAGATTACAAGGTAAACTTACAAAGGACAAGAAAGAACAGCAAAAAATGGACGAGGCGAGCTTAACAAGCATCAAACGAATGTTTTTCGAGACATCAGGTGCCTGAGAGAGTCCCCCATTGGCTGGGGGTGACTGTAGTTTGATATTCTGTGCCAGTTTCAAGGGCAACCCCTGAATTTGAGTAAATAATACACCGGTCCGATTGTTTCCTTGAGTTTATGTTCGAGACATGCAACGTTGGTCACGTAAGGTTGGTATTTTCAAGTGGCTTTTATACCCAAATCACTATCGACAAAGTATGATATCGATATTGCAAGGTTATTAAACTTGAAGGAAAGTGACTGGTTTTATGTAACTAGCGAATTGTCCCAGCTTCGCACGGGTAGTGTTAGCAAATATTTACGGTCGGACGATTTGTAATGTACTACTATATTAAGTCGTGGGCAAATGCCCATCTAGCGTCACCGTCAAGTTGCTTTGAGAGCCAATCCAGGCTTTGCATATCGGGCTGTGTGAACTTGGCACCCGACTTTGTAAAAATTGATCTTTTTTACGTTTGTTTGATAGATTTAGGTTAGTAGTGGATAGTAGTAAAACTAATTTCGTTAGTAGTAAAGCCAAAAAAAAAAAATATAAAAAAAAAAAAATTGGCCCCCCATATTTCAAAACATAATTTTTTCCGACTGTTTATTATAGGAAATGGTTAGTAGAGGATTGTAGTGCATTTTTTTTCGTTTGTAGTTACATAGAAACTGAGGAAAAAAAAAACTTGAAAAAATCATAATTTTAAACACGTTCTTTACACCATAAATTCATTTAGAAATCTGTTTGACGACTACTACTAACGTTGAATAAGACAGAGAGATGTTCCTAGAGGTTAGTAGTAAACTAATTTTCAATTGTAGTATGACAAAAAGTGATCACAATCGGTCAAATAGAGAAAATCTTCATTTTCACTGTTTCTGACTGCGATTACGTCCGGTCTATGGACTATACGACTACTACTAACGTTGAATATGACAGAGAGATGTTCCTAGAGGTTTGTAGTGAACGAATTTTTAATTGTAGTATGACAAAAAGTGATCACAATCGGTCAAATAGAGAAAATCTTCATTTTCACTGTGTCTGTCTGGGATTACGTCCGGTCTATGGAATATACGACTACTACTAACGTTGAATATGACAGAGAGATGTTCCTAGAGGTTTGTAGTGAACGAATTTTTAATTGTAGTATGACAAAAAGTGATCACAATCGGTCAAATAGAGAAAATCTTCATTTTCACTGTGTCTGTCTGGGATTACGTCCGGTCTATGGAATATACGACTACTACTAACGTTGAATATGACAGAGAGATGTTCCTAGAGGTTTGTAGTGAACGAATTTTTTATTGTAGTATGACAAAAAGTGATCACAATCGGTCAAATAGAGAAAATCTTCATTTTCACTGTGTCTGACTGGGATTACGTCCGGTCTATGGAATATACGACTACTACTAACGTTGAATATGACAGAGAGATGTTCCTAGAGGTTTGTAGTGAACGAATTTTTTATTGTAGTATGACAAAAAGTGATCACAATCGGTCAAATAGAGAAAATCTTCATTTTCACTGTTTCTGACTGCGATTACGTCCGGTCTATGGAATATACGACTACTACTAACATTGAATATGACAGAGAGATGTTCCTAGAGGTTTGTAGTGAACGAATTTTTAATTGTAGTATGACAAAAAGTGATCACAATCGATCTGAATCAGAAAATCTTCATTTTCACTGTTTCTGACTGGGATTACGTCCGGTCTATGGACTATACGACTACTACTAACGTTGAATATGACAGAGAGATGTTCCTAGAGGTTTGTAGTGAACGAATTTTTAATTGTAGTATGACAAAAAGTGATCACAATCGGTCAAATAGAGAAAATCTTCATTTTCACTGTGTCTGTCTGGGATTACGTCCGGTCTATGGAATATACGACTACTACTAACGTTGAATATGACAGAGAGATGTTCCTAGAGGTTTGTAGTGAACGAATTTTTAATTGTAGTATGACAAAAAGTGATCACAATCGGTCAAATAGAGAAAATCTTCATTTTCACTGTGTCTGTCTGGGATTACGTCCGGTCTATGGAATATACGACTACTACTAACGTTGAATATGACAGAGAGATGTTCCTAGAGGTTTGTAGTGAACGAATTTTTTATTGTAGTATGACAAAAAGTGATCACAATCGGTCAAATAGAGAAAATCTTCATTTTCACTGTTTCTGACTGCGATTACGTCCGGTCTATGGAATATACGACTACTACTAACGTTGAATATGACAGAGAGATGTTCCTAGAGGTTTGTAGTGAACGAATTTTTTATTGTAGTATGACAAAAAGTGATCACAATCGGTCAAATAGAGAAAATCTTCATTTTCACTGTGTCTGACTGGGATTACGTCCGGTCTATGGACTATACGACTACTACTAACGTTGAATATGACAGAGAGATGTTCCTAGAGGTTTGTAGTGAACTAATTTTCAATTGTAGTATGACAAAAAGTGATCACAATCGGTCAAATAGAGAAAATCTTCATTTTCACTGTGTCTGACTGGGATTACGTCCGGTCTATGGACTATACGACTACTACTAACGTTGAATATGACAGAGAGATGTTCCTAGAGGTTTGTAGTGAACTAATTTTCAATTGTAGTATGACAAAAAGTGATCACAATCGGTCAAATAGAGAAAATCTTCATTTTCACTGTGTCTGACTGCGATTACGTCCGGTCTATGGACTATACGACTACTACTAACGTTGAATATGACAGAGAGATGTTCCTGATCACTTTTTGTCATACAACAATTAAAAATTCGTTCACTACAAACCTCTAGGAACATCTCTCTGTCATATTCAACGTTAGTAGTAGTCTTATAGTCCATTGACCGGACGTAATCCCAGTCAGAAACAGTGAAAATGAAGATTTTCTGATTCCGATCGATTGTGATCACTTTTTGTCATACTACAATTAAAAATTCGTTCACTACAAACCTCTAGGAACATCTCTCTGTCATATTCAACGTTAGTAGTAGTCGTATAGTCCATAGACCGGACGTAATCCCAGACAGAAACAGTGAAAATGAAGATTTTCTCTATTTGACCGATTGTGATCACTTTTTGTCATACTACAATAAAAAATTCGTTCACTACAAACCTCTAGGAACATCTCTCTGTCATATTCAACGTTAGTAGTAGTCGTATAGTCCATAGACCGGACGTAATCCCAGTCAGACACAGTGAAAATGAAGATTTTCTCTATTTGACCGATTGTGATCACTTTTTGTCATACTACAATAAAAAATTCGTTCACTACAAACCTCTAGGAACATCTCTCTGTCATATTCAACGTTAGTAGTAGTCGTATATTCCATAGACCGGACGTAATCCCAGTCAGACACAGTGAAAATGAAGATTTTCTGATTCCGATCGATTGTGATCACTTTTTGTCATACTACAATTAAAAATTCGTTCACTACAAACCTCTAGGAACATCTCTCTGTCATATTCAACGTTAGTAGTAGTCGTATAGTCCATAGACCGGACGTAATCCCAGACAGAAACAGTGAAAATGAAGATTTTCTCTATTTGACCGATTGTGATCACTTTTTGTCATACTATAATTAAAAATTCGTTCACTACAAACCTCTAGGAACATCTCTCTGTCATATTCAACGTTAGTAGTAGTCGTATAGTCCATAGACCGGACGTAATCCCAGTCAGACACAGTGAAAATGAAGATTTTCTCTATTTGACCGATTGTGATCACTTTTTGTCATACTACAATAAAAAATTCGTTCACTACAAACCTCTAGGAACATCTCTCTGTCATATTCAACGTTAGTAGTAGTCGTATATTCCATAGACCGGACGTAATCCCAGTCAGACACAGTGAAAATGAAGATTTTCTCTATTTGACCGATTGTGATCACTTTTTGTCATACTACAATAAAAAATTCGTTCACTACAAACCTCTAGGAACATCTCTCTGTCATATTCAACGTTAGTAGTAGTCGTATATTCCATAGACCGGACGTAATCCCAGTCAGACACAGTGAAAATGAAGATTTTCTCTATTTGACCGATTGTGATCACTTTTTGTCATACTACAATAAAAAATTCGTTCACTACAAACCTCTAGGAACATCTCTCTGTCATATTCAACGTTAGTAGTAGTCGTATATTCCATAGACCGGACGTAATCCCAGACAGACACAGTGAAAATGAAGATTTTCTCTATTTGACCGATTGTGATCACTTTTTGTCATACTACAATTAAAAATTCGTTCACTACAAACCTCTAGAAACATCTCTCTGTCATATTCAACGTTAGTAGTAGTCGTATATTCCATAGACCGGACGTAATCCCAGTCAGACACAGTGAAAATGAAGATTTTCTCTATTTGACCGATTGTGATCACTTTTTGTCATACTACAATAAAAAATTCGTTCACTACAAACCTCTAGGAACATCTCTCTGTCATATTCAACGTTAGTAGTAGTCGTATATTCCATAGACCGGACGTAATCCCAGTCAGACACAGTGAAAATGAAGATTTTCTCTATTTGACCGATTGTGATCACTTTTTGTCATACTACAATAAAAAATTCGTTCACTACAAACCTCTAGGAACATCTCTCTGTCATATTCAACGTTAGTAGTAGTCGTATATTCCATAGACCGGACGTAATCCCAGTCAGACACAGTGAAAATGAAGATTTTCTCTATTTGACCGATTGTGATCACTTTTTGTCATACTACAATAAAAAATTCGTTCACTACAAACCTCTAGGAACATCTCTCTGTCATATTCAACGTTAGTAGTAGTCGTATATTCCATAGACCGGACGTAATCCCAGACAGACACAGTGAAAATGAAGATTTTCTCTATTTGACCGATTGTGATCACTTTTTGTCATACTACAATTAAAAATTCGTTCACTACAAACCTCTAGAAACATCTCTCTGTCATATTCAACGTTAGTAGTAGTCGTATATTCCATAGACCGGACGTAATCCCAGACAGACACAGTGAAAATGAAGATTTTCTCTATTTGACCGATTGTGATCACTTTTTGTCATACTACAATTAAAAATTCGTTCACTACAAACCTCTAGAAACATCTCTCTGTCATATTCAACGTTAGTAGTAGTCGTATAGTCCATAGACCGGACGTAATCCCAGTCAGAAACAGTGAAAATGAAGATTTTCTGATTCAGATCGATTGTGATCACTTTTTGTCATACTATAATTAAAAATTCGTTCACTACAAACCTCTAGGAACATCTCTCTGTCATATTCAATGTTAGTAGTAGTCGTATATTCCATAGACCGGACGTAATCCCAGTCAGAAACAGTGAAAATGAAGATTTTCTCTATTTGACCGATTGTGATCACTTTTTGTCATACTACAATTAAAAATTCGTTCACTACAAACCTCTAGGAACATCTCTCTGTCATATTCAACGTTAGTAGTAGTCGTATAGTCCATAGACCGGACGTAATCCCAGTCAGAAACAGTGAAAATGAAGATTTTCTGATTCAGATCGATTGTGATCACTTTTTGTCATACTACAATTGAAAATTAGTTTACTACTAACCTCTAGGAACATCTCTCTGTCTTATTCAACGTTAGTAGTAGTCGTCAAACAGATTTCTAAATGAATTTATGGTGTAAAGAACGTGTTTAAAATTATGATTTTATCAAGTTTTTTTTTTCCTCAGTTTCTATGTAACTACAAACGAAAAAAAATGCACTACAATCCTCTACTAACCATTTCCTATAATAAACAGTCGGAAAAAATTATGTTTTGAAATATGGGGGGCCAATTTTTTTTTTAAATATTTTTTTTTTTTGGCTTTACTACTAACGAAATTAGTTTTACTACTATCCACTACTAACCTAAATCTATCAAACAAACGTAAAAAAGATCAATTTTTACAAAGTCGGGTGCCAAGTTCACACAGCCTGCATATCGCTACCATTAGCTACATATTTGCTTAAAACCAGATGGAACTTAAATAAAACCTTCCTCCTGAATTAGTTTATCCTTGGTGAAAAACGCATCAAAATCCATACAGTAGTTTCTGAAATAAACCTGTACAGACAGACAGAAAGACGTGGCGGGGATTTTAATCAACGTACGTTTATTATTAGCTCCTGCCAACGCTGTGACGTGGTGAGTATTGAAAACTAATAGAAAATAAGGTTTATTGATTGGAATAGCTGGGAAAAATTTCAAGTACTATGTTTCGAACCGAAACTTTTAAGATATGACATTCGGCTATCTCCTTTGGGTTCGCTGTAGTTATCTCGTGCACTTTAGCTGATTAGGTACTAGATAAGTTCTACAATCTCAGCGAGTAGCGGAAATAAAAATTATGAGTTCACCGAGTTGTTAGAAGTTAAATAAATTGTGTTTTTCATGTTACTGAAGCTATATGTTACGTTTGGCAAAAAAGCAGCTTTTATTATGTCACTTTGGACAAAATTTCCCGTGGTTTTTATTTCACTATATCATCATCGTAACTTCAGAAGCATTTTATATCATATTAATTAAAACGGAACACTATTTTTCGCATTCTTCCTGTCCATCCAAAGGTTGCTTAGAAGAGATCGCTTTTAGAGATAATGCCGTCCATTGCTCTCCTTGTTTATTATGTGATTAACGACTTTATTCTCACAAGAAATACATTTCACTCGATGAGAAAAACTAAATTATTAATTTCACAGTAAACGAGTCGGATACGGAAAGCAAAGTCGATATAAAAAAATATTGAAGTTATTCTGTTTGAAATTAGTCTTCTTATATTATTATAGTATTTCAGTTTTAATGGCCACACTACAAACCAAAAGTATCATAGCACCACAAAAGTTGAAAAGTAAAAGAATAAGTGAAGTTCTATTGGTTATTTAATAAATTCTAAAGAAAAACTAATAGTACTATTAGGCTAATGGCTTAGTCGAAATGCGTAACAATATTGTTGGTTGCGTAATCTACATCGAAACTAATCATTAATTCTGTTCTAACACTGCATTCAGTCCACACCGAGCTAACCTCAAGTTAACTTAAATAACTTTAACGTGTCATTTCTAAGGCTTCGTCTGTCTGGGTGGCAATAAACGTGGATAAACGTTCGATAGCATTCGATGGCCCGAGCCGTGACTCACTGCGGAATCCCGCAACAAACTTGTGCAACTTTGCCCGCGCCATTATTTCTGACTTTTTTATGACTGGACAATTTGCTGCTGGCCGCAGATGGCCTTGACAGCGTTTACACGGGCTTTTGGTAGACGGCTCTCAACCGGCAGACGGCTCTCAACGGGTAGAGGGGTCTCAACCGGTAGACGGCTCTCAACCGGTATTACTTCTGTCGTACATTTCTAGAAGGTAGAAAAGAAGAAGGTAGTAAGGTAGTATATGAAATTTAATATTCAATGCGAGGCCGAGTATTTTTTTTATGTTATGAAAAAGCCACAAAATATCAAACCTTTTCAAAACAACAACAAATACAGCTTGGGATACGTACTAAAGTATTGACGACTCACACCAGAGCTATTACTACATATTTATGTCGTCATTCTGAATATAGAAAAAATATTTGGTTTGACACCATAATCGTAAACCGATAGGAAATCAATACCTACCACTGATAAGACTGCTGTAAGTACGGATAGCAACTGTTGATAATCATTATGATAATTAATTGTTCGTTTCACCTTCAGTGGGAGATTACAGCCCTTACACTCCCATTAGTCAAGAGTTCGGTCTCTTGTAGACGAAAAATTACCTGAAACAAAAATCGTATGTTACTAAACAAACAAAACATTAATTTAGTATATTTTTTTATTATTTTTCAATCAATATGTTACTCTCGGCACATATTCAAAATAGGAAGTCAATTTCCAACGATTAATTACTGCAAATCGAGCACAAAACTATCATTTATTCTGCGAAAACAATACGAAGAACGATATTGTTCGCAGGCAGGGTTGTCACAAACAGGAAGAGCGGCGCGGCACAGCGCAGCGGGCGGTGTCTGCCAACCCTGCAACACCCGCGTAACATGTCACTGTTTCATGAAAACATGTGTCAAGCACGAGTTCACGGTCGGACACACGATGTCGTGGCATGTCACATGGTGTAAAAGTGTTGATTTTTCCTTTGTGTATTTTTCACGTTGCATTTTGAGAATAGAATTTTTCGGAGTTTTAAAAAATATTTGCGAAACGAGTTTTTTTTTTTAATTGTGTGAACACACATTTACGCGTTTTTTCTTCATATGATTTATAACTTTACGAGCCCATTTGTTTGAGTGGCTACCATATTCTTGCCATCCGGCAACAATTGAAGTGAACTGCTTAAGCGCAAAATCAATTAGTTATGATGACGTCAATACCGTTCAACGTGGCAAAATTGACACTAAAATAAACCAAAGTTTGATGACGAACCGAATATTAGAACCATTTGGTGATCATGAATTAGTAATCCATACATCTTGATTGAAATATTAATAAACTTTGAAGTAACAGTGAAGCATACGTAGACGGTTGAGACATATTACATAAAGAAAATGAAATAAATGGCTTGGGAACGTCAATATATATAAGTAAGTATATATATGTATAAGTCAATATATATATACTATTGTATATATATATAATTGTATATATATATATATACAATAGTAATATGCATAATAATTAATTTTCGTAGCAAAACGTAAAAACGGACTTCATCGCCAATGGTGAGAATAATTTCTCATTATCTCGTGCTTGAATGACTTATTTTTTCAGTTACTTTGATTTCAAAACAAAAGTACTCAAACGATTTTGATGAAACTTCTATAGACCCAATCTGAAAGTCTCTTTTAAAAAAAACGATTTTCCCAAATCGCTAATAAATGAAGCAAATCTGAGGTAACAAACATAAAAAAATACAATCAAATTGAGAACCTCCTTTTTTGAAAATCGAGTCAAAATATCACCAGGTGACGACTACTTAGCGCTAAGTTTGACTACTTAAGATAAGTTAAAATCAACGACCTGTGGTAATATATTCTCGTTGGCAACGTCGTGTGAAAAGTGCTCAGAACTCGTGTCACCAAAAAAAGCGTAAATGTTTCGTCGCTTGCTCGACATGTTTTCTTAATCGCGCGTATCATACACACAAATCTAATAAAATATGGGATGGTTCAGTAATGGAGCATTAAATATTTGAGAATGAACGACGCAGATTTAATTATGATGAATGTACTGTTATAAACGCGTTATGGTGCGCTGATGAAGACGTTAATGGATTAATACTTGTGTGATGGATTACTTTCAGGTTTCATCAACAAATAAGTTTTTATTTTTAATTTTATTTGATAAATTTGTATGTAAGCATGTTCCGATTAGGATTTTTTTTAAATATTCTAATACATACTTAAATGTTTATGCTTAATTTACACAGACATATGTTTACAAAATACAAATAAATCAATTGAGCTATCTAAAGACCGTTTTCAACGATCTACAGAAAGCTAAAATTGATCCAAATTTGATCAGTGGATGACTGATCGGTGGAATGCTGAATCTTTGAACCTGAAAAGTGCCGGCTTTTGGATAAAGTGTCGAACTTTATTAGTATTAATATCTAATGGTTTTATTGGGCCTGGCTGTGGGTTAACGAAAAATAAAGAAATGGAAGAAAGTGTCAGCCTAGTTATTAGTGAGAAAACTTAAAAGTTCCCACGAACTCACAAGACGAAAAGTGCCTCACTGAAGCTCTGCCTACCTTTTGGGGGAAAAGGCGTGAATCTGTATGTATGAATGGAAAACATCAAGGCGGAAGAGACTGAAAGGGAGTTGAACAAGTTGCATCTGTAACTTGGTTATCAGGTATATCTTTAATGTTTAGTTCTCAGACAGAAATATGTTTCAATGCTAACCATACAAAAATCGTCAAATGCACGATTCTCGTTCACGTCACGATCTGGTAACTCGAGCCGAGCATCGTTGACCAGCAATACAGACCTCTATCTCTGAGAATTGCTGAGTAATATCCAAAAATTTATTTTCGCAGGTAATGTCAGAATGCCAACGCAGTCTATGACTATGCAAACGGTTAAAATAATCAAGAATTATTTGCCATTTATGATAATAATATAATATAATACATATTAACATCCAGACACAGAACAAACATCTATGTTCGTCACACAAATGTTTGTCCTGGGTGGGAATCGAAACCACGACCTAAGCGCAGAAGGCAGGGTTACTACCAACTCAGCTGTGAAACCTGTCATTTTTAGCAGAGAATTGACAAGCTTAAAGCTATCGGAAAATCTGATAAACAGTTTACCTTACAGTGGTTTCAATAAAGCACTATTGAAATATTTTCGCGTCTCGATGCCAGCTCGGTCCGGAGCAGATATCAAAAGATGAAGTATTTTATATCAATTTGCGCATTCGTGCAAAGTATACTTAAGTAGGTCTCTTTCCGTGCCGGTCTTAGCTTTTTAATGGCACCATTTATGTAGGAGGGGGTAAAGTATCCGTATAAAGGAAGACGGAACAGGAATTCTGATGATGATTGGAGTCGTGCGAAGAATACTAGGTGCCGTCGTGATTAAAATTAAGGTTATGTTATGAGAGGCATTACAGCTCAGTTGGTAGTCCCGTCTGCGGTGTAGGTCGTTGAATTGATTCCCACCCAGGACAAATGTTTATGTGACATAGGTTTGTTCTTTGTCTGGGCGTTAATACGTATCATATGTATGTATTGAGAGCGTGGTGGTCTAACGGTACTGACCCCCGAGTTTCAATCCGGAGATCGCCGGTTCAAATCCCGACGTGCACCTATAAGTTTTTCGATTGAAAGATTTATGTGCGCAATACCACGTTCTCAAAAACGGTGAAGGAGAACATCGTGAGGAAACCGACATGTCCTAGAACTAAAAATTCGAAGACATGTGTCGAGTGCACGAAAGGAGCCTCTTTGAAGCGCACTTACAATCCTTTCACCACACTGGTTCGACAGAACCGGTGACTCGAAGAAGAAGATATGTATGTCAGCAAAAGTACATAAGTATTCTATCAGTGATCTGGTATAGCACAAGCTAAGCTTAGTATGAGACTATATGGAATTACGTGAAATGAACTACCAATAATTATTTATGTCGCGTCAGTGTGTAACGATCCCAACTCTGTTGTACCACCAAAATTTCTAATCAATAATCAATTCGAGTATTTTATTTGGAATCAATGTAATTTTATTAAAACCTTTTTCATTACTTTGCATTAAATACTTTTTATTCCACATAGAAAGATGACAGAAGGCTACAGGAAAAAGAAAAAGGTTTTGACAGGGGATTCGGATTGGAATAGCGAGCTTAGATGTGTGAATCGAACAGAATTTATTAAAATATTATTGATTTTGCAAGTAATTATAATAGAAATTTGCATTAATGTGCATAGTTTTGTGATACACGTTTAATAGTGTAATTGGTTCCACCCATGAAACAGTTTCCGTGATATTTCGTGAATACGGGATTTTGTAATGCGTAGTTGCTGTGATGACGTCTTAGAACGTAATATGTTAAGTGCGTAATTAGTGCGGATTTTATGAAAATGTTGAAGATTCTCTTTCCTAAAAAAGGAAATAAAAGAGAATTATCATGGTTTAACCATTATATTATTTTGTTGTGAATATTATCAATATCTGTTCGATGAATACCAAAACCCATAACATGGTTTATGGTCTGCTGGCCTGATCCTCACGGTGTCAACGAAAGCCAGGAGTCAGGGATTCCCTTGTTAGTTAGGCCCAGGCAATTTGAGCGAACTGGGTGTTGAGTTTTCCCTTTGTTGGGCTCAGCAAAGCTCCCACATTGGTTGTTTCCTGAACTTGGATAATGGGGACTTGTCGAAGTGGGTCATGCCTTCAGCACCCATACTAAATCTATTTTCAGGATCCATTTGATGTGGTCCCTCACACATCTCGCGGTACACGTCTTAATTCTGCTGTCTTTGGCTACGGCCTGCAGGAGATAGACCTTAGGGCTGGCACTAGGAATACAAAGTCGAGAAAGCCAATCTCGCATACATTAGTCAGAATAGTTAGAAAGGTACACATTTGCAATCTCTTGTGCTGTCTGTACCTTCATGCACAATTAGAATTAAATATGGAGTAAGGACGCAACTCCTTGTATTGCTCTCACACATATGTTACGTGATCGCTAGATATGTATATAAACATCAATATATATCGACACATTATCTACTTAGTTTGAGTCACAGTTCTGACATTGACAAATACAAAGTTTGCTAACGATTGTGATTGAAGGATTTCACTCCGGTCGGCCATCTTGACTGCATTCATTGGGGGAACGAGCCGCCGTCGTGAAAGGAAGTAAGTGTTGTATTATTTTTGTATCTATGAGGATAAATAAATCAATCTAATGTAAAGTGCGAAAAGTTTAATTTGTCATCCCTTCTGAGGTGTCGTCACATCTCAGAAGTGGGATACCGTGAAATTATAAGTTTTGCGGAGTGTACCTCCCCACACAGCTCGACCGAAGGAGGGAAAAAATTGTTTTTTTTGACATATTTATGTTAATAATATTTTGTCGTAAAAATATACAAGTACATTATGGAAATAGTACTGCATGAGTAGAATAGAACATATATTTTGGCATTTTACTGTCGCACCTATCCGATGAATCCGGATTAGTTCGGGAACATGTAAAGTATAAAATATACTGGTTGCTTCAAATAAACGTATTATACAGTTGAGAAACAGGTATCATATCACTGGATAGACTCCAAAACCATAGGATGTAAACGGATTCAGACCAGATTCAGTTTCAGAATCTTGAAAAATTGTCATCTGTCATTGTCACCCACATTACAAGTTACATTTTTACTTTTTGATTCTGTTTTTCTCTGTCCTATAACAATGAGGTCGTATCCAGAGCATTGCTTACTGAAAGTATAAAATATAAGATATCGGTTTGAGAGTCCCATTAATTACTTGAAACATTGATGGTTAACGATTTATATGAATGTTTATTTATACTATTATGTATGAGTTTCAGAAAATGAGCGACCGCAACCCCGATGTGAACGTTCGACGGGACCAGAGTCTGGCCCGCATATCAGACAGACCACGCTGTGGTGGAACGCCGTTAAGCCGAAGCCGCGACCGACGAGACAGCTCGCGACGCAGCCGCAGCCGCACCCGTCGGGACGTTGATTCTCCGCGGAGGCGACAAACGCGAAGTAGAAGCCGGGCCCGAACCTCTCGTCGTAGCCGTCGTCGGAGCCGAAGCTCCAGCGGCATACGTGTGCTGCGTCAGCAAGAACGTAGGTTATCTCAGGAGAGAGAGAGGCTCCGAACTCTTGAAAATGAGGTACGTAGAGAACGTGACCGGTTGAACGATCGCGAGAGAGAATACCAGAGGTCAGTAACACCTAGATCCGGACACAGCAGCCAAAAAAACGACAACACACGGTTCCATGGCTCTCGCGATAGATCGTTAGTTACACCAACGAAAAGACGCCTTCCCAATGACGACATTATTGAAACCTCTTCTAAGAAACTCAGGACAACGGCGGATTTCTTTGAAGAGTTTTTAAATGTATTAAAATCAAAGACGGGGAATAGTGAATCGTTTCCTAGCTCGACTTTAAACAACGTAATCCCCGAATTTGACCCAATGTTGAAAGAACAGACAATCAACATATGGCTCGATAAGGTTGATGAATGCACAGAAATTTATAACTGGAGCGACAAGCAAACGGTTCACTATGCCCTGCCTAAACTTACTGGACTTGCCAAAACCTGGTACCAGGGCTTACCCTCTATTAAGCATACTTGGAGTGAATGGAAGGTTATGCTACGAGAATCATTTCCAGCAACCGAAAACTACGCTGAGCTATTAACGGACATGCTTAATAGACGGGTACGCCCTGGAGAATCTTGTGAATTATATTATTTTGCAAAGATAAATCTATTAAATAGATGTAAAATTTTTGGGAAGCAAGCAGTGGATTGTTTACTCTACGGAATTGATGATAGAGGAATCCGGGTAGGTGCTCAAGCTGCTAAGTTTGATAAGCCGGAGGATGTTCTAGAATTTTTTAAGACCATTAAGTCACAAAACCGTAACCAACTAGAGTTTAATAGAGATTCAATTCGGGATAGGCGGCAAAATTCGAATTCAAATATCAACTTGCCCAAAATGGCTGATGGAAATGCAAACACTGCGAGGAATGGTAATAATCATAAAGGACCGATTAGGTGTTTCAATTGTCAAGGTGTAGGACACCCTAGTTTTAAATGCCCGAAGCCACTAGTAAAATGCACTCATTGTAACTACATTGGTCATGAAGCATCACACTGTCCAAAAGTTAAAGAAACAACCAAGGATAAAATGGTCCTTGAGGTATCAATGTCTGAAAACACCAACGATAAATATAAACTCACCGTCATTCTAAATGGTATTACGACTTTATGTCAAGTAGACCTAGGCAGTGAAGCTACACTGATTCGTAAAAGTCACGCTCTGAAGTTAGGATTAAATTGGAAACTGGTAGATGGTCCCTACTTGAGAGGATTAGGTAATGTACCATATTTACCTTTAGGAGGCACAGTGACAAATATTGAAGTGCAGGGCATTCTGGAAAAGGACGTCGAGGTGCTCATAGTAGACGACCACTTGATAAACTGCAATGTACTGTTGGGACACACTTTTACAGAAAGACCTACACTTCAAATTATTAAAACTCCAACCGACTTAAAATTCGGACGGGTGGAACATGAACTAGATATAAAATTGAAGTTTCGCGTGGCCTTTGATACTTCCATTGACGTCGGGGAAATGAAGTCAGTTGCGGTTGATTCTGATACCACGTGTGATGGTTGCGTCTATGTCAATGGTTCTGTAAGGGGCAACACAGGTCAAGAGTATTACCTGCTGCCAGGAGAGTACCAAATCCGGGGCACACGTTGTCATCTGTTAATTCAGAACGTCGGTTCTAACATTATGAAGTTGAATAAGAATACTCTTATAACTCGTGCTAGATATATAGGATCCAGTAAAAGCATCATGAAGGTGACATTTGATACACCCCCTCTCTGTCCTGTACCTGTCATCCCTAAATGTGGTGAACAGCTGTCAGAAGAACAGAAACGCAAATGCCACGATTTGCTTGAAAAGCACAGGGACTGTTTCTCTACGGGGTTACATGATTTAGGATTTACGAATGTGACGGAAATGGAAATTCACCTCAAGGACTCTTCCCCAGTCGTCTATAGGCCGTATCGTATGGCCCATTCCGAACGCAAATTGGTTCAAGATATGGTTGGCGACATGGTTGATCATGGCATTGTACAGGAGTCGAACTCCCCGTATGCAAGTCCAATAGTGCTGGTAAAGAAGAAATCAGGGGAGAAACGACTCTGCGTGGATTACCGCGCATTGAACATCCGCACTAAAAGGGATCACTATCCTTTACCAAGGATAGACGACTTGTTGGACCAGCTTTCTGGCCAATCCTTGTTCACGTCGTTGGACTTGGCTTCAGGGTACCATCAAATCCCCATAGCTGAACAGTCGCGAGACAAAACCGCGTTTGTCACGCCCGATGGGCAATTTGAGTTCACTCGAGTACCCTTTGGCCTAGCCAACGCCCCTGCAGTTTTTCAAAGGGCAATTCATAAAGTCCTAAATAAGTCTAAGGTTGGATATATTGTTATATATATGGATGACATCTTAATTCCATCGAAATCGTTTGAAGAAGGTTTAGAACGACTTGAAGAGGTACTTGGTCTCTTACGGGAGGCTGGTTTAACTCTTAAGATGGAAAAGTGCCACTTCTTCCAAAAACGAATAGATTTCCTTGGATTCGAAATAGACAAAGATGGCATCAAGCCTGGGTCCTTAAAAACGGAGGCAGTATCTAAGTTTCCTACTCCACAAAATCAGCACGAGGTAAGGAGGTTCCTCGGTCTTGCCAGCTTCTTCAGGAGGTTTGTAAAAGGATTTGCACTGATAGTCAGGCCCCTGACAAATCTCTTGAAGAAAGATATACCTTGGCAATGGGGAAATGTTGAAACCCAATCCTTCGATACTATCAGGAAATTACTCTCGGAAAGGCCTATACTGGCATTATACGATCATAATGCAGAAATCCAATTGCACACCGATGCAAGTAAGTTTGGTCTGGCCGCCATCTTACTGCAAAGGAAAGGATCTGACCCTTGGCGACCGGTAGCTTACTATAGCCGTCAGACTCAAGCTGACGAAATGAAACTTCACTCGTTCGAGCTTGAAACGCTTGCCGTCATCAGTGCGTTAAACAAGTTCCGTTCATATCTTATCGGAATAAAGTTTACTATAGTGACGGACTGTAACGCCCTGCGTTCCACATTTACTAAGAGGGATCTTATACCCCGCATATCCAGGTGGTGGATACAATTTCTAGAATTCGATTGTGAAATTGAATACCGCCCAGGCGAGAGGATGTCTCACGTAGACGCACTCAGTAGAGGGCCCGTATCATCAGAACAAGAACAAACCCATACGCTTGACATACTGTCAGTTACTGTAGAAGACTGGATCTCCACTGTGCAATCCTCTGATGAAGAGATCAAGCGCATCAAGGAAGTGTTAGAAGACCCAGAGACAGCTAAGCTTACCAGGATTTATAATGAGTACACCATCAAGAACGGCCGTGTCTTTCGAGTTTTGCCTGACCAAACTATTAGATGGGTTGTACCAAGGGGTGTACGATGGCAGCTCCTGAAAGCCAATCACGATGATGTGGGACATTTTGGCTTTGACAAAACACTGGAGCGAGTACGGTCTCAATTTTGGTTCCCGAAAATGCGCAAGTTCGTGAAGAAATACGTAACAGCATGTCTCGAGTGCGCTCACCACAAATTACCAGCGGGAGCCAAAGAAGGACTTCTCCATCCAATTCCAAAAATAGACATCCCGTTTCATACACTTCATGCTGACCACCTTGGACCGTTTCCACGAAGTAAACGAGGCTGCACTTATATACTCGTAGTCGTGGACGCATTCACAAAGTATGTCTGCCTAACACCTGTGCGAAGTACGAAAACCAAAGAAAGCATCAAAGCGTTTCGAACTCTTTTCAGCTACTTTGGTTCACCCACACGGCTAATAACTGATAGAGGCACAAGCTTCACCAGTAAGAAATTTAAGACGTTCATGCAATCAGTCGGGGCAAAGCATATTCTCAATGCTGTCGCAACACCCCGAGCAAATGGGCAAGTCGAACGATATAACCGAACGATACTGGCTGCTCTTGGCTCGATGGTCCATGGCAAAAATAATAATATATGGGACGAACTTCTCCCCGACGTACAGTTAGGAATAAACACCTCTGTTCATGAGGTAACGAAAAGAACGCCTACCGAATTACTGTTCGGTAGAACTGTAGCTAATCCAGCTTTAGGGGTACTAAATGATATAACCAATGATATAGATATAAGCACGGAAACAATAGAAGATATAAGGACAGAAGCCAGTGAGAAAATTAAACAAAACCAAGAAAGAATGAAAGAAAGATATGATAAACAAAAGAAAAAGAGTAAGACTTATATGGAAGGTGATTTAGTTAGAATAGCAAGGGCTATAGTGACGGGGCCAGGTCAGTCGAAAAAACTAGAAGCCAAGTGTAAGGGGCCTTATCGAATTAAAAAGATTTTGCCGAACGATAGGTTTCTTGTGGAGGACACGCCTCTAACCAGAAAAGGGGCCAGGTATGAATCGATCGTCGCAATAGATAAAATATTCCCTTGGCTGAGTTTCACTGCTGCTGCTTGCTCCTCAAGTGAAGACAGTGATGATTTAAGCGATAATAATTGATTTGTAATAATTAGATACGTTATATAGTTAACTTATTCCTCTCGACAATAACCTACAATGATAAATAATGTTAAATTGATTACAAAGAATGATGAAGAGGAAGCAAAGCTGAAATATTATTATTATGGGGAAGTGATTAGTTTAGTGATGTTAATCTGTAGTAGAAATTGTGAAATACCAGATAATGGTACATTATTATGATTATATACGTAAATTGATCTGACAGCGTTATGGATGGAGTGATAATAATGACGTGATCATAATGACATAGTGAAATAAGTCAGTGAGGGTGCTCTCGGCTCAGGTGCGGTCGACGTATGAACTCGTCGTCGCCCAGGAGTGATCCGAGGCATCGCAGTTGTGTGAAGTGACAGTGAAGGAAGTAGCTCTCACATTGCACAGCTATATTTTAACAGTGAGGGTGCCTAGAGCCGGGCGTGATTGGCGTACGAACTCGCCGCCCATGAGTGACTCAAAGCATCGCAGTCAGCGATATGACTGTGAAGGAAGTAACTTTCATAAAGCTCGACTATAGTATATCAGTGAGTATACTCTCGAGTTACGCACGATCGACGGATGAACAGGTCGCTCATGAGTGGTTCGATGCAACGCGACTCTGCGTTGTGACAGTAGTAAATATTCCTGTAACTTTGACACCACAATACCCTAAATTAGGTAAAATAATGATGTAAAAAAAAAAACAGTATCAAAGTCACTACCTCCATGTTAGAGGTATATTAGATGAATAAAATTATTAGATTATTGATAATAAAGATAGAATTGATATTATAACTGAAGATAGATATTTGAATACAGAATGTTATATAGACTTATTAATATCATGTGTTAGCAGAAATGTTAACATAACGAATTGAAAATTAAGATATACCTACTAAAACGACTATATACATAATATATAATTAGAACGAAGGGACTCGTTTCGATAGGATGGCCGACTGTTACGTGATCGCTAGATATGTATATAAACATCAATATATATCGACACATTATCTACTTAGTTTGAGTCACAGTTCTGACATTGACAAATACAAAGTTTGCTAACGATTGTGATTGAAGGATTTCACTCCGGTCGGCCATCTTGACTGCATTCATTGGGGGAACGAGCCGCCGTCGTGAAAGGAAGTAAGTGTTGTATTATTTTTGTATCTATGAGGATAAATAAATCAATCTAATGTAAAGTGCGAAAAGTTTAATTTGTCATCCCTTCTGAGGTGTCGTCACACATATTTGTAACTAGTTTAGGTATTTAGGTACACAACTGATAATTTTAGAGTTTATACGGATGTTCCTTTTATTTATTGATACTGATTCTACTGGTTTAAATCAATGATTCCAAGAATAGTTGTGTTGGTTTTATGTTTTAAGTTATAAACAAATATTTTATAAATAATTTTACACTTATCTAATACTTTAGAGTATCTCAAAGATCAGACGTAAATAAAGTATTTATTTAATAGACGATACAAATAATGGCTAGATCCGCTGTTATCAGTAAAGGAGCTCCATTGTATAGATTAATGCCTTCTGACGATACATTCACAGATGTTAGTTGGAAATGTTTTATAATTATTATATTGAAACAACTTGGTCCACGTTACCAATCTGATGTGCACAACAGATCATTTAACCTATCATAGTTTATATTTTAGTATAAGATAGAGTGAAGATGTAATATCCACTTTGTATTAATTTAATGAATTGATTTATATTTGAATGATGAAAATAATTGGTTCACAGATGTTGATACATTAACACTTACTATGCTATTTATTTTAATTTGCTTTTTGCCGGCTTGTTGAGCGCAAAGGTTTATGAATAAGTATTGCTATCAAATAACAATGTTATGATATTACTAAGCTGTGTCTAGTTTTCGTAATAGCTTTCCAAAGTGAGACTGGTAATCATCCATTATTATCACTGTTGCCGAACTACCATCTACTCTTACTTTATTTTACCGGTACTGATATATTGGTTTGAGAAACCCAGATATCTCACGGAATTGCTAGTTAGGCTATGCGGTCTGGTCAAAAAGGGGTACGACTCTACCTAGCTGCGATACCTAAATGGTCAGCATATTGGTTTGTGAGATCTGTAACCACCTCAATTGATCAGTTTTGAATTATTGTTAGGGTTGAGACACATTGCTAAGTACTGTCATTTATTATAATCTTAAAAATATTGATAATGTGCTCTGCTTGTTCTGCAATATGGCACTATACCTCAGTTACAATCTCAGTACGAGTTTAGGAACTTACTGAATGTGAAATACATTCGTTAGCATAAGTGAGCCAAGCTCTTATTTATAATTTAATTTAAATTACTGTTACAGTACAGTAAATCATTGTGGATATAGGAGAGTTTTATACTCTTTTCATCATTAACTCTTGCTCGTATGCTATACGAGTTAACTAAATCTCTTCGGAGAATAATAGGACCTTTCCTCTTCTTTTGATTAAGGAGGGTTAAGTTCCGCAGGTTCGATGGGATAATACTTTATTATGCCACGAATAGAGGATTTCCTAGACGACAAATCCTAGGGTTGTCTGGAGTCGAAATTCATAGCATGGCGCGGGGAGGGGCGTCGAGCCATAGTTTGTGAAGATGCCGTTGGCCCACAAACTATGTTCGTGGTATAAAATAACTAACTGCTATTTTTACAGCAGTATTAAATAAATTCTTGTTATTCACTTTTCATTATTAAATTAGAGTATGTACTATTCCTTTAGTTCAAACTTTTGATTAATTATAACGATCTACTTTTGTAATAGTACATTTATAATTCTCCAGATCTAATATTTATTCTTAGGGACTTTCTTCACTACGCTACCCAATACCATGTCTTATGTCTACTACCAGCATACCTCTTAAAGAACCTTCTACTTAACGGGTTACTATGAAACACAACGTACAGTCCTACCATTAATTCGATCACACTATTGGCCATTATAAATATTAAGATTTAGAATATATTTTCGAAAAATTTTCGATCTGAGCGTCTTATTACGGATGGAAGGGGGAGGTCCGTTACAATTGGTGCCGTGACCAGGATAATGGGGTCTCAAATGTTGGCAAGTAGCTAAGAACCTTGGGGGCGTGAATATGTTTTTAGAAATATAATTAATGATCATATTAATAATAATTTTAAGTTTTTATTGATGAGAATCCAAATGTTAAATGAGCTTGAGAATTAATGAGAAAATGTTAAAGAAGCTTAAGAATATTGGGGCCGTCTTTTTCTTCTTCGAGTCACCGGTTCTGTCGAACAAGTGTGGTGAAAGGATTGTAAGTGCGCCTCAAAGAGGCTCCTTTCGTGCAATCGACACATGTCTTTGATTTTTTTAGTTCTGGGACATGTCGGTTTCCTCACGATGTATTCCTTCACCGTTTTGAGAACGTGGTATTGCGCACATAAATCTTTCAATCGAAAAACTCATAGGTGCACGTCAGGATTTGAACCGGCGACCTCCGGATTGAAACTCGGGGGTCATTACCGCTAGACCACCACGCTCTCGAAAAGGGCCGTGAAAACAATTATTGATTTAGACTTTTATTTCTTTTGTATACATTTATTGATTTGTTTCAGTGTTTCAAATCGGTTGCAAATCAAGATAATGTTAATCAAAATTGAAAGTTATTAAAATTAAATTCTTGTGTAATATAAAAAAATATTACATTTTAGAAAAGGCAAGCATGTATTACTGTTTATTTGCAATTGATTCGTGTTTGTCTATTTAATTTATTTTCAAGGCAATTTGTCTTGTGTTTTCAATTTTAAGAACTATATGGGGGCGTATTGAAGAATGACTTGAAATTGTTTACGGTGGTAGTATTGTTCATGTTATTTGTAATTCGATAATAACTTTAGTTCAAGTTCAGAAGTTGGAACCTAACCTAATTAAAGAGTATTTATAGTTTGCTAATACTTATAATTGTTTAATGTAAAAGTTTGATTGAATATGAATAATCTAGGCTTGCAAATTGAATGGTTGTAATTATTAAAAAAGAAAATAACTTGGGTTTGTGGATTTAAAGGAAAGTGATTCATTATAAACATTAAAAATAAAATTTAAGTAGATCTATAGTTTGGCGATTTGTCAATATTTGGTTACAAACTATAGAATACACTCAATGATTCTTTTATAGTGGAGAAGTTGGTGTTAGGATAAGTCAGCATGGGTCTGGTTGTATTTTACGCCAACCCAAAGACATTCATCAGTACCGTCTGATTCTATAGAAGATTCATACTCTACCATGAGGAAAGAATAGTACCCACACTGCACATTCACCGAATTATGGAGGGGCCCCGTTCAAGTTTTGATTTTGAGTGGCGAGTGATAGGGCATGGCAAATGATGCACTCACTCATAGGGAGGATAGACACTGGAGGGTCTTGTATGTTTGACTCAAGTAAACGGAATTTGTTCACTCGGGATGAGCTTACTGGATGTCACTAGGACTAATCTGCCTCGCAACCAGATTCTCTTACTTTGTCGATGCTGAAACTGGTGAGTTGTTTTCGTTGGTTATGCTTGTCACTTTATAAACTTGGATGATGGCTTGGATTGTGTTTCTTTGTGGTTCGGTTTAAAAACATTTACGTTCATCAACACACACATACATACAGACATTTTACTCAATACTGTTTGAAACCATTTATTGATGAATAAATAAAACTTTGTTTGCTGTTTGAATTGAGTATTGAGTATGAAAGTGAGTGAAATTTATTTCACTCACTACTATTACTATTAAGTAATAATAACTATTATTTTAAAAATAAATATATTCAGACAATATAGCCTAAAGTAGAGGCAAATCAAATTGAGAAGCATTAAGTGAATATTATTGGGGTTTATGTAAACATCAAGAATTGAAGAAAGGAAAATATCTTGATGGATTTTATTCAGATTTGGTTAGGTTACCAATTTCAGACACTATTTTCGATCAGTTTTGCGTAATATTGTTAATAATGTAAATAACAAGTGTAATTGATTATTGAATAAACTACCAAGTGTAATCAATCAATCATCAATACTTACATAATTTTGAAATTTAATTTTCAATTAATTAAATTCAATTGAATTGATTAGATCTGAAGAAATGGCATTTCCATTTTCAGTTAAAATTTACATGATTATTTTAGGTATTTACTCAGAAATTTAATATTTTTGAATGCATTATGTACTCATTTCACTTATTTAAAAAAAAAAGTATTCAGCTAATTATACTGTTACTGAAAATTTGATATTTTGAGAATAATTGAGAGATAATTTGATATTTAACATTTTTACAATTTAACAATTTTTATTTTCCATAGAATTCTTAGTTTTATCATTTGAGTATTAAAATTTTGGAGTTTATGCCATAGTCATGGAAGTTTATTTTCTATAAACAAGATATTTATAAGGATTTTTGGAATGTTTGATTTATTTTATTTTTTATTGTATATTTAATAAATGAAACTAAACATAAAAATACAATATTGACATAACTTACAAAATAATACATTAAATAGCAACAAAATTGTTTAAATTTATTAACTAGCACAATGCGTCTTGGTTTGATAATCAGAGAGTTCTGTGACACATAGGCTTTTTACAACTGTTTTTATTCCTTTCTTGTGTAAACTTTTCTTGTTTAGATTGTCTTTGCTATTCTAACATCATCTGCTCGTATTTTTATTTGTTTATTTCATGTTATTTTGTTATCAAATGGTTGCGACTGTTACAATTTTGTCCATTTTATCTTGCTGTTCCTCTTCATATATTTTGTCTATTGCCATTTCATTTTATAATCATTTATTATTAATTTTATTTTGGTGGTGAGTTTTGATCTTTTGTTAATGGTGTATTATATCTTCACAAGTTACGTTATAATACAGGGGGCGATTGTAACGATCCCAACTCTGTTGTACCACCAAAATTTCTAATCAATAATCAATTCGAGTATTTTATTTGGAATCAATGTAATTTTATTAAAACCTTTTTCATTACTTTGCATTAAATACTTTTTATTCCACATAGAAAGATGACAGAAGGCTACAGGAAAAAGAAAAAGGTTTTGACAGGGGATTCGGATTGGAATAGCGAGCTTAGATGTGTGAATCGAACAGAATTTATTAAAATATTATTGATTTTGCAAGTAATTATAATAGAAATTTGCATTAATGTGCATAGTTTTGTGATACACGTTTAATAGTGTAATTGGTTCCACCCATGAAACAGTTTCCGTGATATTTCGTGAATACGGGATTTTGTAATGCGTAGTTGCTGTGATGACGTCTTAGAACGTAATATGTTAAGTGCGTAATTAGTGCGGATTTTATGAAAATGTTGAAGATTCTCTTTCCTAAAAAAGGAAATAAAAGAGAATTATCATGGTTTAACCATTATATTATTTTGTTGTGAATATTATCAATATCTGTTCGATGAATACCAAAACCCATAACATGGTTTATGGTCTGCTGGCCTGATCCTCACGGTGTCAACGAAAGCCAGGAGTCAGGGATTCCCTTGTTAGTTAGGCCCAGGCAATTTGAGCGAACTGGGTGTTGAGTTTTCCCTTTGTTGGGCTCAGCAAAGCTCCCACATTGGTTGTTTCCTGAACTTGGATAATGGGGACTTGTCGAAGTGGGTCATGCCTTCAGCACCCATACTAAATCTATTTTCAGGATCCATTTGATGTGGTCCCTCACACATCTCGCGGTACACGTCTTAATTCTGCTGTCTTTGGCTACGGCCTGCAGGAGATAGACCTTAGGGCTGGCACTAGGAATACAAAGTCGAGAAAGCCAATCTCGCATACATTAGTCAGAATAGTTAGAAAGGTACACATTTGCAATCTCTTGTGCTGTCTGTACCTTCATGCACAATTAGAATTAAATATGGAGTAAGGACGCAACTCCTTGTATTGCTCTCACACATATTTGTAACTAGTTTAGGTATTTAGGTACACAACTGATAATTTTAGAGTTTATACGGATGTTCCTTTTATTTATTGATACTGATTCTACTGGTTTAAATCAATGATTCCAAGAATAGTTGTGTTGGTTTTATGTTTTAAGTTATAAACAAATATTTTATAAATAATTTTACACTTATCTAATACTTTAGAGTATCTCAAAGATCAGACGTAAATAAAGTATTTATTTAATAGACGATACAAATAATGGCTAGATCCGCTGTTATCAGTAAAGGAGCTCCATTGTATAGATTAATGCCTTCTGACGATACATTCACAGATGTTAGTTGGAAATGTTTTATAATTATTATATTGAAACAACTTGGTCCACGTTACCAATCTGATGTGCACAACAGATCATTTAACCTATCATAGTTTATATTTTAGTATAAGATAGAGTGAAGATGTAATATCCACTTTGTATTAATTTAATGAATTGATTTATATTTGAATGATGAAAATAATTGGTTCACAGATGTTGATACATTAACACTTACTATGCTATTTATTTTAATTTGCTTTTTGCCGGCTTGTTGAGCGCAAAGGTTTATGAATAAGTATTGCTATCAAATAACAATGTTATGATATTACTAAGCTGTGTCTAGTTTTCGTAATAGCTTTCCAAAGTGAGACTGGTAATCATCCATTATTATCACTGTTGCCGAACTACCATCTACTCTTACTTTATTTTACCGGTACTGATATATTGGTTTGAGAAACCCAGATATCTCACGGAATTGCTAGTTAGGCTATGCGGTCTGGTCAAAAAGGGGTACGACTCTACCTAGCTGCGATACCTAAATGGTCAGCATATTGGTTTGTGAGATCTGTAACCACCTCAATTGATCAGTTTTGAATTATTGTTAGGGTTGAGACACATTGCTAAGTACTGTCATTTATTATAATCTTAAAAATATTGATAATGTGCTCTGCTTGTTCTGCAATATGGCACTATACCTCAGTTACAATCTCAGTACGAGTTTAGGAACTTACTGAATGTGAAATACATTCGTTAGCATAAGTGAGCCAAGCTCTTATTTATAATTTAATTTAAATTACTGTTACAGTACAGTAAATCATTGTGGATATAGGAGAGTTTTATACTCTTTTCATCATTAACTCTTGCTCGTATGCTATACGAGTTAACTAAATCTCTTCGGAGAATAATAGGACCTTTCCTCTTCTTTTGATTAAGGAGGGTTAAGTTCCGCAGGTTCGATGGGATAATACTTTATTATGCCACGAATAGAGGATTTCCTAGACGACAAATCCTAGGGTTGTCTGGAGTCGAAATTCATAGCATGGCGCGGGGAGGGGCGTCGAGCCATAGTTTGTGAAGATGCCGTTGGCCCACAAACTATGTTCGTGGTATAAAATAACTAACTGCTATTTTTACAGCAGTATTAAATAAATTCTTGTTATTCACTTTTCATTATTAAATTAGAGTATGTACTATTCCTTTAGTTCAAACTTTTGATTAATTATAACGATCTACTTTTGTAATAGTACATTTATAATTCTCCAGATCTAATATTTATTCTTAGGGACTTTCTTCACTACGCTACCCAATACCATGTCTTATGTCTACTACCAGCATACCTCTTAAAGAACCTTCTACTTAACGGGTTACTATGAAACACAACGTACAGTCCTACCATTAATTCGATCACACTATTGGCCATTATAAATATTAAGATTTAGAATATATTTTCGAAAAATTTTCGATCTGAGCGTCTTATTACGGATGGAAGGGGGAGGTCCGTTACAAGTGTAATAGTTATGTTTGAGGATATATAATTAATGTGTGAATTTCATACTTTACTATACGAGAGAGCGAATTTTGATAACAGTTTTTCTGTCCGTCATCGTAACGTACAGCTGCTACTAACAATTAAATTAGATTCAATTCAAAAATCCATTCTCAAAAATCTTGGTCAGTCAAAATGGACGCTGATTGTCCATTGTGGCACCAACAATAAGCAATCATATGGGTCTAGTGCTAATAGTGGCAGGTTCAGCGCACTTCACTTTACGCCTCTCGCTCACTTCGCTCGTCAGCCGTCTCTAATATATATACTGGTATCATTCTCTCCTATAAACTAAGCAATATAAAACTTAAGAAAATTATATTTGACACTTAAGATGGCTTATTTCAACATCTCAATATAACTGGCTTCACAGCTCAGTATAAGTTATAAGCCGCATAAGGTAGTAACTCTGCCTCATGCGGTATAGGTTGTCGGTTCGATTCTCAAATTTGGAGTACAAACAAACATTCGATTTAATGATGAAAATAGATGTTTCTTCTGTGTCTGGGTGTTGATACATTTAACAAAAAATTAACTATATGAGTATTCTATCAGATATCCAGTTCTCATAGTACAAGCTATGCCTTTGGGCCTAGATAGCGCTGCTTGAAATGTCCACCAATATTTATTAATTTATTTAAAATTTAGTTTTACACCTTGACAGAGAATTGCCGGAGCATCGGTTTACTATGACAACAAGGACAATTTTTTTTTATTTTTTTGTCATATAAAATATTTACAAACGAAGTTATATAACAATTAATATGTGATTACTAGGGTTTTAAACTTTCTAAATTTCAACTGATATATACAAGATACAAACATGGTCAGTATTGTGATGGCTGATGGGTCAAGAAATGGAATCGCGCACCATATTTTGTCCCATTGTCTTAATGATTAATGACAGTGACTGAAGAGCATGTTTCTTGCTCAATACTTATCTAACGAGTCCATCAAACCATGAGCAAGTTACTAGACCAGCTGTTTTCCTTCCATACATCAACGTCATTGTGAAAGCAAAAAGCAATCGGAAATCATCGAGAGCAATTTCAATGGATTTCAAAGAAGACCCTTATTTACGAATGGAACGTGGACATTTTCATTCAGTATATTCATAAATTGATTTAGAGTCTTATTTCTCGACTATCAGTCATCAAAATACAGGACCATTCAGAAACTATGCCTTATATCAAGTTGTCAATAACAGCCCAGAACATTCCCATAGTCTTGTTGGATCAGGTTTTGCTGAAAAAATAACTATATAAATACTTTACGAGTGAGTTTTAGCAGCGTTTGGCAGTTTATCCGTTATAAAACATTCCTGGGGCATTTTACTGGTAATATTTATAATATAAAGTAATATATTTAAATATTATTTTTACACGTTCCATACTAAAATCTACACTCATAAAGAGATAAAGTTTGGATGTAGGAAGCAATCCTCAGATTCTGAAAATTCTTACACAAACATATGAAGCTACATATTCCTGAGTGCTATAGGCATTTTTTTATTAGATAAATATGAATTCCAGCCTTAAATATTAAACATGTACGAAGCCAGACTGGGCCATTAGGGTTATTTGAACTTTTAATATTTCTAGAGTTTAATTCAAGTCTGACTAAAAATTGCAGTTTGTTGTTCAAATTAAAACCAAAATAAATTAAAATTCTGTCACCGAAGCAATCGAGAAACCGCATAAGTTTATTTTTAAAGAGAGGCAATGGTTCGCTTTGTTGTGTACTGCGCCCTAGGGGAACATACAGACGATGTTAGAATAGGCTGTCATTGTATTATCATCAACGTTTAATTACGGACCCATCAGTTAAGTGACTTTATTTTAGAAAGTCGAGGTCTATACTACTTACCACCGCGCCCCCTCTGTCACTGTGATTAATAACTAGCTGCACCCCGCGGTGTTACCCGCGGTGAATAAGTAATCCCACGGGAACACTCCATTTTTCCGGGATCAAAGTAGCCTATGTGTTAATCCAGGATATAAGCTATCTTGGTACCAAATTTCATCCAAATCCATTCAGCCGTTTGAGCGTGAAAGAGTAACAAACATCCATACAAACTTTTACGTTTATAATATTAGTAGGATGTTCACACGACACTCTTGGTTCAGGCTATATTAGTTCTTTGGTAGAATTGGATATAAAGATTTTCTTCATAAACTTTGTTTCCTTTCGGGCATTCGCCGATCATATGAGAAAAAAGGTATTTTATTAATCTGTTGCTACCACTAAACCCTGCATATATTTCAACACTGAGCAAAATGGAACAGGACAATTGCAACAACCTTATTGTAATTGTAATTACTATTATTGTAAGTACTTAATGTAATTGGGCCACTGGCCCAAGAGCTAAAAAAAAAAAAAGTTTTTCACCAACTGTATTAGAAAAGTGCTTCTATGCTGCTATCTTGCTTTTTTAAATACACTTTCAACTTTGTACATTGAATGACTTTTGATAGCGTTTTTTATGTGATACAGTTACGGAACGAGCCGACGGCCCACCTGATGTTAAGTGGTAACCTCGGCCCATAACAACCGATGCGACTTGAGTCCTCCCTGCTAGGTACGAAAGGACCCAAGTCACATCGTATGCACCCGTAACTCTGAGACGTGTAGGTGTGTTCCACAAAACCAATTTTATGTAATTTTAGGAGCCTTCCACGGGAAGTAACTATAGAAAAAGTAAACATCTGTATCGAAATCTACTCGGTTATCATTAAAAAATAAATACGCTGGCGTCGAAATCCAGAGATGAAAATGGGGAATACGTTTGTATGTATAAAAGGCTGCCCGCCTTCCCTCTTAACGGCATTTCTATGAAACCTATCCTTGTTATGGTGAATAACGAGCGTGGAAATATGTTTTCTGTTGTAAGTCATACACAATAGGTGGTAGAGGGTTCGCTGATTAATGGCGTCAATGTATCATTATGCATATAAAATGGTTTGTTGGAAAGCTCAAGGAGCTATCTGAAACGTTACATTTTCGTGAAGTCTACACAAACTTCTCGTATATTGATGGACATTAATTTGACAGGTCTCATAGCTAAGTTGGTAGTGACTCTGCTTTCTGCGCTGTCGTGGGTTCGATTTCCATCCAGGACAAACATTTGTGTGACGAACATGGATGTTTGTTTTGTGTCTGGGTGTTATTATGTATGTATTTACAAAAAAAAACTATCAGTCGTCTGGTTACTATAGTACAAGCTATGCTTAGTTTGGGGCTAGATGGCGCTGTGGGCATTGTCCACCAATATTATATTACATTATTTCACACAACGCCAAGTAGTCCTATTTTAAGCATAACTTGCACTGTTGGAAACGAATAACTGAGAATATGACGAAAAACACTTAAGTGTATGTTTTTTTTTTGTAGATATTTGTTATTATTACTTAAGTTACGTAAACAGAACAAATATTACGTTCGTCACATGTTTGTCCTGAGTGGGAATCGAGCCCACGACCCACAGCGCAGAATGCAGATTACCACACCAGCCAGTTAGTTCTACTGCGAAAACGTCACCAAGTGCATCGCTCCAAAACATTATGTGAAATAAACACTACAATTACCTCACGTATTGTATAGATTGCCAAGTTTACCTCATTGCCAGAGTGTATTGGATTAATGAAACCAGCAATGACAGTGGTTCAGCATCCGGAAGGGCCACGAGGCCAGTCGTAACGCCGCACAGAGCACCCTTGGGAAGCATATCGACATCGTGCCTCTAATAGGGACGTATTGTGTTTACTCAGGCTTAATTACAACGTCCCTGCTGTACACAATAATGTTACCTTGTATTACACTATTTATGTTCCGTCTAAAAATAGGTTAAATAATAATAATATTGGTGGACAGTACACAGCGCCATCTAGCCCCAAACTAAGCATAGCTTGTACTATGGGAACCAGACAATTGACAGAATAGATATATACTTTTTTGTAAATACATACACATTAACACCCAGACACAGAACAAATGTTTATATTAAAACCTAATAAATGAGATGAGGATACGAGCCGCATGTCGCACGAAGGCCCACGATTTTCTAAGCATATTTCTCAGATATCTATGTGACGCACGATTTTACTCATCGAAATCAGTAAACGCAAACGTAGGCCCCACGCTTGGCAATACGAGAGCCATAGCGAAACCATATTAATGGCTCTTGTCGAGCAGATTTCATATCCAAAGATAACTGACTGAAGTAGAATCTTGCGACGTTCAGTCCAAAAGAGACAATTGAATCCTAGCAGACCGCGTTACCGGATTGAAAAACATAATCCCTCTGTTTTCTCACAGAATTTTTCTCTAACGATTCCGAGGCAGTAAAACCTAATGGGCTATTTGAGGGAATGGAAACACATTACAATATAATTGCGAGAGTTTTCAAGAGCAATAACAATCAATGTTGCAGTTGCAAGTAATACACTGCGCTTGGGGATACGTTTAGCACTAATAAACGAGTCTCAACCAGAATACTAGTGGACATATTTAAAGAGTAATCAAACAAAGTGGGGTTTAATCTTCATGCTTTCTCATCAATGCTAGGTAACCTATTTGATAGAAGTAATCATACTATTCTGTGTACGCAGTTTAGCTATTAAATTATTTTAATCTACATTTTTGACTGTTATATCAATTCTGTTTTCAACACACACCTTCCGAAATATATTTTAACAGCAGTAGAACTCACGCCAAGTCCGTCCGGGGAAGTACTGCTACCATACCCATTTCTGCCAAGAAGTAACGCATTCGCGTTACTGTTCGGTTTGAAAGGTGTGGTTACCGGTGAAATAACAGACACATGAGACATTCCTACACGCCTCAGAGTTACGGGCGCATACGATACGACTTGGGTATTGTCGTACCTAGTAGGAAGGACCCAAGTCGCATCGGATGCTATGGGCCGAGGACACTTAACACCAGGTGGGCCGAAGACTCGATCCGTAACTGTATCACATCAAAATATATACAGTATATAGCACCCACCTTTTAAAACAAAAATATCTTAATCACCATAGCATTTTTATTCCAGTCTAGCTAAATCCCATGGAGACTTCAACACAAATAAGCGAAGACATTTAAATTTGTTCCCGCTCGGCTAGAATTTATCGAGAGGAACGGCAATCGAGAATAGGAAGTCCTAAATAAGGTTAGCTTGTTTTACTCTTTTGCTTTGAATGTGAAGTTAGGTTTTTCACACCCTTGTTGCGGTCGGCCAGGGTTATAAACTTCAATTCGATTATACCGATTTAGGATAGACGGCCGAAATCGAAGAAATTTTTTCATTAAAATTGAAGCATCAAAATAATAAAATAAAATAAATATTGGTAGACATTTCACCCAGCATCAGCCCTAAACTAAGCATAGCTTGTACTATGGGAACCAGACAATTTAATAGAATATTTAAATGCTTTTATTTTTAAATACATTACATATATAACACATATTAAGACCCAGGCATAGAACAAACATCTATATAAGTTACACAAATGTTTGTCCTGGGAAGTGAACTCACGACCTACAGCGCAGAAAGCAGTTACTAAAAACTGATCTGTGAGCTATGCAATAAGGATATTATGGGAAAAGCCATAATAGATAGTTAATTCATTTATAATTCAGGCAGTTTTCATTGCCCACACTACCTCTACAGTATCTATCCTGTGATGCGAATAATATCAAACCGGTGTAGGTTATAAAAGCATCAGCGATAGAGAACATAGGATATCCATTAGATGCGTACTTAGCTTGACGGCTTCCAACTTACAGGCATGATCGAATTACCAAACAAACCTTGAAGGGTGCGCTAGTTTCTTACATTTTCACGCAATGAATAAAAAACCAAAGATCGATTAATCGAATACCGTTAACATATGAAATTATGATAAGCCTCACAGCTTAGTAGTAACCCTGCCTTCTGCGTCGTGGATTCGATTCCCACCCAAGACAAACATTTCTGTGACGAACATAGATGTTTGTTTTCGTCTAGGTGTTAATATGTATGTACTTACAAAAAGTATATAAGTAGGTTAGTATCAAAATCCGTTTGGTTCCCATAATACAAGCTATGCTTACGTTGCTTAGGAAATAGATGGCGCTGCGTGAAATTCTCATCAATATTTATTTGTGGACATGTCACACAGCGCCATCTAGCCCCAAAGAAATTTAAGCATAGCTTGTATCATGGGAAAATTTAATTTTTATTAATTTTATTTTGGTCAATTCGGACCAATGGCCGAAAATGAAAACCGGTTGAATCCGAAAGACCCAAAATCGGCGGAGTAGTTCGCGTGTCTGGCTCCACGTAACGTAGCAGTGTTACGCGTAACAGTTTCGTTATCACCCATCGATAACGGGTAACCGTCGCGGCGGTGCCACAATAATAAGTCCGTATCGCCGCCGCCGCCGCCGTTATCAAAATGAGAATTCTTATATTTGAACGGCCGCGCCCGCGCAAGTTAATTTACAAGCCCGTTATAGGGTTGTCGCTTCACACTACTATAGTCGTTAGGGATTGTAAATATTAGAGATTACAATTATACAAACTCCAAAGAGGAGTCCCTTCTTTAGGGGTTTCCTGTCTATTCTTCCCATTGAGGGTCGGGTTTGACCAGGCGTCAAACAATACGATAATTATGTACGCGTGTCCTGATATTTTGAACATTACATATTAACGTTTCCAAGTTTACTTTATGAATTCTGTTTTTTTTTTCTACTTTAAGATACAGCAGACATACAATTCTGACTTCAAGACTCTTCAATTGAGTTATTTGTCTTCGGTATCTTGTAAATCTTGCGGAAACTTTAAGTAACTTTGTACACCGAAATCCACGTAGGGTAATTGCAGATAGTAATTCAAATATCTGTTCAAAAAGGCAATCAAAGCCGGTTGCAGGAACCAAAGCGCAAACAAGTAACCTAATCTATGTTTTTGATTTATAGGTAATGTTAAACTGACTTCTAACGTCAAAAAGTCAAGACTCTGAACAGAAAAGACTTTATTTCCTCTTTAAGTGATTGGTTACTTTCCTCTTAATTTTTGAAGGTGCTTAGAAGATATGCTTTTTGTACGCATCAAAACAGCTTTGAAATCGTTAAAAAGTTACAGCTTTACAGCAGTCTTTCATTTTTTACAAAACACTCTGCGTAATTCCATATAATTTAATGCCTACGCTCAGGTATCACAGAGCTTCATCAGAATTTAAGGATTCGAACACCACGTTTATTAATAATTTTCCGTCAATAAATTGAAAATTTATTTCAGAAATAACTTCATTATTCGGATCGCGATATCAATTTGCTCAGGCTGCAAAATTTAATATTATTCCCGCCGCCAGCCGCCAGTACGAGGCAGCCCTGCACTGCATACCGACCGTCCTGAATGGTCCGGTTCGTTACTATGACGTCATCGGTTAGGCAGCCGTGTCACAGAAGCCATACTTTAGACCCGCCACTGGCGAGTGACTAATCGCTGACTGCGGTTTGCATTGCCGGTTCAATTTACGATCGGATGGTACGGTCGATGCTCATACAGCAATCGTGACCGAATACGACAGGGACACGAGCTAATATTGTTTTGAGTGAACGGGCGAGGTGAGTGCAAGGAGCATAAATTAAGGCTAATGAATGACTTATTGTGTGAGGGACAGGAAATTATTATTGGTAGGACGGTCGGGTTACGAGGGGGGTTACAAATGTAACATAAGTGAGTTAGTCGTTTGTCCAGTCAGACTTTCAAACTTGAGTTCAATAATGGTACTAAACAATTTACCAGACAAGAAAATACATACTAAAAGGTCACTGACACGCGAGACTTATAACCAGAAAAGCTAAATAATTATCCGCTTTTTGTCGACATAATCAGTTTACCTCATAAACTCCTGTTTAGCATAAAACGTGTGTAATGGCATACAATTTCCATTTCCGACCGCATTCGAGTCATACTTGCTAGATATTATCCTACGAAATGAAGAGGATAAACTCGGGATCAACAAATGCGAGTTCGCAGTACGCAGAAAAGCATGCTCTTCTCGCATTCGCAAGGTATTTTGTCGTATACCGTTACTCGCATGCTGTTTTGTGACCTAGTTCGGTATGACTAAAAAGATGCTTGCTCTTGATCTGATGGTAATGCGTAAGTTGCATTAGCAATGATATACTACATTGTATACATATTATTTCTAATCTTTTTCTGTTTAAATTATTAAAATTCTTTTACAATAGTTTACGCAAATGATTAGATTTAATTTTTGAAATGGTGGTACAGAAACCGGAAGTTTTATAATGTAACTATTATTTTTTCTTTTACACATTGTGGTTTATTTATCATTTTAATGTCGTCTGCTTTAACTTTAATAATTTTTCTTATATGTTATCATCTAGTACTTCTTATTGTTGTATAACTTAACTCTTTTTATATATTTTATAATATTCTCTATGTTCATCTTATTACTATAATTGCAAATGTTTTTCTTCATATAAATGCGTCACCTCACCGCAGCCCTGTGCTGAAAATCAGCGCTGCAACATGTTGCAGCACACGCTGAGCTCGGGGCTTTTTATACAAGTATATGTACGCGACAACGATCATCAGTCGTATGTCTGTGTGTCTTTTTCTTTCTTAAATTGTGTTGTGGTGTACATTTTGTATTTGTATAAATAAACTTTATTCTTTCTTTATACATAATAAGTGGATCAGCGTGAACTTATGTCAAAGTCAAAAACTTTATTTCCATAGAATTCATAAAGAAATGGCTTGGAAACGTCAATAATATTCAAAACATAAGGTCACGCGTACTTATCGATAAGTTTGACGCCTGTTGAAACCCTATCCGACCCTCCATGGGGAGAACAGTCAAGAAACCCCTAGTGGAGGGATTCCTTATGTGATATACATTATGTGTGATTGGGTGCTAGTTCCTATATACAAGATATTTAAATGTCTTTGTTTAGGTTCTAGCTGTTTCACTAAAATTGTTACTATAACTTAAGCATAACTATTTTTAAGTTTTTTTGTTTACTTTGTAAGGTGCGAATAAATTATTATTATTTTAAGTTAGTTATATGAAATGTTTCCAACCCTGTTGTCTGTGATTACAGACAGACCAAAATAGAAATCAAATTTATTTCCATTGAACAACAAATCTGGAAATTCGTGGTACGGGTATATTTTCTCTCGTGTAATCGTCTTATGTGTATCGTTTAATCGTATTTAGAGGCATGAATGAATTTACAAAATATTTTTCTTAACTCTTACTCTACAATATAATATACGGGGCCCCCAGGCAGGGGCCCGAACGTGAAATGTTATTCACAATATCACTTCCACTCTTATAGGTCGTACTTCCAAAATATCATAAATCTTATACATTCTCTGTTCTGTATGTATTAATTTTCATACATGATCAATATGTTTTAGCCATTTATTTATTTAAATTAATTAAATAATTAAATTAATAAAAAAATTAATTTTTTAATAGATCATCAACATTGGGCCCACATATTGTGATATAAGGCCTGTCTAGGGCCAGGTACCACTGTATCCTAGATACCGGATTAATAGTCGACCTATTGATTAATTCCGTAGACACCAGCCATTGTGAACCAACAAACAATGGGTTTAGTCGTGGTCACGATCACCTTTCACCAGCAGCGGCTATCGGCTATTATTCCTCACCTTAGGAGCCTTAACTTCATGAAACCAGTAAAAATAGTAGAAAATAATATACCAAGTTTGTTCGGGGACTGCCACTATACCCATATCTGCCGTTAAGCAGTAATGCTAGTTAGGTTTCAAAAGTGTGGTTGCCGGTGAAATTACAACCACTTGAGATATCATCCTTCGAACCATGCGACTTGGGTCTTGTTTTACCTAAGAGAGTACCCAAGACGAGCTTTGTATGAGCAGAGGTTACAATTTAACACCACGTGGGCCAACTGCTCGTTCCGTAACTTTATTACATAATATATATTACTTACGGTAAAGTTACGGAACGAGCAGTTGGCCCACGTGTTGTTAAGTGTGACAATTAAGTGACAGGAATTATATATATATTTCCTGTCTCTTTCGGTCTGCTGACGTTCAAAAGAGACGTCAAATTTACAATCAGTGTTCGGTTTTTTTTATAATGGTGAATATTTCACACAGCGCCATCTAGCCCCAAAGTAAGCTAAGCATAAATTCAAATTCAAATTCAAATTCATATATTTGCGAAACATAGGTATATAAAATAGATATTCAAATAGATTGTGGTACAGCCATGTTTCTGCTAACAGCATGCAAATTATTTAACTTAAAACTAAACACAACGATACAGTTTCAAAAATGTCAAAATGTTAATGTCAAAAATTAAAATTAAATAATGATCCGAATTGTCATAATATGATTAGGCAAAAGTTATACACATTTAGTTTAGTTTAATTAATAATACATTTATATAAATTTGTCTTGTAAAAATTCGGATACACTGTAATATGCTTTTTCTACCAACAGTTTCTTAATCTTAAATTTAAATAAGTCAACTGTCATAGCTTGTATCATGGGGACCAGACAACTGATATAATACTCATATACTTTTCTTTTGTAAATACATACATATAATACATATTAACACCAAGACACAGGACAAACATCAATGTTACAAATGTCACATAAATGTTTGTCCTGTGTGGGGATCGAACCCACGACCTACAGCGCAGAAGGCAGTTACTACCAACTGAGCCATGAGGCCTGCCTATGCAAGCAGGGTTACCTACTTCGCTACAAAGCCGTCGGTCTATGAGACTGGTCCAAAAGTTTTGAACTGGAATGCTTTCAGAGTTTGAGTAGAGATGAAGATAATGTTTGTTAATGAAAACCACCAAAGTTTATATGGGTCTAAAAGTTTTGTTTAACAATATACGAGTTCCAAATATATTTATTTTAACTTAGGATTTTGATTTTAATTTAGTTTCGATTTTTATATACTGTAGCTATCGTAGGTACAAAATGTATAGAAATAGAGGGAAAATCCAAATAATTGCGCCTTTTACTCTGAAGACAGAGATAATTCCTTGGTTCTGATACTCTATTAACGGTTACATTATTATGCGAACATAGACATGACAAAGGGTGATGTCATCGCTTACCCAGGACTAGCTAGCCCATTCAAACAGTAAATATTTATCTACCTAGTTATTTATTTATTTATTATATAATAAAAGTACATTTCAGATTTTAAAATAACATATCTTAAAAACTATACTTAGCTTATCTAAGATGTGAGGATGTATATTTATATTACCACAGCAAGACAAGGTCTCTTATGTATGTCAATCCATTTATATTTGTTATTTTTGCAAAAAAACATTTTCTGAACTTGTCTACCTGGGTCCTGGGTGGCCAATTCCAAAATTTAAACATACTTCGGTACAAAACTAATCCGCACTACCTGAGAATCTCAGATACAAAACTATTTCAATTTACAAATATCTACTTGAGACTGAGTCGGCTCGATAACTCATCTTGTAGGTTAGGTAGAGATACTTAGAATCACTTACTAGACACTTTGGTACTGGGGATATTCCGCTGTAGATATACTTATTTGGATATAATACTTTAAAAAAAAAATTGTGAACATTTCACACAGTAGCCTGAAAATAAGCATAGCTTGTACTATGAAAACCAAACAACTGATATACATCTGTGTCCTCACACAATGTTTGTCCAGGGAATTGAACCCACGACCTAGCGCCAGAAGGCAGAGTTAAGTACTACCATCTCCTCTTTCTCTAGATCTTTTTAACTAGAATATAAAAAGGTCACTACGAAACTGAACATTGAACCATTGGTTATTATTTTCTTTGGTGGTCATTAGGCGACCACATTATATTTTTAATTTGGACGGAAATGGTATCCATTGGCCGCGGTTGGCCGTGACAACGCGGGCTTTTGGTGAGAGCGAAGGGCTCTTAACTGGTAAAATTTTACAGGCGCCAAAAGGTACTCTCGCTTCTAGAGAGTAGGGGACCACGACAGTGTAATAACAGGAAATAGATATGAACATACAACAAAAACGAGTTGGTAAACAACGAGCGATTAAGTTATCGATTTGTTTTTCACTTTACCAACTAATTAATTAGGTTATTACAAGTTATTTTAAGACGAACATACGTCGTAGTCTTTGAACAAAGGCGGATCTGCAATACAGTAACTTTACAGTGGAACACTTTAAAGTTTTTTGAATTAGAGTTAATGTGATATTTTGAATACGGCTAGTCTTAACATCGTCAAATTTGGATATGTAAAACTGTAATAAGATTTTCTATGATATCGATTTTTTTTTATGTAATACAGCTACAGAACGTTTTAAGAGCAGTAGAACTCGCCAAGTTCGTCCGGGGAAGTACTGCCACCATGCCCTTTTCTGCCGCCAAGCAGTAACGCATTCGCGTTACTGTGTTCCGGTTTGAAAGGTATGGTTGCCGGTGAAATTACAGGCACATGAGACATTCCACCTTCACGTCTCACATTTACGGGCGCATACGATGCGACTTGGGTCTTGTCATAACTAGTATGGGAGGACCCAAGTCGCATCAGCTGTTATGGGCCGAGGTTACCACTTAACACCAGGTGGGCCGTCGGCTCGTTCCGTAAATGTATCCTACATAAAAAAAAAAAAAGAACGAGCTGACCTGATGTTAAGTGGTAACCTCAGCCCATAACAAGCGATGCGGCTTGGGTCCTCCCCTACTAGGTACGGCAAGACCCAAGTCGCAATGTATGCGCCCGTAACTCTGAGACGTGTAGGTGGAATGTCTCGTGTGCCTGTAATTTCACCGGCAACCACATCTTTCAAACCGGAACACAGTAACGCGAATGCGTTACTGCTTGGCGGCAGAAAAGGGCATGGTGGCAGTACTTCCCCAGACGAACTTGGCGAGAGTTCTACTGCTCTTAAAATCTCTTTAAATTGTGCAAATACTAAAATTATGTATATTTATCACGCCTCAGGCTCAGAAGGAAACCTTAATTTGCTGTTTTTATGTACACTATGGGGCATCGAGATTGCTTATAATTATTATTAGCAGTAAGGCCATTGGCTTACTTATTAAAAATGTATACGTAATCCTATTTTAGTTATTTCACGTGGCGCCTCATTTGACACGTAATAATAGGTTTTAGAATATTTGGAATTTACCTATAGGAATAAGGTTGTTTTTAAATATCATCAGTGTGAATAGGCAATTGCTGAATAAAATATGACTTCATTGATCGAACAATGATTATTTAAAGGACTTCTGTACATTTTTACCCATTGGTATCCTATCACGTAAGAAAGAAATGTATACATTTATTGACACGCAAATTATACATGGTAGGTACAAAAGAAATCATTAGAAATAAAACATAATATAGGTTAACTTTACAATGTGTAGCTACAATAACACAGGTAGACAACAGACAACCATAACTAAGTATAAAAATATGTAATAACTGGAACAAACAAAAACTGGAAAAATGGTGTTCAAAAATAACCGTTAGATACCCTAATACAATGAACATATAGGGGAAATGGGGACTCTTGGCCAAACCTACATTTCTAAGTAAATTTATATTCGACTCATAGCTCAGTTGGTAGTAACCCTGCCTTCTGCGTTGTAGGTCGTGGGTTCGATTCCCACCCAGGAGAAACATTTGTGTCGAACATAGATGTTCGTTCTTTGTCTGGGTGTTAATATGTATTATATGCATGTATTTCAAAAAAAAAACATTTGTCTGGTTCCCATGACACAAGCTATGTTAGCTTACTTTGGGGCTAGATGGCGCTGCGTGACATGTCCACCAATATTTATTATTTACCTAACCTACACTTATTCGCCTTCTTGTAATGCTTTAGTAAATACACAGGTGAGTGGCGTCGATAATGATACGTATGTATTGATAATATATATCAGTGAAGTACATACTAGGTAGATAGTGGTTGTTATCGGAATCCCTATATATTCATTCAATACACGCTATCGAAAATTAGTCATACTTTTTTCCAGAAATTCAGGTAAGCGCGTTTCCAATCAACACCACGTCCTGGTTTTAAAATGTTTCTAGAAGCGAAACAAAAGCCCATAGACAAAGGCCGTGAATCCTGTGTACCTAAGAACTGAACGAAGAGAGAAAAGAGGTTTTTACCTTTTGTGTATTGCGCTGACGCCGCCACCGCAACGGAACACAACAGAAGCGCGGCAAAGATGCCTGTCTCACTCCCGCGCACCATCATGTTCTAACTTTATTACAATTTCAAACACGTCACTGTTGCAAAAACTCGTCACAAACTCCAATAACTCTCTCGCGACGTCTCGAAGCACATACACACACTATCTCACATAGAAAACGCACCATTTGAAAATATCCGTTTATTTATCCGATAAGGTAGGTTGCCGTTTCACAGTCGCGGGACGCGAGCAGGTAAGACGATAGAGCCTATTATATTACAATGACTTAAAACTACTTATACGAAGCGTTCTAACTTTACTAAGCACTAAACTTCAGTTCCGACACGGTAATACTCCAGGTTTTTATGTTTGGTAACTTCACATATTTTCGTAAAATAATTTCGAAGTTGAGAGTTAGCGGACGAGACGCGAGACACGACCGCCCGGCGCATCGTTCGCCTCAAACTGGCATGAAGTGAGCGAACAATCAACAAGTTGCGGAGAGCGCGCGGCCCGTTGCGCTCGGAGCATGCGCGTTTCGCGGCTATGTTCATACTCGACCAGCATACATTGTTGACACCCCTCCCCGCGGACGCTGATGCCGCGGCCGCCCGCGCCTCCCCGCGCTCGCCTGCGGCCGCGGCTTGCCGGCCGGCAAACTTGAACCGGTGCGACTGGTTTGTTTTCGCGCAAAAACGAATATAAGCGAGCTCGTAGCCTGTTCCGAGAGGTGTAGGGCCTATTGCACTCTACCTAGGAATATACACCTAATTAAGTAAGTACCTACCTGTCTAGCCTTTTATTACCTAAATAAGTATGCACCCATTTCAGATTGATGCGAGGTTTTATTATCCACAGAGGACAGTTGGTATGAGATTCTTCCCGTTATCAGACAAATTCTGTTTATCTACTGTGTAGTTAGACATACAGGTTTTTTTTTTATTGAGACTTTTGGCTGGCAACCAGGTCATGGTAACGTAGGTACCTATGAATTACTTGCGACCCGCCTGGTCTTGAAAGTTCATAAGTTTTTTCGATTTGGTCGTCAAACATCGGCATAGTTCAACCAATTTCAAACCATATATTTTTTCTCAATTGTGGAATATATTTTGTAACAAATGGGTTCAATGGACTATTGCTTGCAATGTGTGTGGCGAAACGTATAATTTGAGGAAATACTACATGTCAATACATACTAAAGTCTTGTCATTTTAAAACAAAGTTAGCATATTTGCAGTTTGTAAACATGCAGAAATAGAATCCATTGAAACAGCAAATTCAGCGCCCTCAAAAACTGTTACCGGCATTTTGTTTGTCATGACATCTTGTTTTCGATTGTCTATGTCAGACGAAAACTGATTTTATTGACCGCATAAATTCATCAATTTGATAAAACATGTTTCTTAAATTTTTCTGAATTTGTATAAATGTATTTAATAATTATTAGTTTTGGGAAAATATATCGGTAGACATATTAAGGTAAGATATTTTTCGACGAATATCGATACTCTAGATAAATATTTATTTATTTATTACATTATTTGACAATCCCTCGTTTGATAGTTGGATGCTAAGTAGTGTAGTTACTGGTACAAGGGACGTTCTACCTTCATGTCTCAGAGACACGGACGCAATCCAATGCACATTGGGTCTTCCAATGCCTAAGTAATAAAGGACCCAAGTCGTATTGCTTTTGCCAAGGGCAAAGGTAACTAAAAATTAACATAAAGCGAGTCTTGCTCGTTCAATAATCTCTTATTTTTCTCATATTTAATAACAAAATCCTTATATCAATTGAACAATCCAATTCATCTGCCTTGGCGTATGACATTTTTGTGAGCAATGGTTACCACATCACTACTCAATCCGTCACTTATCGATTAAAATTACTCATTAAAAATATAAGAAGTAAGTTTTCTAAGTGGAACTTAGGTAGGTATGTACCTTATGTACTACATAATAACCGTAACCTAATAAATAAACGTATCAGAATTCCTACAGTAGTTTCTGAAGTTCACCTTTAGACAGACAGCATTACAGGCTGCAAAACAATCGTCTCTGTACTCTTGATGCTGACTGTACAGATGTTTAATAAAGAAAACACTTGAGTAACTCCTTATCCTATATTTCAACGTACTTAAGTGACGTAAGCTAATTTTATGATGATAAATGGCTAACATTCGATAAAACAGTGCTGAAACTGTACGTTTTCGTCTTCGTTTTGGACACATCTGGATTCTACGTCGAAGTTTTCCTGCAATAAAACAAAAATCGTTACAAATGCTTGCTAAGCACACACATAAGAGCAGTAGAACTCACGCCAAGTTCGTCCGGGGAAGTACTGCCACCATGCCCATTTCTGCTGCCAAGCAGTAACGCGCTCGCGTTACTGTGTTCCGGTTTGAAAGGTGTGGTTGCCGGTGAAATTACAGGCACAAGAGACATTCCACCTACACGTCTCAGAGTTACGGGCGCATACGATGCGACTTGGGTCTTTTCGTACCTAGTAAGGGAGGACCCAAGTCGCATCGGTTGTTATAGGCAGAGGTTACCATTTAACACCAGGTGGGCCGTCGGCTCGTTCCGTAACTGTATCACATAAAAAAAAAACTTATTTACAAGTTTTCGACTGTATCGCAGATGAGTAGAGAACGGAAAGTTTGATTTTTACTTAACACACAAATCTATGCCTTAACCGAGCACTGAAGCCCAGACTCCTCTTGGTAAAACATTATATCGCAAGTGGCATTTGGAAGAATTGGCCATTGTCGTATCGAAGCTCTATAGCTCTACAGCTCATTATGACATTGGGTTCTTTGAATGCACATAGGTAAGTATAGGTACCTACCTACCGTGCTACTTACACGTCAGCGCCAATGACTTTTATATGTGATACAGTTACGGAACGAGCCGACGGCCCACCTGGTGTTAAGTGGTAACCTCTGCCCATAACAACCGATGCGACTTGGGTCCTCCCCTACTAGGTACGACAAGACCCAAGACGCATCGTATGCGCACGTAACTCTGAGACGTGTTGGTGAAATGTCTCATGTGCCTGTAATTTCACCGGAAACTACACCTTTGAAACCGGAACACGTTACAGCTTGGCGGCAGAATTGGGCATGGTGGCAGTACTTCCCCGGACGAACTTGTCGTGAGTTCTACTGCTATTCTGAATGAACTGTGCTTATGAAAACTTGTGTGCTCACATTGGCGTAGTAAAATCTGTTCCTAGTCTGCGCTCCTATGCCGCAGCCGCCGACGTCTGGCACGCACTGTGACCATTCACCCCACTCGCTCAGGTCGCATCGGGAATCTAGTTTCTGCCTGGACTCGCTGACTATAGGATCTGCTTGTGGTTCGCTAAAAATAAGTTGTTATTAATGCGTTTAAAAAGTAGGTAAAACTTGGGTTGGTTGTAGGTAAAGCTTGGTAATTTAGGAATTCGAGGTACTTTTTGCTCATGTAAGTATGTGTTTATTACAGTAGGCCTGTTAGATAAGTTTAGAACTTCCTTCAACGGGTTAGAACCAATAAATTTTTAATTGTGTGAACTATAATAATAATATTGGTGGATAGGTAATTCACACAGCTCCATCTAGCCCTAAACTAAGCATAGCTTGTACTATGGAAACCAGACAACTGATAGAATACATGTATACGTTTTTGTAAATATATACATATAATAGATATTTACACCCAGACACAGAACAAACATCTATATTCGTCACACAAATGTTTGCCCTGAGTGGGAATCGAACCCACGACCTACAGCGCAGAAGGCAGAGTTATTACCAACTGAGCTGTGAGACCTGTATAATAATAAAATCCTTGAATGACCTGAAAGGCGAATCTTGGCCTGATTAGAAGAACTGAAATTGAATAGATTCAATATAAAAGTATTTTATATACCTATGTGACTGAAAATTTCCTTGATCCCTTCTCTTACCAGAAAGGGACCTAAAGTCTATCTGATTTAAATTCCTGAACCCGCCAAAATACTTATAGGTGCTATTCAGATAGCTGCTCTACATTTAATAGGTACGTCCTAGAATCTAGGACCACCAGTATTAGCTATAAGTTACCCACTATCTATCTCCATCCGTCATTTTGAGATAAGTATGCATATGAAATATAAATTATCATAGTAAATATTATAATTGTAAATAAAAGTTTTACATTAATAGGTACCGAGTGAAATATTGTTTTTCTATTCAGAAAATAACTTCCCCACAATTTTTTACGTATGAACGGAGTCGGTTACTTACTCTGACGATTCTTCATCTTCTTCAACATTTTCTTCTTCACTGACAGTTTCTGAAAATAATACAAATCGTATGGAATAGCTACCATGTGCCTAGATTTACTGTGGATACTCCTAGTAATTTAGGAATTTTATCATATTTATCCTTGGGTGGTTATTGCTCTCATTAATTACTAGGCGCTTATAAACTGCTCTTGGAGACAATAGGTACGTGGTTTAAACATGTTTATTTTGTACTAGCTTTGCCCCTCGACTTCGTCTGCATTATATGTTTATTATTATTTATTCAATACTTAGTCTTCGCAGCAGCGTAAAATATAATATCAATTGTAAAATATTCATAAGATTAAAAACGCAAATATATGATGTAACGATTAATGTGAATATGTGCATACCTACCTACTTGAGTCTTTAATCCATGCATTATTATCATCATCTGAAACTCATCTTTGTCTACGTATAATGCGTAGAAACTCAAGTTTTTGTTCACTTCAACAAGCGTTCCTTTGTACCAATACATCTCATAAATTGTAGAAACTAGAAAAGATGTGGTCCATCCCTGAGTCGCAGAATAAACTATTTTATAGCTCTTAAGACACTAATTAGAATTAAAGCTAAAAATAATGATTAAATATTTTGATAATTTTGGTGATGAGAAACCTTTCTTTGCGAATTAATTATGTTTACCGAGTAAAATGATAATGCTAAACTTACCCGTTGCGTTGCCACACTCGGACTCATCCAGAGGGTATACATCCAGCCTCCTGACAGTCAGAAGTGCGAACGCGTGCAAATCGTTCAGATTCATCTGGTAGAAAGGAGATTCCTTGTTGAAAGAGCCCACTTCCACACGCTCTATGTTATCTTGAGTTAAGACTGTCTCCGACTGGAAGAAATATTACTTAGGTATAGAAATATATAAGTTTCATCGGCCTTATAGCTTAGTAGTAACTCAGCCATCTGCGCTCTGGCTCGTGGGTTCGATTCCCACACACGGCAAAAATTTCTGTGACGAACATAGATGTTTGTTCCACATTATAAATAAATATATATACCTTCTACGTATCTACATTATATATATAAAATGTATGTATAACTTTCCTGTTAGTGATCAGGTTCCCGTAGTATTAGCTATAGTACTACCCGTAGTAGTTTGGGGCTAGATGGCATTGTGTGAAATGTCCACCAATATTTATTTAGCTGACGATTCGCAAAAAGGTTAGCCGCTTCACTAAACCCCACTATTTTCTATTCGGGTGGAATAAAGTTCAGCCATTACTTATCTATCTATACATATAATAAAATTGTAGAAAAGTGGTGTCTGTACAATGGAAATATATAAAAAAAAAGTAGCAGGGGTTGTTATTATATCGATGCCGAACCCGAAATTGTAATTAATATTTTTTTTGTCTGTTTGTCTGTGTGTTTGTGCACGCTAATATCAGAAACGGCTTATTCGATTTAGATACGGTTTTCACTAATATATTGTAGTAAGCTTCACTTAACATTTAGTGTTTATTTCATGTCAATCGGTTCATAAATAAAAAAGTTATGTCAATTTAAAGAATCACGGCGAACATTTTTAACGTACAGAGTACGTACTACACGCCTCGCGCCTGAGCGTCCGTGGCTATATAAAGCGCGCTGAGAGCCGCGCCGCTCGCTGCCATAAGGATTCAGTTATTCAAAATATGCTGCCCGAAAAGTCACTATTCCACGCGAACGAAGTCGCGGGCACAGCTAGTTTCTATAATAAACCTTAGATTTGTGAACCACAAAAGAGTGGAATCTTCCCTTAGACTAATCTGTTATTGAGGCCGTCTGCATGTTTCATTAATCATTAGTATAAAAATAGTCGATGGAAAGAAAATTATCATTTAATTAACTCGCACAGTGAAAATTGGCTTGGGGACTCAATTCAATTAGATTTACTTGGACCTACTGAAAGTTACTGGAACTTTTAATAAAGATATTAAAAACGAATTCTTTGGTTATAGTTCAAATTTAGTTTTACGTCTGTCATTTGTGATTCTTTGAGCAAATGGATTTATGAACAGAACATTCAAGATGTACCGAAAATGGTTTTTATTTGAAACGAATTTTATTGTTCTTTAATTCAATAAGAATGTTTCCAAATAGAGAAAATAACTTTCTAAGATTTCGTAGCTCTGTGTACTTCTGATATAATGAATTTAAATTTGAACATAATTTTAAGTTCAGCTAGTGAGCACTTTTGTGTTTCTCGTTTGCTGCACCTGAAACAAAATCTGCCTTCTCCCACATGGAGACATCGATCAATCAAGTCGTACTGTCCCGTGTGGCTGGGGAAGACTGATGTTCGCGAATTTCCTAAGTGCTGCCATTTTATCTCTGTATAACATCGAGATGCGTTTTTTTACATTATTTATATAGTGCCAGAATATATAAATGAGTTTCGGTGGCCACACTTGTGGGCTAGATCTAGTAAAGGAAATGTGTGTCTACGTATAGTTACTTGACAGCAGAACAATGCTTTCCTTCCTTATCGAAACTTCATCTCGATCGAACGAAACGATTTGTAATAAAAGTATCTTATCCGTCACTAGAGCAGTAGAACTCACGCCAAGTTCGTCCGGGGAAATACTGCCACCTTGCCCAATTCTGCCGCCAAGCAGTAACGCATTCACGTTACTGTGTTCCGGTTTAAAAGGTGTGGTTGCCGTTGAAATTACAGATACATGAGAGATAGTGTGCATAAAGGTATGGATGCAACGAGAAATTTAACTACCATTTTCTGGTATTAAATAGTACGGATTTTATCCTAACAACGCATACACAATTCCATGTCTACAGGATCAAGGGATCAACCAGCCTGGATTGTTACCTCGTAAGACACCCCGCCCCTGGTGCCTGCGTCCCAAGGATACAGCGGCACGGTAAACTCATCCAACCACTGGTTCTTGACGCACAGTTCGAACTGCGTCATGCCGAGGAACCAGTCCGGCGAGGGTCTCATCCCCACCACCACGGAGAAAAGGTGGTGGACTCTGTCCACCCGGAACAGGGAGTGGGAGGGCTCGAACATGTCCGGGTGGTGGCGCCGCTTGCCACGGATCAGCGTCCGCGTACCACCCTCTACGCTCATCTGGTCACGAAGAAATTCTACTTAGTAAATTAAAAATTATAAATTCGACTTATTACAGTAAAACGAAGTGATCATGATCTTTGTTGGATCGCTGAAATGTAATAATAATAATATTAATTTATGTCGAGCGACAACTCAAATTTACGGAAAATTTTCAATTTGTAGTGTTTTTTTTTTTGGTGTAATACAGTTACAGAACGAGCTGACGGCCCACCTGGTGTTAAGTGGTAACCTCAGCCGATAACAAGCGATGCGGCTTGGGTCCTCCCCTACTAGGTACGGCAAGACCCAAGTCGCAACGTATGCGACTGTAACTCTGAGACGTGTAGGGGGAATGTCTCGTGTGCCTCACGATGTATTTCTTCAGCGGGAGCTTAAGCTCATTATGTCTGGCCTCACACACAGTTGGTAGTAACCCTGCTTTTTACGCTGTAGGTCGTGGGTTCGATTCCCACTCAGGACAAACATTTGTGTGACGAACACAGGAGTTTGTTCTATGTCTGGATGTCGTTGTGATTGTCTGGTACCCATGATACAAGCTATGCTGAGCTTACTTTGGAGCTAAATGGCGCTGATTTATGAAATGACCACCAACTTTTTTTTTATTATTTATATTATTATAGCATTATTCATAATCGAGTAGTATTCAATTTTCTAAACTAGTTTCCTGACGATTCATGATTTTCTTCTTTTGGCAAGCGCATAATATATAATAATCTCTATAATAGTTTATAATAGTTTTTTCTTATTCTTCGCAGATTTCACTTGGAATGGATAGAAATAGGAAGGATATTCGATGTACTTTAAAGATTTCATAGGGTCCAGCACCCCATAGTAGCTGTAGAGCGCTTCAATTAAGACAAGATATTGTTAGAAAATACATGCGTTTTTACGACATAACTGAAGTCATCTTGTCAAAACACAGACTTGAACACACTTACCTCATTAATAATTTCCCTCTCCAGCACAGTGGTGTTTGCGTCTTCCAGCAGGACCTTCAGACCTTCCCTGGCCTTAGTGCTGGGCTTCCACAGGAGGAAGTTGTAGTCATGGGAAGCCCCCACCATGTGGGTGTACCCGTTTTCATCAGGCTTGGTTGGGTAGTGACGAGGGTGGGCTACACGGGACCATTTACCGTTGAATATCACCTGTTTGACGAAGGCACAATAGGACATTCCCTTTTTATTTGATTCCTAGTTTTTTTTTTTGATATAGCTACGAAACGAGTCGACGGCCCACCTGGTGTTAAGTAGTAACCTCGGCCCATAACAACCGATACGACTTGGGTCTTCCCCTACTAGGTACGACAAGACCCAAGTCGCATCGTATGTGCCCGTAACCCTGAGACGTGTAGGTGGAAGGTCTCAGTAATTTCACCGGAAACCACACCTTTCAAACCGGAACACATCTATATATATATATATTTGTTTATACTGCTTTTTGTTGGCGATAATTTTGAATAATCTTCAAGAAGTTATAATAAAACAGCATTAATAATCATACAGGAACAATAAATTAAGAATATTTTATTGGTATATTTTGATAAACTCAGGTAAATCTTGCTTGGTCAACTTTTGCTTCATCTTTGCAATAATATCATTTTCTTTAACAATTTTTTTTTAATTTTACTGAAATTTCAAAAACTTTTTACTATTATTTACAGTCTGTAATACGATTCCATGGTTCGCTGTTAGCATGGAACTACTTGGTAAAAAAGAAAAATATCAGACAAATTTCAGGCTCTCGTGTTATAAGTCTAAATAAGTTTTACAATTTGTTACATTTTACCATGTTATATTTTAATAAATTAATTAATATTATTATTACACATCCGAGAACAATCTTTATTACCACATTATATTTGTCCGGCTAAGAACCAAGTCCAGCACTTATTTTAAATCAAGTTGACTACCTCACCACCTTTACGACTAAACCTATTCCGTATAAGTGATTAACGATGAGAAGAATATAATCAAGGGCCTGGACTCACCTCATACCTAGCCTCACTGCAAAGGTTGCATTTATCAGTAGCGGGAAAAGGGGAGCTGTCTTTCGCTGGTCGTACTTCTTTAATCAGTGTTATGTTCAGGTTTTCCCCCTCGAACCAAACCTCCTCGTTTTCCGCCACCATCGCTCGGATCCTCACTCTTTCTGTCATCTTGGGAGACACCCAATGAACCTGTTGGAACGCATGACATGAAAACATGATATAATAAATATTGGTGGACGTTTCACACAGCGCCATCTAGCCCCAAAGTAAGATAAGTTTCTAGCTTGTATCATGGAAACCAGATATAAGAATTAAATACTTTTTTGTAAATACAATGCATATAAAAAATATCAATATAACACAGCACAAACACCTATGTTTGTCACACATATGTTTGTCGTGGGTGGGAATCGAACCCACGACCTACAGCGCAGAAGGCATGGACCAACTGGCTGTGAAGCCAGTCTCAATATGGAGGCCAAATCTTACAATAACACTAACAGTAAGGTTTCACCCTTAATTATAATATTGTAGCAATAGGTGCTACTGCTATGTTATTACACCTATCAAAATACCCAATCTTAGCTTTCCAACCAGCGCGATACTGAATAAACCGGCGAACTACGAGTAAGTTCTTCTGTACCAGAAAAGTTTTTCCTCTGGAATTCAAGTATGGCTGGTTTTTGTAATTAGTAGTATTATTTTAATTAGCACCATAAACGCGCCTAATTTGACGCATGTTTTTACGGAAAACAAAAAAAAAATGCGTTTTAAAAACCTTTTTGTAGGGTTTGCTTTTTGTTACCTTTTTTATTATTATTTGTTGGAACTCAACATATGTCTGGTTCCATGATACAAGCTATGCTTAGCTTCCTTTGGGGCTAGATGGCGCTGTGTGATATGTCCACCAATATTTATTATTGCTATATTGGGTCACAACACTTAGAGCAACGCCATGCAAACTCTATCGCAGCCCCATCAGTGTAATCTAAAACAATTATACACTTACTTCAACATTTGTTTTCTCTGAATTGTCGAAGTTCTCTACCGCGTTGACGCATCGCTCGCTGTGTCTTGACTGCAGGATGTCCAATGTCTTCAGGCTGCCCACCAGCCGCGCCTTCTGCCCGGTATTGAGGTTTTTATCCATGTCAGGATCCTCTGCCACGATCATGAACCAGCGGAAGGTGCGGCTCGGGTCGGTGGACGTGAGCGACACTTAAAAGATGGACCGTTTAATAATAGAATTTAATGTTTTGTTACTATTTATATTATTAGAAACCAAGTTAAAAATCTTCTGGGTGATCTGAATATTACAACAACAGGTTTGCCCGTAATTTTCTTACACATTTTTTATTTGCATTGCACCAGAAAAATATGGAAAAAGGATTTTCCATTTTTTTTCTGGTATTCTGTCTTCCACTATTTTGTGGGAGGGAGGTATGGACTGAAAATTATATTATTGCCCTGGGATCATCTCGGGGGCAATTTCCCCACGTTGGCTCATTTAAAAATTTGGATTTGGAATTGGATTAACCAAAGCGCCTTTTAAAATAAGCGTAACGAGTAGGTACGAGGCAATATTTGAAAATGAATAGATAAAATTAGATGTATTTACGTCAGTCAAAGAGAACTAAAGCATTTAATCAATTGAATTATTAATTAATACTAGATGCCTTATAATTATAACCACTGTCATTGATTGATGAGTTAAAAGCTAATTTCATCAGTCGATGTAATTACTCCATTTGAGACGCCTATTAGAATAGCATTGGCAATTCATGGCGCTCTATGCTCTTTAGAAGAGATACCTACTTCTACCATTTGATCTGTTCTTCAATATTATTAACAAGACGTTGTTCTATGCAATTGTCAATTTTGTTTGTGACCGTTATGTTATGACGATAAGTTATCAGGTCTCTTTAGTTCATACCAAAGTCCCATGCAGGAAGTTTTCCAATATTTCAGTCACGAAAACCTTATACCGACTATTACGAACATTTTATTAAAATATTGCCATATTTCCTCAATTGACGCACTTACCAACAAACAGCATTTCATTTCTTTTTTATATAATTTTAGTAGATAATGTTTTTTTTGTTTTCTTTTCATTCATTCATTCATAGATTAGACTTGTTTAATCCTTGTTAACCATTAGATACATGAACCAATTAAATCTTATAATGTATACCTTTATTATCATTTTAATAACTTAGTGGCTACGTAATTAATAATGGTCCTTAGTTTTTAGTTTTAGTTTTTTTATGTAAACATTATATTAATAATATATTATGTAGCTGTTTTAACTAATAAAAAAAAATCATAAAATAGGTACGTACGGACGTATGTCTGTTCCGCAGTAAAAATTATCTTTCCGTCCTTTTTGTCAGCATTGTCGATGTCAATTCTGAACGGGTGTTTTTCATCACTAGGGAGAGGATCCTTAGCACCTGGTGGCTTTAGGTCACATTTGCCAGGAACGCCATCTGAGGTGGAAACCGCTGTGAGGATGATGAAGATGAGTTTTACGTACCTGAAAATATATTTAATTGAGTATTTGCATAAACGCTTAAGTCATCAGTAATATTGTTTTGAGTTTAATTTTCAGTCTAAATTTACCAGATATTATTTAGTTGCCTAATAAGTATATAACGACATATCTTATAAATATTATTGATACATATAGGATCTCCAAGCGAGATAATATTGCTAAAACATTGATATCTCATATTTTATTTATTTATCGGCAATTGCTCTAGTTTGGCATATAAATGAAATCCTTAACGAATCATATAAATAAAAATACGTTTACCTCGTGTAGCACAAAGCAATAATGAAATACGTAAAGCTACCATTGACTTTAAAACAATACCAATAATAAAACAAACGCACCATGAATTTTACAAAACAAAACAAATTCACAACAGATAAACACAGATTTTGAACACAATAATACATACATTTCAAACTAGTTCACTGTAGTTTAAACTTGTATCCCGAACATCACGTAATAACTGTATCCTAATATGTTTTGCGAGATAGTTGTGTATAAAAGGTTAAGATTCGCTGCAGATTCAATTGCAATTGTGACTATCCAGTAATCGCGACGAAACGTGTAAGCTGGAAATAGCTCAGTTTTGAACTGATTGGAACTCAGCCAACTTAAGACTTGGTGGTATAATCTGTGAAAATTGGCCTATTTTTGTTAATGTCGTAGATGGTGAATGAGAGTTTGTGGAGGGCTTTATTAAAAGGGTTTATTAAGCGATTTAAGATGTTGTTAGACGTAATTCGTTTAAGAACAGTGTTAATGAAATGGTTTGTACCTAACATACACACAACATAACACATTATAAAACTGAAAAAACATCCCTCGCTGAGACATTGAGAAGGCAATCAAATTATATTTACATTAAGACGATGCTATTGCAGATAATTTAAAATAATTCTAGTGTATTATTTCTACTTTTGTATTAGACTTATCTAAGTGCATATTATGCATTATGTCGTGCATTTATGTCGAAAGATGAATAAATGAATACAATACAATACAATCGAGCAAATTATTCCAAAAAACCCGAAAATAAACTCTTCTTCCGATACCTGGACCCATTATAGCTCTAAAGTTATAATTAATCTATTTACTTATTGGATCGCGGATGGAAGTCAGAATATTTAATCATGTTAAAATAATACCATTTTTATTAATATTCCGATCAATTTTTGCTATCGCCTTTGCCACTAACGATACTGTGGTTTTCATTTTGACAAAATTATTCACAAAATTTAAATGGAAATTTAAAAACAATTATTCCGTTTTATTGCTACGTTTCCGTTGTAATTTGGCTCTCCCCTCTGTGTTAATATTTATTGCAAATTCATTAAAAACAGTTCAGCTGAGTAATTTAATTTCAGTTAACTACTTACTCTTGTTACAGGTTATCTCGTACCAGTATGTTGAAGTTTAATTGGGCCTTAAAAAAAGACTATTTCGTACACATCTTTGAATATTCATACACATGCCAAACACGCCGAACCCCTCGCGATGTTTTCTTTCACCGAATAATTGATAACGTGATATTTGGCACATACATTTGTCAAGTAAACTCTTTCATGGACTATTCAAATTCAGACGGATTTGAACGGGCGACATCCGGATTGAAAAGCGGAGTCTGTACCACTGGGCCACAACGTTCTCAGTTTACTTACTCGTAGTAATCGATAGAGCCTATCAAAGGAACTCTACAAAAAAAAAATTATATGACGGAACGAGCTGACGGCCCTCCTGATGTTAATTGGTAACTTAGACAACTCAATGCGATTCTAGTCCTCTCCACCAAAGTACGAGAAAACTCAAGTCGCATTGCGTTGCGTCCGAAACCCCAAGACAGGGATGTTACGTCTCATGTGCCTGTAATTTCACCGGCATATAACAGCACATGGTTCGAGCCAGCATGTACATACGGCACTGGTTACATACTATGTACATACTGATACAAATATACAGGTATACTGTTATATTTACTTTCTTGTTTTTTGTTTCAGTGTAGTCGCATGTTCCTATATATAATCTGTGCTGAAATATATATGTTACCTATCTATGTACTAATCTACGTTAGTTATTACATTAGTGGCATAAGTATAGAAAACATTAAACTTTTTTTTATTACACACAGCACTGCTAGGTCTTCGACCATAAAAATAAGCGGTCTGTGAAATGCTGAATATATGAAAATATATTCATAAAAATATATGAAAAAATTATTAATTTCATAGTATTATCTTATAATTCAGCATATAATAGAAATCAAAATGCACTCACGTACCGCATTCGAGAAATGGAGTTGTCCATGAAATCTGAATGCACCCCTGAGTCCCGTATAATTTTCGCAAAGAAAGCTAGCATTGCACTGAATCGGGAATGTAAAGTCACAGCTCATGGCGAACGAATAGTTCAAACACTAGTTGTGTGCAGAATTGAACTACCCTAAAACGAATTAATTGTAAAGTACAGCCACCATACCCATTTCTGCGTTGATGTACTCGCATTATTGTTTCGGTTTAAGGGAAGCCGATGAAATTACACGAGGCCTTTCATCTTGAAGTAGCAGTATGACGGATGCAATACGATGATATGGTCTTCCCTTACTTTAGTATGAGAGGGCTTGTGTTGTGTTCCTATAGGGCTGCTGGTATAGGCGTTAAGCGCGTCCCGTCACAACAGTAGCTATTTTTCGTGCTTGACGCAAAAAAGGTCTTCGAAATTTTTGTAAAATATCCGTGGCCCACCTAACGTATCACCCAGCCACCACGTCTTGGTAAGTGACACAAGCATACGTCTTGAGTCCTTTCCTGCTTAGGTATTAGAAGACGTCCTTTCCTGCTTAGGTATTAGAAGACCTGAGCCGCCTAGTGCTTGTAAAAAACTATTCATGTTGTGAAATAGACTTACATAGTATGAGCTGTGGAAATGCTTTCTAAGAGTGAGAAGATATCCATACGGGAAGCCGTACGCAAGAAACATACTAAATAAAAGTTTAATTTTCATACATGTATGAATACGTACTAAGTGAGTCATTCAATTATATCTTCTGTAGGATGTATAGAACCGCTATAATGTTTTTGAATTTATCGATTAAAGATAATTGAGAAACGTATTTACGTACTTAGGACTTACCAAGGATTGGACAATCGGAAACGATGCTTACATACATGCATTCACACCTATTTCCCCGAAGCGATAGGTAGAGCTTCATAGATCCATTGTGGTTTACACTATCGTGATAGAACACTTTTTTCTAAGTCATTATTTGGAAATCCGCCACGCTGGCTGCTCCTGAAAAAAATAGGTGAATTTTCCTATTCTAAAATTATTTATATATTTTACATATAAATTTTCCAGCGCAGCTATTATTTTGTAATAGTACTTGAGTGCAGGAATGTGTTTGTCTGTTGGATTAATTATGTGTTATAAACGCAATATCACATTCTCTAAAAGGTTAAGAAAATCCTCTCCTGGAAACAGTTGCAATCGTAGATAAAATCCCATCGTCATGCTTCTCGCAGTGGGTACGGATAGACGCAGATTCATTTAGATGCAACAAATAAGCGACAAATTACATGTTGAATTTCGCTCGGGAAAATTCTGAATTATTCAGGAATTATCGGGAGGTGGTCTGCGGATAATCCACATCAATATTCCAATGGAAAACCGCGTATTGTTTCACAATTTATACAAATTTGTTTGTGGCGAGTGGCTGTCGCTAACTTTGAATCCGATTGTCGCTAGTTCAAATCCAAAAATCCTGACCATCACCATACCCATTTCTGCATTACATTAGTTATGGGCAGAGGTTACCATTTAACACCAGGTGGGCCATCAGCTTATTCCATAACATGCCACATAAAAAATATTCCCCTAAAACATGTCCTAGGCACGTAGTTAGAAAAAAATAACTGTAATTATTTTGTAAATGACTTTACAGCAATAAAAGGAATTATTTAATTTATTTCTTCCTTTATTTTTATAACTAGCACATAAGAACTGTAGTTACGTTTGATACGAAAACTACCTCTACACATATACCGAGAAAACGAGAAACATTTCCGATCGTCAATTCCTCTCTAATTGAACATAAAAGTTCTTCGGAAACGAAACCAAATAGAAACGGAAAACTATGAAACCTTTATGTATTTTTGATATTCAGGTAGTTAGTAGGACTTTAAACTGAATGTAGCTTTGTTTTAAATATGGAAATTTTAAAAGAGTTTTGAATGGCATCATACCTTATTGGTAGTAACTCTGGCTTGTGCGCTATAGATCGAGGGTTCGATACCAACCAGGATAAATATTTGAGAGACGAACAAAGATTTTTTTTCTGTATATGGATTTAATCAATAAAATAACGAACAATGAACTGGCATATCCTAGAAACAAAAACTTGTGTCTTATCTCAAAATAAAATAACAAGTAATGAATATTTCTTTCAGGTGTACTTTAAGCTTTCACCAGACGGTTCATGTTCAAATCAAGCTTGAGAGGTGAAGTAGAAGTATTTAAAAAAAAAGGTTATTTCACCATTAAGTTGCATTGTAAATCATTAAAAATTATGTGTAAATGTTTTTTAATCCTGTGGTCAAAAAATACGACATCAAGGGTTCAAAGTTTTCTTTCAAGCTAAGTTAAAAGTTTTGCTAAAAGCAAAACGTGACTATTCAAATATGAATCGACTTCAAATAATATTATAAGTGATTGAGAGCTTTGAGCCTCTCGTAGTATCTTGAAGAGAAGATACCATTTTCTAATACAAACGTCCCGCCGACAACTGCATACAATTTCATAAAGTGAAAAGTGTGAAAAGTTTTTCAGTTGCGGCTTATCAAATGTGTATTTTGACCAGTTCTGTGAGTCTGAAGCTGTTGTTGGTCGGTGACCCAGTGTATTTCAACCCTTATCTAAAGTAAAGTAACTCCTATTTTGAATATGTTAATTGTAAATAAATAAAACAGTCTTGGTAATTAATCAATATGATCTTAGATTTAAGTTTTATGTAGCGGTATAATACCACGCGATTGCCCATTTCAAAATTAACAACCCCCATTTTCTTCCATGCATTCAAAACTTAAAAATGCTCGTCCGAATTGAAAACGGTTGTATAACCAAATGAGTAATTTCTCGTACCGCTGATACGACTGCTATACGACCAATAAATGACTGGTATATGGCCACGGTTTACGAGCGTAAGAGTTCAGTTTACGTTCCGTCCGGACCGATTAGCCCTAAACCGCTCTGTACTGGACAGAATTGTCTTTTCAGTTCGAGTTAATGAGAATAATATAAATAGAGTTGTCATGACTTCAGCTAATCAATCTTTTGTCATTACTGTAATTCCGATACCCCAAGAGTTACGAGAGAAAGTTTGAATTCTGAAAGTTGTAAATGTCTAAGTATACCTAGGTGTGATGTGAATGATTTGACAACTAAAATGTTGCGAGTTAAGAGATAACTTAAAATCACATCACACTAATATCATTAATTACGTCTGTCCAAAGGGATGGATAAAGTGCGCTCAAATATTATATTCCTTTCGTGCACTGTTTCACATATGAAGATTATGACATACAAAATAAATACCTGAAAGATACGAGTCTATCACTTTGTATAAGAACTTGGGAAAGTACTCGAAGCTATGATATGTTGTCTCAACATAACTTATAACGCTTTAGTAACGCTCGAAACACACTTGAAGCTTGACACCTCAAAATAACCAGGTCTTGACCGGGCGGCGGCAGAAGTTACGGCGTGAGATAATTATTCACCATTGGATCTCAACAAGCGTAGCTTAGTAGAACCCGTATACTTCTACGTAGCAACGTAAGAGAGTTGAACATTTTAAATCGAAAATGCATGGTTCTGTGGGACAAATCTGTGGCAAACCACGCATATGAAACCGCGGCTTCACGCTAGAAGTATCAGTCAGAAAAGAAAAGAGATAGAAAAAGAAGTCAGGCTACAAGTCACCACTGGTTTCAAATGCGCGTACGCTAATACAAAATAATTTTACTAAACTAGGTACTTATATGCAAATATTTACAAAGCGTTGTGTTATAATACGGCCAATTTAAACATGAATCTACAAATCAAGTAGAAATTCACATTTCGCATATAACGAGGTCAGATGGACAGCGATAGGAATTTATTTATACCACCATTAACAACACTATTAAACTTGGCGGCAAGTAAGACACTTAAAAATTATTAATTTATTAGTATGCTGGCTTTGTTATTGTTTGGAGCCATTTCGAAAGTATGGCAATAAATTTAAGGAACTAAATATTTAAACGAAACTTTCCGAAATACAAAAGAATTTAAGAGCTGTAGAACTCTCGCCATGTTCGTCCGGGGAAGTACTGCCACCGTGCCTATTTCTGCCGCCAAGCAGTAACGCGATAGCGTTACTGCATTCCGGTTTCAAAGGTGTGGTTGCCGATGAAATTACAGGCACATGAGACATCCTACACGTCTCAGAGTTACGGGCGCATACGATGCAACTTGGATCTTGTTGTACCTAGTAGGGGAGGACCCAAGTCGCATCGGTTGTTATGGGCCGAGGTTACCACTTAACACCAGGTGGGCTGTCAGCTCGTTGCGTAACTGAATCAAATAAAAAAAGAAGATTTTTAAATTCTTACACAATTTGATGCTTTATTATCCCTGAGTGCAATTTTTTGTTTCTGATAAAGATGAGTTACAGACGTAACTACTTAACGCTACCCACGCGAAGCCAGGACGGGCCACTAGTCATCGTTTCAGACAGCCTGAACACCACTTGAAAATGGTAATGTTAGAAATGTGTTCGTATTATATTGCCGTTCTTGTTTTCTTCACTTACAAAGTTGGTGAATAGTTTGTACATAGCGAGGCTGGGAACTGTTCCAATATAAAACGTGACTGGAGAAACTACAGCGTATAGTGGACTCTGAATGTACTGTTCTAATACTTGTTTATATCATATCATACGTACATAGAACAACGGCTTTTTCCCCGAAGGGGGAGGCAGTGTAACCGACAAAAACTGTGTTACTACATCATGGGAAAATTTAGTAAATCGACCATTACTGTTAACAAAACCGAATAAAGTCAACAAACGTAGAACCACGGCGGTCGTAGTATATGCCCTCTGTTCTTCAAGTAACATTATATATAACTTATTCCAAACTTTACATAGGCATTGTTATTTTTATTGGAATAGAAATACATATTTTTTTTTTAAATGGTCATATTATAACAAAATTGGATTATGAGTTAGCGTTGCACCGACACTCATTCTACGAATGGTACAACCATTAAATTGTTTAATAAATGCGGGTAGGAGTGGAAGCACATTTAAAACATCAATTAAGAGAGACCTTTGACATTTGAGTATTACGATTCGGTACAACTGATGAAAGATTCAGTGTTTCTCCCCAGCATTTCCTTAAGATTAAATTTCCTTGAAATACTTTCCTTTTCGTTATAATGACGTGCGATATCAGTAGATTTATTCGGTTGTTACGTTGAAATACACAATCTTATGATTTATAAGAACATAGACGGCTGATATTAGATCACTTGACTAGGTATTGGCAGCAATAGAACAAAATGAATGAAAGTTACTGGCATATAAGAAGTTTTATCTTTAAGACTCAAAGAGACTCAAGACTAAAGAATTGTATTTTTATTAAACTCTATTAGTGTCTTATTATGTCTTAGAATTGCTGGTTCGAGGAAATGTGGATTTCCTTAAGATATTTTTTTTCACCTTTTTAAAAACATGGTATTGCCCACATGTATATTTAAAGTGAAAAAACTAATAGGTGCACGTCGGTATTCGATCGAACATCGGATTGAATTTCGGGGTCTGTATACACACACACACACAGACACACTCACACGCACACGCACACACACACACACACACACACACAAACACACACACACACTCACACGCACACGCACACACACACACACACACACACACACACACACACACACACACACATAGACACTGGGCCACCACGCTCTCAAACCGAATTATATAAAACTTGTTGTGACCCCAACGATTGTATCGACTGCATGTAATGTAATTTACGACGGGCCTTCTTATAGCTTCTTCGACGATATTACCAAGTACTTGACGCTAATGGTAGCTGGATATAGGTTTTCTTGCGTGGTTAGAACTGTAGATAGAGAATAGATACTAAAATATACATTGCGATGTGCTAAAACTATCAAAACGCCATCAAAATTGCATTACGAATCTTTTGCGTTTAACCGTTATGCCTGCATTGCAACATTAAATTTGTACAACTTGAACAAACATTTTGTGTCTACGCAATGTGCTACGCTGTAGCAGGTGTAGCCTCGTAGCGTTTTCCTTTCGACTTAGTTTGAATCATGTCCCTGGTATTTTCCTAGATTAACGGTGTAAAGTTCAAGTTATACAGAGGCGGGATCGTTCAGGGACCTCTGGTTCTCAGGGCAGATAGGAATCCCAACATATCAAACGCATCTGTTTGGTATGTTTCTAAAAGGAAGAATTACATTAAACAACGAATTAACTTGGTATTGAGATAACTAGTATTTTTAATTAGGAACTATCTATTCCTGAGAATTATATTCATTATTATTTTATTTTTGACATCCATTTAAATTAACTATTACTTATTTAACTTATTGTGACTATGTTTTAATATTATTAGTGAATACTAAAGTATTTAAGTTTTAAATTGGTGTTATTAGTAAGAGTTGATCAGAATATAATAACTCTTACATTTGTTTCTTGTATAACTATTAATGTTTTTCACGTGAGATATCGGATTCATGAAATACTTTCTAGCTTGAACTATAAGCGTCTACTATCCATTATATCCTACAATTTTCGACCTCGACTCGTTAATTTTATAATAATCCTGTTTGCGCAAATTTCCGGGTTCAAACCACGTCAAGGGAAAATATTCTTGTGGTGAGTATAACTTGTTATCGGGTCTTAATTGTTTATTTAAATAATACGTGTATACCCATTCCGACTGCGACATAGGGAGTAATTGCGCATGATAGATCAGTGTGATGATTTGTAAGGGCAGATATAATATAGAAATATCATAAAATAAAATTGGATGAAATATCGGCAGCGCCGGTAGATTCAAACAAGCCTCTTCAAGTTTGACGTTCGAACAAAAGCTCCGTTCAAATAACTAGTTCCAAATAACTGGCTTATTGTTTCGAACAAGGGGATTATGTTAATATTAACCCTACAGTGGTTGAACGGAGGATAAATTCTTAATGATTCTGAATTCACTTGCTTTTGTTAATGTTACATTGAGTATTTACTCCTTTAGTGTAATGCAGGTATTTTAACAGGAATACAGTAATGCGCTTAAGTTATTGCTTGGCGACAGAAACAGGTGTAGCTCAAAGAAGTAACACTTTAAGCAGTCTAGCGACTACAGGCTACTGTTTTAAGTTACGGCTTGGAATACCCTAACCGCAGGTTACATATAACTGAACACAGGAACGTGATTGCATTACTGCTTGGCAGCAGAATTGGGCAGAGATCATCACAATAACTATGTTCGGAGGATGCATAATATATTTGTTGCTAAACAACTTCTGATTCTAATGTTCTTTGCATGGATGTAGAGTTAATTGGCCATCACATCCTTAATAAAGGGCGCAAAGTGAAGGAAATCGTTCGGAATCCTTATTAGTCCGATCATGCTTAGTACGTCTCACTTCCGGTGGCGCGAGTCACACCGGATGAACGCCGTATCACTCCATTTCGTGATACGGTACTTTTGTACTCCAGCAGTAATTGCTGCTACTTTAAACTTTGTTTTATGCTATTAAACCATGAAACTGCTCAATACCGTAGCAATTAGTGCTAATTTCAATTTCATAAATTAATATTATACATTCATAACGCTTTATTTACAGACATACCCATAAATACAGTGTAATAGCAAAAAAATTATGTTTCAACATTTCAGATTTTAACAATGTATAAAATGTGCGTAATCAGTGTATCTTAATTTATTTATTCACGTTGATAATACCGGAATCATGCATCCATTTATGTATTTCTTTATATAAAATGTTATTAATTCGGAAGGAACATGATACAGGCCCGGCCTAGCTTAGGCCATTACAGATTTGTGATACTGTGTCATTATAATATAAAAAATTATAAAAAAATCCGTGCTCCAACTTGGCTGGTTTTATTTATTTTGTTTATAGATAGGCGAACTTAAATTAATATAGTAATCCAGTCAAATTAACCATCAGCTTCTTTCAAACAAATGCGAAATCTACTCTCCATTACGATCTTTTTGGGGTCATTTTTTTTGTGATACAGTTACGGGACTATCCGGCGGCCTATCTGGTGTTAAGTGGTAATCCCTGCCCATAACAACCGATGCATATTGGGTACTCCCCTACGACAAGACCCAAGTTGCATCGTATGCGCCCGTAACTCTGAGACATGTAGGTGGAATGTCTCAAACCGGAACACAGTAACGCAAATGCGTTTCTGCTTGGCGGCAGAAATCGGCTTGGTGGCAGTACTTCTCCGGACGAACTTGGCGTGAGTTCTGCTCTTGAAAATAATAAATTGTGCTGCAGATTCACCTATTTATTTCGCCAGTGTATAATATCATTACTTTCTTATAATATCAGGGGAAATATATCACGGGATGTCAACGCGTTATGAAACGGCGAACGCTGCAGGTGTGCGTATCATCAAATATCGTCGAATATCTATTCATGGAAGACGATATGAGAAAATATGGATTCGGTGACGTCATCTTTCCATTTTTATAAAGTAGCTAGAGTAGAGGTATCTTGCTCAAACAACAGGATTACGTTCATGCGTTCAATTCTTATATGGAATAAAATATCAGCAAATATTTGTTCCAGGATTTGCAGATCAGATTTTTGATTAAATAAATAAATATAAGCATATATAAAGATCAAATTAGTGAGAGAGTAATTCACATCGGCACGACTTCCGTTTTGTGAAATCTACGATGGCGGGAATAACCTCCTAACAAATTAAGGTCAGTACACACACAAGTGGTTGGTAAGACAAATAGCCGAAAGTTAGAGATGTATACACAGTTTGAAGCTGGCGTAATTAATGTTCGAAGCCTTTCCCTTGTGAGGGTCACGTCATATCTATGGGTTGGATTCATGTAAATGTGCCATGAAATGAGCATTTTGTAGATGCTCTGTGTAGATTACGGGATAGATCGTGGTAGCCCAATAGTAAGGTTTATAGAACTTTATTTCTCAAAAAAAGACATACGTCACTTACTTGAGAATAAAACAAATCATTATGATAACTTATTTGCCAATAGTAGCCCAATAGTAGAGTTATCGAATATCATTCCAAGTAAAGTACTGCCACCATACCCATTTCTGACGCCAAGCTAACGCTTACGCATTACTGATTCCGGTTTTAAAGTTGTGGTTGCCTGTGAAATTCCAGGCATGTAACACAACCAAAACTACTCAAAGTTACGGGCGTTATAAAATGCTACTTGTTCATCCCATACCTAAGTAGAGGAGGACCTAATTCGTATCGCTGTCTTATGGACAGAGGTTACAACTTAACACCAGGAAAATCGTCTACTAGTACTGTAATTCGTCATATAAAAATACATTATACCAGTCGGCCTATTCTTCGTTCACCATCCCGAGATGTGTTATTAACATAAACATAATGATGATACATTATAGTTACTATACAGCATGTCCCGTTGTCACAACACAACGTCAAGTCAGCTATCTATCCCGTGATGTGACATGCGTTGACAATGTAAATCTAAACGCCTATCTGTGCTATTGTCAGGCCGACTGAATGGGTAATCTCTAAATAGTATAAAACAAAGTCACTATCTGCGACTGTTTCTCCGTTTACTTCTCCTAAACCACGCAACGGATTTTGATACGGTTTGCGCTAACAGAAAGAGCGATAAAAGATGAAGGTTTGCGTTGATAATTTGGGAATATTTTGTACAAAATGGCTTAACAAAAGGTTAGATTTCAAAAAAATTGTAAGTAGGGGGAAGTCCCGTAACCTCGGACAGCACCTAAATCCGGCCACAATTTAAATCTGTCTGAGAAAACGCACCAATTCGTTACTTGTGCCGTGTTTAGAAAGCTAGTTCAGGGCCTAGACCTATAATCACCACCTGTTTAGCAATGTTTCCATTGTAATAAACTTTACTGATTTCTCAACCAATTGGCCGTAGTTAAAGGCTTAAAACAAACAAACCTCGTTCGAAAGAACAAAAAGTGTCAATTAAGAACAAATTAGTGTGCCGTGTGACACACTACACTGATTACAGCGAGCAGGAGCCCACCAGCCAGGGTCCAACTGAGTAACGTATATCTGAGTTTTTGTTCTATGGCTTTAGTTTTATCGTTCCTTACTCAAAGGACAGGATTAGTAAGCTAGTTCTGTAACTGAAATTTTGGGATTAAATCGGAATAGTATGAAAAACAGGGAAACATCCTTAAGAAAATACTTTTGAGAACACACTTGAAGACACACAAGACTAGAAGACAGTAAATTTTTTTTTACGGGCTGAAATGTTTTTTACTCGTGAAGAATGCAATTTTTCAGGAAGATTAATATGAGAGTTGTGTACTCCTAGCTACTCTGAGCCAGTTTGGTGAAAGGTTTAAAGAACGCTGAGTGTGTTTAAGATCCATTATGAGTTTTTTTAACATGACTTCCTCACAATGTTTGTGCTTTGGAAATAGGAATGACGCGTTTGCCGCTAACCGCTTCCGCGTGGATAGCCCACGCGGTTCGCCATTAATTCTGCTTTAAGCAGCATATTCCACACCAAACAATTCCTCCGATGCAAACATCAGTAACTATGATATAATAAACAAACAGAACTCGGAACTAATATTACCTAACGATATAATTGCTCCCAAGGCGTTCTCGACATTTCGCGCTTGATCGATTACTCAAACGATTGTAGCAACGAATCGAAAAAATTTGAACCGGATGTTTTTCAGGCAGTTCAATTTGGGTGAGTTTCCTAGATACACCTCTGCCTTCGCTCCCAGTAATTAAGAAACAATTACTAAAAGGCAGCGTTGTCTTACACTAATAGAGGCAAAAAAAATCGGGGGATTTCGCTAATATATTATATATATTCGCTAAATGTATTGTTATGTAAATAATATGGAAAAAACATAACACGAATTACGGCAAAAATGGCAATGCCGTTCATTTCTTAAAGAAAAGGCTTGGAACGTCAATATTTCAACTAAAAAGTTCAGTAAAGTATCACGTAAATTGAGTGAAGTTTGGTGCCTTCTTAAACTATATAACCTTCCATGGAGAATAAGACGATAAAACGTATGTTTGATATTTTGCGACTACTTAATTATGAAAATGTAAAAAATATCTAACCTTAAATATCAAAGCGACTGTTACAGGAAATAAATAAATAATTATTGAAAAATATTAGTTATTGAATAGACCAAGAGGTGACAATAAATAGCGAAAATGTAACCTCTGAACTTTATCTATCTAAGTAACGAAAGTTTATGATATTTCATTAAAAATGAGTAAAAATATATGTGAGAATCGTTCGAAAATAATTCAATTACAGTTTCGAAACCGTTATAAACCAGGTAGACACAACTCAAAGTCTCCCTTTATCACAGTGCAACCTAATTTGGGGGTGCCTTGTGTCGTCGATAATTAGAAGGCAGAAGTAAAACCGCACTGCACTTTGTTAACACGTGAGCGACAAACTTTGACGGTCCGACGTTGAGCCGCAATATATAATGTAGCAGTAAACACAAATATTTTAATTCGGGTAATTCTTTATTGCAACTTACAATATTGCACTTACTCTTAAATAGTTCAAATCAAATCATTTATTCGCTTGCAGAAAACAGCGAGTTCTTAAAAATTATATTAAATATAATAAAAAATGACATAAAATATGATTTACCTATCTTCTGCTACCATAATGATGCGTACAATATTTGTAAGAATCATGTACCAAATAATTATTTGTTAAATAGTTTTTAGTTTCAGAATTACAATTAATAATTTCAGTTACAGATTTTTGATGATTTTCAATATTTGTGTCTAATTTAGGTAGTGGCTTTTGAAAATACAAAAAAAAAATATTTTGTTTGAAGTGTTTATGTGTGCAAACTTAAAATGGCAATTAAGTGTATTGTAAGCGAACCATTATATTCTACAAACAAAATCTATCAATCTCAGATTCCGTGGTATTTTTCCTTATTTACCACACGTTATTGAAAATAGGCCTAATTCCAGCAGCAGGAAACTTAAAGTGCTGGAATAAAAATAATCTTCAGAAATAACTCTTCTATGTTAAGGGAGTTTCTGTTAAGGAAAATATTGTTACGTGCTACATACATACGTTACAATTTGTGATTTTTGAACAAGAATTCGAGTTGAGTTGAGTTTATTTGGGGCAATTTATGTAGAGTCGAATTTAGTTCGTCAACTTTTAATAGCTTGCTTGATTTTATGTTCCCAATACCATTTTGATCACAAATATACGTTGAATTGAACGTAATTTTAATTTGTACTAGAACTGACTGAGTGAACTATACTTTTTGATGTTTAACTTTTCCTGACATTGGTCTGAAGTTGTCGATCGAAGACTTTAGAATTAACAACTGCTAAATAACGCTTTCACTCTTACACTTGAAAACAAGACTCTACATCGAAGGTCGCACAGACAAACATAAATATCCCACCAGGAGGACCAGAGTATAAACTCATCCGAAAAACTTAAACAAAACATAATCTTTAATAATAAATATTGGTGGATATTTCACAATCGCAGGCTGGCCTCAAACCAACAATGTAATACAGAAAGAAGTTTAAATGGAAGGATACTGTAAATAAAAGAATTAATAGATTACTTATATACTAAATGTAGTTTTGTTGTCCATTTTCTTGTTATATTTTTGCGTTCTATTTGTAACAGGTCTAACAAAAAATTATGAAAAATATTTATATTAAAGTAACAATAATTACATTATGTTGACTGGCCTTATAGCCCAGTTGGTTAGTAACCCAACCTTCTGCGCTGTAGGTCGTGGGTTCGATCCCCACTCAGGACAAACATTTATGTGACATTTGTAACATTGATGTTTGTTCTGTGTCTGGGTGTTAATATGTATTATATATATGTATTTACAAAAGAAAAGTATATAAGTATGATATCATAGTCTGGTTCCCATGATACAAGCTATGCTTAGCTTACTTTGGGGCTAGATGGCGCTGTGTGAAATGTCCACCATTATTATTATTATTATTATTATTCAATGGTTGAAAAATTATTTATAATTAATGAAGAATGATAATTTAAAATTGTCATTCTGACAACCAAATAAAACACACTAGACTACATAGCAGATAATATTGATATGTCGAGATGATATATTATTATTGCTTGACCGTATTACCCGACTAATTACTAAGTTCCAGTTTAATGGACAGGAGTCTAATCTAATGGCCAAATAATCAATCACTTCGTTCAATTTAACCGTGCACATATCCTACGTGTTGCATAGTTAAATCAGCTTTACATCACACGGATTAGCATGTTCACAGCGCTTTGTGATTCTTGGACAGACCAGTTTCATGATATTTCATTTTAATTTATTCGTTCCATTCCAAAGTAATCATTAAATATTATTCACGACGGTCATTCTTGGTTATTAATCCTATGTAAAATTTAGGCACTGCACAGACGTGACAACTTTATTTATATAAATAAAAATCAATAAAAAATATACTAAACCGCGTAGGCACTCTATTATTCACAAAGTAAATACAACGCGGGAGAAGCCGCGGTCACAGCACTTTGAAAATAAATTTGCTTATTTGCGATAAAAACTATAATGATCAAATTATATGAAAATAGGTTTCCTTTTTAAGTGAGAAGTAAAACGACTAGACAATTAATTGATAGAATATTAGTTAATACGTAGGTCTTATTTTCTTCACCTTTTTTCTATTACATTCAAAATTTTCGACTCATATTATCAAGTAGCAAAATTTCTCAGATTATTATTCGTAATCATCAAAGAGCATGAGATATTTAATAATTCAGATTTGCCTCCCGTAGCATATTTTAGCTCAATCACTTTAGTTTGTCCAAAGCAGGCGGTCAATAAGAAGGAAGATTTCATATAGCTCGAGCGAGGTCAAACCAACTTTAACTTCTTACGGTTTAAGAATTTTATTTTCTCAAAAGAATTACATAATTCACTTACAGAGAAAAACACATTAAATAATAAATTTGCCGGTATGCGTAGTAAGCAAGTACATTATTTGGTTTCCAACAATTGTGAATCCCATATGCTACATCAAATTTGAGCCTAAATAAAACTAAAAAATAATACAAATCAAGAGATAAGACTCTTAGAGAATCCAATATAACATAAGAGGGTAGGCACATCAAGCCCGCGAATCATACCCACAAAAAGCTGTTAAATAAGTTAAGTAATAGTTGTTTGTTAAGGCCTAGTGCACAGTGATAAACCGAAACATTCAGTTGCAATTATTTGATGTTTTAATTATTTAACTTCTTCAATTACTTTATTTCCAAAGTGTCGAAAGCGAATTGCGAAAGCATTAGTTGCGCCCAATCTCGGAATGCGAGAATGCTCCTGACACTAGAACAATGTTAATTTGGAAGTATTTGAACAAAAGCCACTTTCGTCGCGTCCGTCGATCATACTGTCTTTTCAAATGAAATTGTTTTTAGGAACAAAGAAAGTTGGTTTTCTATCAAACTTAATTAGTTATTGTCGACGATTTTTCGCTTTTAGACCATTAATTTAATATACTTGGCTTGACAAGAATTTAAGGACATTTGGAGCGGGAACAAGTTATAATGTACAAAACTTATTTTACATGACTTAACTTCCTAATGAAAACTATAATCTGGAAGTATTTTATGAGGAGCGTGTTCTGTACCGCGGCCTGTATATGAAAATAAAATCGACTTTTAAGGAACAAACTCCAAACATTTTAAATAAATAATACTAGGGTGACTTATTAATTTCATATGGCCAGTACAATCATATATAGGTACTTGTAGCATTTAAGTAAATATTAGTTCAAAAGGATGTCCAAACAAAGGTTTACCTTTTCATCTCTCATTACGTTTATAACCCGGTATTTAAATACGTAGAAAATTAGATCAAAGAAGCAGAGAAACTTGTAATTATTGTTACAAGAGAAGAAAAAGGTCGAAAAATGGACTTAATTAAACGTTCCATTGGGTCGTGATAGCTGAGGGGTATAATTGACCCAGCTATAGTTTAGAGGGTCCCAGATGCAATCCCCGGTCGGGGTAAATATTTGTATAGCCTATCACCATGCCACCCACATATCTAGTTTGAACTCCTCCATACTAAAAAGCTCAAACATGTCTATTGATGCGAATGCTTAGCACAGAGTTAGGACATTAATTGACCCAAAGATGATAAAATGATAAATTATTCGAATACCTGAAGAATTTTATATTAAATAAATATTTATAAATATAGATATATAGATAAATATTTATTAATTATGGACACGACATCAATAAACAGTTACATATATGTAATAATAATTATATTGGTGGACAATTCACACAGCACCATCTAGCCCCAAACTAAGCATAGCTTGTACTATGGAAACCAGACAACTGATAGAATACATATATACTTTTTGTAAATACATACTATAATACATATTTACACCCAGACACAGAACATACATTTATATTCGTCACACAAATGTTTGTCCTAGGTGGGAATCGAACCCATGACCTACGAGTCGATAACAAAAACAAATTGATTACTAATTTCCTCCTAAATATAAAATAAGTTTTTAATAAGAAGGTGGTTATATTGATAGTGTACCTATTCTACTATTAGGTAGGTACACAGATGTAATGTGAACGGTTCATGCCACCGTCATGCGTTCCACAGCTAAGTCATTTTATGAATCTTCATGATCTAAATTAAAAAGTTAACTGCCCGAGGCTCTGGCTTCTTTATTAATTAATAGCTCAATTCAAAATACGACCCACAAAACCGTTTCTAAATGTCAGCCTTCAACGGATTACTAATTTGGCCATCTGCTATCAATTCTAGAAACAAAAATATCAAAGTTATTGTTTTCGGGTATTCCCTTATCGATTTTAAAAGAAAAGAACATTAAAAGTTTCAAGCATGACGACAAGTACAATACAATTATGCAAGGGAATGTGTGTGTGAGTGTGTGTGAACTTTTAATTCATTAGTTCATCTCCGTGACATAAACTTTAGTATAAGCTAAAACGATAAACTCAACTTAGTCAATAATCAAATGTACCTTATTTCTTTGTTGTCAAAACATAAGACGGCCTAATTTTTTTCTGTACAGCCAACATCCATGGTTATATGACTAATCTTCTCATGAAATTGGCAGCTTGGTTACTAAGAGGTAGCGGAAGCATATTACACGAGATAAATAAAGGTATATTTCAATGGTTTACATGAATATGTTTCATATGTAGCACAAGGCAGCTTATATTCTTCAAATCTTATTGAAGTACAGCACAATGGGTCGCAAACAATGGGACGTGTATTGTGTATCGCCACCGCCGATCCTGCAAAATGTATGGAAACACTTACATTATAACTAACCCGCATTCGCGTTTTGAAGTAAAACAATTTTGCTAGAGTATGCACGAGCGAGCGTTTCATAGACTTGCTGTAAGTATCCCTATTGAACGATTGACCTGTTGACAATGCGAGCTGATAATTAATTTATTGTAGAACTCTCGCCAAGTTCATCCGGGGAAGTACTGCCACCATGCCCATTCAAGTCCCTGCCGTCAAGCAGTAACGCATTCACGTTACTGTGTTCCGGTTTGAAAGGTGTGGTTGCCGGTGAAATTACAGGCACACGAGTCATTCCACCTGCGCGTCTCAAAGTCACGGGCGCATACGATGCGACTTGGGTCTTGTTGTACCTAGCAGGGGAGGACCCAAGTCGCATGCGTTGTTATGAGCCGAGGTTACCACTTAACAGCAGGTGGGACGCCGGATGGTTCCGTAACTGTATCAAAAAAATATGATTGACCGGTTTTTTGTAATCGCAGACAACGTTGAAGTGATCTCCAGTTTTTCGAACAGGGTAGCATAGCGATGCTCAGGCTAAGATAAGGCCTGACCATAATTCAGGCTTACGTACAAACCTCGACACATTTTTTTTCTTGTGTTAATGTGAGGGTACATACGATAAAGCACGATTGGTGATGCCAGCTGATCCGACCTGAGTCGAGTTGACGAGTGACGTGCCTTGACCAACAAGACAGGTGACTGTGCCAAAATACACTCTAAGTTACTGGACACAATGTAAAGTTTTGCAGTAAGCCCACTTTATTTTTAACTATATGTCGCTGTGTAATCGTAAGATGTTGTGGTTGAGGCGAAGGTATCTTAAAACTTAATTTGTCCTCCAACTTGACTATAAGTAAACTATTGGTTCGCCCTAAACTGAGAAATCGTGATTCTATTATGGAATTAGTATATTCTCATGTTGAAATATAAATTTCTAACCTTTGGTTTACAACCAGCTGCGCCATCTAGTTAACAATTTGAGTACTAAAACTGTAATTTCTGTTTAATGGGTTGAATTTTGCTGCATTTGGTATCAAAAGATAATTAATATCAAGCTTTTCAAAAATTATGATGAGTATTTTTTTATTTCAGTTTGCCACAATCTTTTCCGAGTATAATTGTGCCTATATCATTGTAATGTTACTGAGTTCTTGTGTACTGTGAGGTGGTGATGTGACGCGGAGTCGTAGACAGCGCAGTTTTGCAATGTAAATTCACATCAGGACGTAAAGCGGATGGCGAACGGAAAATAGGTTTGCGGGGCCGATTCTAACTGCGCTATTCGTAGTCGAGGCTTAATCGCATATTTAGGCATGCATATCTCAAAAAATATGAAATTATCATGCTTCACAGCAGTTACTACGATATTATTTGAATAATGCTCGACGTATGCAACGTATAAAAAAAGAATAGAACACATGTTATTTTTATTTTTCTGCACATATTGAGCCGAATAAATGCAGGAGTATGTTGCGCCACGCGTTAAATTAGAAAAAAGATGCATTGTGTATCGTGCCCTCGCACTCGCTCCAAATATTTTTCATAAAAGTCCATTCTGAATATTTAAACGCGCGTGCAATTCAAAAAGCAATAATTCTGTAGTAGGCTATATCGAGTGGTTTCTAGTGTTTTGGCTTTTGCTAGTTAAAACATCGATTCCCTAAAAGCTTTTTGGTTTTGTTTAACCAAAATAATCCAATTAAATGTAATTTATAACTTTAATTGAAATATTTCGTTTTTCTATCATTGATTTAAAAAATCTACAAGTCTAATTGATTTCTATCGAAGTTGTCTTGGTTATGAAAAAAAGAACAGAACACTCTTAAAAGTCCGTATTTTTTTCTATGAAATATGTTTTTTCTATGATTCTGATCAAAACCCTCAGACTTAATAATGAATCGGTTAAGCCATTTTTTAACTATATAACTAATATCACAAATGATTGCCTCACGAGTGTTTGCAACAAGTTGGTTGATTTATAATACCCAAGTGAGATATGTGTTTGCTTATTTAACGAATAATTACATAGATAAGTTAATATAAATTCGAATCCATCCCTCTTGTTAATATGCTGAGATTATTTTTGACTATGGTTGAATAGATTTAGTTTTAATTTTGTTCCTTAAATTATTTTGTAATAGAAGTTCTGAATAAAAAGCTATTATGATTATTGTTATTATGGTTCTTTTGTTATGCCATATATTGTTTTATATTGTTTTGTGTTACTTAATCACTCATGAAGTAAGAGTTCCGTCGGTCTGATAAAACCCATAGATATAAATAGATATACATAGGCGCCGTCTGAAAACAAGCGCTGCACTTGGTACGATTACATTCATGTTAAGGAGCAGCTTCATGCTGAGAGGGTGATGCTGAAAAGGCAGGAGAAGGCAGTTCATTGACTTATATAGTTATTCTTTTTTGTTTTTGACATGTAATGTATGCTATAGAACGAGACAATAGCCGCAATACGACTCAAGTCCTCTCCACCAAAGAGATAACTCAAGTCGCATTGCGTTGCGTCTATCACCCAGAGACGGGGATGTTGCGTCTCGTGCGGCTGCAATTTCACCGGCACCCTTCCACCGGAACACAGCAACACAAGTGCATCACTTAATATGTGTATTGCTTGTATATAGTTTTCTTCCTATTTTATGTTCTCTTTAATACGTGTGGGAGCCATAATCTGTTTTATTCTATAACAATAGGAAAAATCTTATCTGATCAACCACATCAATCATTTTCTTCAAAATGTATAACACAGCATTTACTTTTCTGTCGAATACCCGACAGCGAGGCGTGAAAGATATTTACGAATTGAATTTTCGCGAGTGAATTTTTAGGTGGTTTATTCTGAAACTGGCACGGTGGTTTTTAGGGTACTGTTGAAGGATTACTGAAAAGAACCCTTTGGAGCTCCATGCATGATATCGTGGTGATGGCGGCTGGCGAATTTTGAAAAATTCCCGACCAACCACATACCAAATGCAGCTGACCCCGATTTTCATTTTGGAGGTCGCAGGTTCGAATCCCAGAGCTACTTCGCTTGAAAAATGTATGTGCACTATACAAAAAAGTATAGTGCACAAATGTATGTGCACTATACTTTTTGAGAACCTTCACCAAGTACCAAGAACCAAGTTCTCAAAACGGTGAAGGTAAATATCGTGAGGAAACCGACAAGTTCTAGAATTAGAAATTCGAAGACATTTCTGAAGGCATGAAAGGAGGCTCTGAGACGCACTTAAAATCCTTTCAGGAATTCAGGAATACACTGGTTCGAGACCACTAGTAACTAGAAATAGTACCTAGTAGTAAATAATAGTAACAAACGCGGTCAAACTGGACTATAAGTACACGGCACAGTGCGGACTTCATAGACTTTGGTTTCACGCAACAAATAAAACAATTTCAATTTCCTGCCTTTGCTTTCATCGTGTGTGACTCAGGTTTATTTTTTAAGGGTTGGCTCAGCATATGCCGAGTAATTTTACTCAGCGCTGGTTTTCAGTCAAATACCTTTCAGACATTGACGACACGGACGGCGTTGCGGTGTTAGAAAATCATAACAAAACAAAAATAAAAATAAACATAATATAACTTTAAATTAAAATTAAAAAAAACAAATAAAACATTCCAGTCAATATAAAATAATAAATATATTTTAATATAATTAAAACGTTAAAAAAATCATGAAGGAATAGCTTGGAAACGTCAATAATATTCAAAACATATGGTCACGCGTACTTATAGCTACGTTTGACGCCTGTTCAAACCCTACCCGACCCTCCATGGGGAAGAACATTAAGGCACCTTTAATGTGCGAGTCTGCTCGGACTTGGCCGAATTGTATTTACAGTGTGGCCGGGATGGTGCAGCGGTCTGTCCCATTGTTCGGAGTGAGCGGTTATTTTTCGATACGTGCCTCGGATTTTTAAAGTCGGCTTTGGGAAACCCCATGAAGCAATATTTCGGTGATATATTGTTATGCAAATTGGCGTTGTTGCAGCGTGTCAAAGAATAGCATAACAGCGTGCTGGCGAGATCCGGTCCATTTTGAAGGGTGTTTAAAGACTTTATATTCCAGAAGTTCACAAAGTTTTTTTTTGACTGGACAATTTGCTGTTGGCCGCAGATGGCCTTGACAGCATTTACACGGGCTTTTGTTGAGAGCAGACGGCTCTCAACCGGTAATGATAAATTGTTCATTTCATGTGAATATGTTACTGTTACCTGATGGCCTGCTGAAAACTGCTCAAGTCTTCCCTTCGTAAGTAAACGAAAACCCATTCATCAAACATGTGCGCCCGTAACTCCGAGACGTCAAGTTTTTAACGTCACATGTGCCTGTAATTTCACCGGCATCCAAGCTCTTCGGATTAGAGTATGGTTATGCGAGTGCATTTCGCCTTGGCAGTAGCAATGAGTATGGATGCAGTAATTTCCCACACTATCTATACACAAGTTCTATTATTCAAATGATGATGCCTAAAAGCATATAAATATAAGCTTTAAGCGCAAGCTTACGACGTCATAACAAATATTATTCGTTTATTTATAGTTCTTAATTAAGTTAGTCTAAATGGTTCGTGTTATTTTCCCGTGTTTTACCACTTGAGATATGCAAATATTAGCCGCGAGCCGCGACAACTGCATGATGCCTTGAACAAGTAGCCGTGTTTGTTAATTATTAGGGTTAATGCCAACTGGACACTTTCTCAATTGGACACGAAAATGATTACCTATATTACATAAGGGAGAATAATATCCATTAGACAGGCCCCACAGCTCAGTTGGCAGTAACTCTACCTTCTGCGCTGGAGGTTGTGGGTTGGATCCCCACCCAGGACAGACATTTGCATGACGAATATAATGTTTTTTCTGTCTGGGTGTCAATATATAAAAATGTATATAAGTATTATATCAGTTGTCTGGTTCCCATGACACAAGATATACTCAGCTTACCTTGGGGCTAGATGGCTAGCACTTACGCACTTACTGATCAACATAGTTATCAGTAAATGAAATAATAGGAAAACGTGCATCTGATTTTTGACTATGCAATATTTAATGATAATTATTTTGAACATGGTAGAATAATTTTACAAACTCGACTCTGTGTTTTGAAACTTTCATCCTGTTATCATAATGAAACGGAATTTGGGGAATAAGATCCATGATTTTTTTTATCATAAAATGTTGTACGATTTTCTGTCTTCGAGCGCTGAATTCGTCATCTGAATTTTCGCGTGAAGTAAGTTTTCGAGTGACCATTGCCGGTACATAGGTAGACTTAATCTTCCTACTAGAAAAGGAAGTTTTACTCTAAGATTTTTTTTATAGAAAACAACCAATTGACAATGATTTAAAGGCTTACATCGGGAAGTGTTCTTAAAGATTTATCCAGAAGTAACTCATTATGAATGCACATTAAATCATACGACACATTGATTTAATACAGAAAAAAAAACAATTCATCATTCTATCGAACCGAAACAATCCAAAAACATCATTTCCCTTTCAGGAAATTGGAAATGTTAGTAATGGTTAAAATATTCATGTGACACAGACTGTCACGTGACTTGTATGTGTTTTAACACCTCGCCACTTAGCGTGATTGGATGTGTTTTACATTGAATATGCAACAAATGTTAGGCCATTACCAGATATCATGAATACAGGTGGACTGGTGCACTTAATTTTATTGTTCACTGGCGACCCGACCGACCCAACTGTGGCAACTAACTACAGTAGGAATACTTGTATATTATAGAATTACGTAGGTATATGATTAGTGGTATAGCTGTATAGTGGTGTATTCAAGTAGTTATGTGGTGATGAAGGGGTTCGATCCCCGCGGTGAGCATAGAATTTGTTCTCAGGTTCTTGGATGCCACCGGCGACACAGTAAATTGAGTGTATGAGGATTAACAAACCATGGTAATGTATTGTAAATTTATAATTTGTTTTTATGTAATTCAATTACGGAACGAGCTGACGCCCCACGTGGTGTTAAGTGGTAACCTCGGCCCATAACAACCATGCATTGGGTCATCCCCTGCTAGGTACGACAAGACCCAAGTCGCATCGTATGCACCCGTAACTCTGAGACGTGTAGTAATGTCTCATGTGCCTGTAATTTCTTTCTTCGACTATTCTTTCTTCAATGTAAACTTTGTTCTTAAGATCTTCCTGGTCGCGAAAGCTTTAAAATGAACACCACAGAAATACCTAATTACGTAACGTCCAGTAAGCCTGTTTGTTAGTTTCCTGCAGCGTTATATTTTGTTAATAAATTTCATTAAAACTTTCCACCCAAGCTGCGGACGCTTCTTTGAGTTAATTAAAAACTGATGCACGACACGGCTATTGTGCATACGTGTTGTACCCGCTCGGGACAGGAGGACCCGGGGTGAGCTAGTTCACTGCATACTGCTGTCCTTTAACTAAAAGGCCGTTAAGCCCAAATAGTTGTTTTTGAGATATGTTCAGAGAACTGCTTTTAAATCCGTCAACGGCCTACAATTTTTATTATATCTCCGGAACTTATTGTAATTTATAAACATTCTTAGACAGAAATATAGAGAATTTTGTACTGTATCGCTTCCTATTAAAAAGTCAAAATTGACCTTTTGATGGTTAACGGCTTTCTAGTTAAAGGACGACAGCATAGTGCATATGTTACAAGAACGGTTATAGAATATTTTGCTAAGAAAAATAAAATTGTTGTGTGTTTGTACAAATGCTGGGATAATTCTGCAAACTCCAGATTCAGACATATATAGTTTTTCCCCATGGAGGATCGGATAGGGTTTGAACAGGCATCAAACTTATCGATAAGTACGCGTGACCTTATGTTTTGAATATTGACGTTTCCAAGCCATTTCTTTATGAAATCTGTGGAAATAAAGTTTTTGACTTGACTATAGCGGTGTGTGCCTAGACTCCTAGATTGGAATGTGCCAGCTGTTTACAAATATCAGAAGGGATTACGCAACAGCACCTACATAAGATGTGACCCGAACGTGCGAACGGAACCAGTGAAAATTATAAAACAACACACGTCACTCGCTTCGCCTTGGACGATTATACGACGGGATGAAACGTTCAGAAGTGGTCCTTTTATTCTTTATATAAACTAAATGTACGTGTGTGATTGTGGAAACAAACAAACGTCTATCTATCTATCTATCTAAGTGATTCTTTGAGGCGCACTTACAATCCTTTCACCACATTGGTTCGATAGAACCGGTGACTCGAAGAAGAAGAAGAAGAAGAAGTGATATTTTATTATTGACTGGCGTGATAATAATTAAAATAAATATGGTTGACTGTTCACACAGCGCCATTTAGCCCCAAACAAGGTATAGCTTGTACTATAGGCACCAAACAACGGATAGAATACTTATATATTTATATTAACAAACATTCACATAATACTTTGTTTGTTTGAAAAATATTAAGACCCAATAAAAAAAACAGATATCGTCGTAAAAATGTTTGTACTGGTGGGAAACGAACCCACGACCTACATAAGGCAGACTGTATTTTACTGTATTAACAGTCCATCAATATTTATTTATTATTTGAATAAAGGTAATCTAAATTATATGTAATGTAATGTAATAAGTAATTTTAATAATATTGTGTACCATGTTTACGCAATAAATAATATCATTTATCATTTAAAACCTTTTTTTTTTTTTGATGTAATACAGTTACAGAACGAGCTGACGGCCCACCTGGTGTTAAGTGGTAACCTCTGCCCATAACAAGCGATGCGGCCTCCCCTACTAGGTACGGCAAGACCCAAGTCGCAACGTATGCGCCCGTAACTCTGAGACGTGTAGGTGGAATGTCTCGTGTGCCTGTAATTTCACCGGCAACCACACCTTTACACACATTTACTTTAATTTTACTTTTCACAATTTAAAACCTCTTACTAGCAAATCAATATTTTTATTTCGACTCGTACATGATTTTATGTTTGTTGGAGTCCAGATGAAACACCCTTCCCCACAACCCATTATAATGCGCGTCTCGCAGTTTTTGTCCTCGGTTAATTTCGGTTATGATATTGTGAAAATTCATTTCTTGAAACCATTGTTTTGATGAGTGAACGTCTTTAATTAATGTGTTTGAAGAGAGATTTGTATTTCAGTATGTAATTCTCTCAAATAAGGTAAAATTACACATCTGCTAATTAAAATGCGTAATCACTCGACTGTGAAATTTCGAGGGGTAATTGAATATTACATTTCAGGATATTACTGCTTTTAGGAAATCTGACAATTGTGCTGTACTAGCTGCGCCCTGCGGTGTTACCCGCGGTGAATAAGTAATCCCACGGGAATACTGCATTTTTCCGGGATAAAAGTAACCTATGTGTTAAACCAGGATATAAGCTATCTTGGTACCAAATTTCATCCAAATCCTCAGCCGTTTGAGCGTGAAAGAGTAATAAATATCGATACAAACTTTCACATTTATAATATTAGTAGGATTAACCAGGTTATTGGCTAATCCTACTACATAATATATTAGATTTATGTTTTTTTTAACCGTAACCTTCATAATAACTTGTTTTGTAGAAACAAAACTTCAATAACAGGACAGGTAAACATTTGTTATTAGGGCTCGGAAACGAACCAGTTAATTCTGACTACTACCACCTCTAATATTGGTTAGAAATATAGTTCCTCCATTTTAGTTAATGAAAACGAATGATTAATGGACTGAAACGATACTGGTAACTCATTCTCACGTCTTATTCATAGTTACTGGTTGACCTATTTTGGTAAATCCCAAAATCAACCGCCAAAATATCTATATGAATTACCGACTGCCTGATCAGAAATAAGCTCGCTGAGCAAAAGTCACCAAACGTTTACTAACCAGTTTCCTTTTTTTTTTATGTAATACAGTTACGGAAGGAGCCGAAGGCCCACCTGGTGTTAAATGGTAACCTCTGTCCATAACAACCGCTGCGACTTGGGTCCTCCCCTACAAGGTACGACAAGATCCAAGTCGCATCTTATACGCCCTTAACTCTGAGATTTGCAGGTGGAATGTCTCGGGCATGGTGGCGGTACATCCCCGGAAGAACTTGGCGTGAGTTCTAATGCTCTTGAATGAATTATGTTACTCTAAAACATAGCAAGGACTAACAAACAGACAAACGTCGAAATAATCTTCACCTTTATACATACTATTGGTGTACCAGATACAAATAAGTGATCATAGTCAAGTAGGTTTAATTAAAATAAACGGAAGGCACTGACTGGACGTGACCCTACGCCCTACGAAATGAACAAGGAAAAGACGTGAGCGAAATGTACTCACGAGACGACAAATTAATAATATCCCGACGTACAATATCCCGGTAGGAAAAACAAATAGTAAAGTCGTAGTAAAGCGTCTCTACAGATATTCACATTAGACTCAATTTTTTGAACGCGTTAGATTTATAAGATTTGTTGATTTGATTAAGTACAGTGAAATATTTAAAGTGCGACTCAAAGAAGCAAGGTCAATTGACTGGCTTCACAGCTCAGTTGGTAGCAACGCTGCCTTCTGTGTAATCTGTGTAATCTACATTATGTTCAAGCAAATAAAATATCTTTGTCTTTGTCTTTTGTCGTTGTCTGCGCTGTAGGTCGTGGGTTCGATCCCCACCCGGGACAGATATTTATGTAACATTTGTAACATTTATGTTTGTTCTGTGTCTGGGTGTATATGTATGTATTTATAAAAGAAAAGTATATAAGTATTATATCAGTTGTCTGGTTCCCACGATCCAAGCTATGCTTAGCTTACTTTAGGGCTAGATGGCGCTCTGTGAAATGTCCTCCAATTCTAGATCTCACCGCAGGCATCATTAGAATCAGACCGCGAATTTTCACTATTTACCTGCGAGTGATTCGTCGTGAGCCGCCACAACTAATCATCTCACCCGTGTTTAGTGTTCGCGCGGCCGCGTGATTTGATTTGCCGTACATTTAGACACAAAGAATAAAGATATAGAAGGGAATCTCTTTTTTTTAGAATATGATATGCAAACTACTTTGAGATAAGAGCACTGAGCTTAGCAACGAGGTCATATTCGAAATGATTCGATTTCGCGTACAATTTCTGTATCCGTTTCTGTACCAGCATCTTATGTTCCCACTACAGGGACACAGGCTTACACACGACAAGCGAGAGTGGGGAGATCGGCTTTTAATCTACCACGGGATCAAAATCTTAATTGGATCTTACATGCCTTCGAGTTTTAGGTCTAGGACAAACCGATTTTTCAGTTTTCTTCACCGTTTAGTTACATTTTCAACTGAAATATAATGATCTCACAGTAATGAAAGCTCGGACTTGCGGAAGTGGGCACTGAGGTATAACTTACTTATTTACCCAAAAACCTTATACGGTCAAAATCTACGTTGTGGGTTCAAGCCTAAGTCATAATTTCGCTTAAATGTTAGGTATATCTTAAAAAGCGTAGGGCGCTCACAATAAAGTAAGTAGTAAGTGTAATAAAAAAAATAAGTGGTTTATTGAATAAGTGTGAAATAAAGTAAATAGTAAGTGTAATAAAAAAATGTGAGCCGTCACGGGACGCTTGGCAGATGTGAAACATCGACATTATTTTGTAAGAAACTAGTACCCCATCACTAATAATGTTTATGATTTGTCGTAACCTTGAACGGACCAATCAGCGCTCATGCCGTGGCGACGCGTCACCAAGCCAGAAATCGGTTTTACGTGCGGCTATAGATGTTTCACATCAAAAAATAAGTGGCTTATATTGCACAGTTATAATTTTCTTACAAAATGACTGGAGGCAGAAGTGTGATAGCAGTATTTCGTACGTACCTGCGGAGTTTTTTTTTTCGTCTCTTTATTTGAAAGCACTTAAGGTGAGTAAGAGTATCTATAGGGTTAGATACTTCCTGACGTTTTGTGACTGGTGGCTATTTATGGTCAAAATATATACTTTTTTGTAACTAATATACATATTAACAGTCATATCTTTAAGCAGTCTAGTTTTTGCAATAATACAGTAGGTTAGCAAGTAGTTCGTTACTTTTTTAATGACTGATATGCTCCAAGCGAAAACGAAAATTTTTGGAAATTATGAAATTAGAAAGACCATTAAATAATGTTATACCTGTTCGTAGTTATTACTACGAACAGGTATAACATTATTATATATGTTATACCTGTTCGTAGTTATTACTACGAACAGGTATAACATTATTAGCAACAATAATTAACTCACTTCAAAAGCACTAATATAGTTTCGTTTCTATAAGATTAATAACTGGTCCGCGTTTGAAGCGTCCGAGACCACGCGTGCCGTGATACAGCACATGTCATGCAGATTACCGTTTCGTTAATGAATGCGAACTCGCTGCAATATGTAAATTCTATCTAAAACTAGGGATAGTGGCCAGCTGTATTGCCAATGATTTCATACATACGAATAAAAGTTGAAGTAAATTATTCTACTCTCTTGATATTGATATCGACTGGGCTTGACTGACAAAGGTTGCAATGCACTGGTCAGAAAAGTCTAGTTTCCACTAGTCTTCCATTACTGATTTGGTAAAAAATGATTTGTTTTTTTACATAGCGTCATCTTGCTTTGAAGCATAGCTTGTTTCAAGGAAACTAGACAACTGATACAATATGCATATACTTATTGTAACTAATATACATATTACATATAATCATCCAGACACAGAACAAACATCTATGTTCGTCACACGAATGTTTGTCCTGGGTGGGAATGAACCCACGACCTATATATATAGCGACCTATGAATAGCGCAGAAGGTAGGGTACTGCCAACTAAGCTGTTAGGCCGATCATAGAAAAGTTTACCTGAAATATCTTCCAAAACCTGCTTTTTGAGAAAGTATTCATTTAAGTATTTTTCCCTCTACCGAAAAACAAGTTAGTCGCAAAAATACACCGAAAACACATCCCAGTTCGTCTCAGTTTCTCGTAAAAAGGATCTTTACCGCCGATATCTTGCAAGTCTGTACACTCAGTTTATTAATTCTTTTCTTTATTTGTTGTACTTTTTTATAAACCATTTTCTTTTTTTATATTGGTGGACATTTCACACATCGCCATCTAACCCCAAACTAAGCATAGCTTTTACTATGGAAACTAGATGACTGATAGAATACATAAATATTTTGTTTTGTAAATACATACATATAAATATATATTAACACCCAGACACAGAACAAACATCAATGCTTGTCACACTAACGTTTATCCTGGGTGGTAATCGAACCCACGACCTCGCACGACAGCTCAGAAGTCAGAGTTACTAATCAACTGAGCTGCGAGTCATTATGTTGAATATTCTCAATACGTCTTCAGATGTATTCAAAGAGATGTAGAGTTATAATAAAATATTTTTTAAGTAATAAAGGGATTCTTGAAAAACACCCCTAAAGCTTAAAATACTCGTACATGATGTAGTTACGTATATCAATTGAGAAAGATTAAATTTGAATGGATTCGTAGTAAATAAATGTACGTTACCATAATGTAAATGTATGTAGAAATTCAGACATAGATTTCGTAAGTAATACTTAAAATGTGTCAACATTTTAATATGCAAAACAATTCCGGATAATGTACTCATAAGTATCGAGCACTTAAGTAACGTTTATTTTAGCTACTATATATTTATTTATCCTATATATATTTATATACCTGCTTCTGTGGCTGACTGTACTCGCTACGCATCAAGCTGCAAAAGTTTTCCAATATCAACTTAAATTTTGATTGAACGAGTTTGCGGGACGCATTCCCCGTCGGATTCACCGGTCCCTATGAGCGTTGTCTCCCGTGTTTGTTCGTAAACAGTTACAACTTATGGGGTGATTGTAATTTGTGCTGAAATGCGTATCGGTTGCTACTTCGTTATCTTTCTCCTGTTATTGGTACAACGGCCTAAAAAGTTTACCAGTACATTTGTTTCCAAAAATATCCATATTCCATAAGAAAATGATTAAATATACAACAAATGTGCTTCAACAGATGATTTTCGAGTAACTAAAGCCTCAATTAAATCGAATGTAATGGAAGAATTTTGGTTATGAACTAGTGACCCTAAGGAGGTCGTTAGCATATTAGCAATAAACCTTTAAAGATAATAGTCATAATAGTACATACCATAAACAAAAAATATCACATATTATATCTTGTGTCAAAGATTTCTTAAAATTTCAATGTTCAATCTGTGTTTCTAAGCGGTGGGGTCCCTCAATATATTTCGCGTAGGTATATTTGAACGGCAACTCATAAAACTTGACTTATACTACTTAGCCACTCGACAGATATTGCGACGATATTGAATCCTGCTGCAGTGTATTTGGAGATCACTTCAACTCACACGTATGAAAACGTTCACGAAATGGAGCGGAGAGCGGTGAGGCATTTTTATTTTGAAGGTATTAAAGGTTCAATAACTTTTAAGAGCAGTAGAACTCTCGCCAAGTTCGTCCGGGGAAGTACTGCCACCATGCCCATTTCTGCCTCCAAGCAGTAATGCGTTCGCGTTACTGTGTTCCGGTTTGAAAGGTGTGGTTGCCGGTGAAATTACAGGCACAGAGACATTCCACCTACACGTATCAGAGTTACGGGCGCATACGGTGCGACATGGGTCTTGTCTTGTCGTACCTAGTAGGGGAGGACCCAAGTCGCATCGGTTGTTATGGGCCGAGGTTACCACTTAACACCAGGTGGGCCGTCGGCTCGTTCCGTAACTGCATTACATTAAAAAAAAACTATTTCATTCTCAATCATTCGGTTACGATTGTAAAGTTGTTACTTGGACTCGTTTTAAAAACGTTACATCGCCGTGAAAACAATTCGCATTTATAAAATTAGAGATATTTTAATGTCAAACAGATATAATTTTAATGTGAAATACAATTTATATTACTTAAGTTAGGAACTTGGTGGTCCTGTAGTACGGACTCAAAATTTCAATTCAGTGGTCACTAGTTCAATTCCAGACGTCAACCGATAAGTTTACGCTTTTAAATGGTTGCATTACATTGTTCTCAGAACGTTAAAGAAAAACATCGAAGGAACCAAAGCATCATTCTCAACCAGAAATTCGAGGACATGTGTGAATTAAGAAGAGAACGTGTTGAATGAAAATCCTTCTTTTAGAAAGTCTTTGCTATCTACAAACTGATAATCTTACTTAGAACACCTTTAGTTTTAATTCATTTGCAGAGTAACAATTTTAGATCGCGTTCTTTATAAGAAGCGGACGTTTTAAAGAAATTTAGATTCTCCTTCGTTGGCGAGCAGAAGTTAATTAAGTTATAAGCTGTGAACAGCCAGACAATATACGGAAGGTCCTCGCTCACAGATGCTTTAGTGTATTTATCAAATTTAGAAATTTCTTCAAAAGAACTGGTGTATTTTTTTTTAGTTTATTCACAAAAAGAAACAATGGCGCTTAAAGCAGTCTGTACCATGCAAAATGATTATAAAATGATGAATATAAGATTATAACTTGTAAATGAGAAATGATCTTTCTAAATTCTAGTAAGTTATGTTTCAAACCTCTTGCAAATATTTACATTATGGAAATAAATAATGGTTTTTGTATGTTTTAATTAATAATAAGTAAATAAATAATATTGGTGGACATTTCACACAGCGCCATCTAGCCCCAAAGTAAGCTAAGCATAGCTTGTATCATGGGAACCAGACAATTAATATAATACTTATATACTTTTCTTTTGTAAATACATACATATAATACATATTAACACCCAGACACAGAACAAACATCAATGTTACAAATGTCACATAAATGTTTGTCCTGAGTGGGGATCGAACCCACGACCTACAGCACAGAAGGTAGGGTTACTAACCAACTGAGCTATGAGGCCAGTCAGTTTTGTTATTGGAAAGCAAAAAAAAAAATTATTGGAAAGCATCAGAATCAATATCAATTTCTAGTAAGTGAAGGACCTTTTGAGAAATGTATTTACCTCTAGTGCTATCGGAGCTCTCGTTGTTTTTACAGAAACCCTGTGGTTAGCCGCATTTTTTTCACTTGCTTGCAGTCACTTGACGATGAATTAAATTAAAAACTACTTTTTCGTATTTGAAAGCGCGGTTTTTAATCATTTTCGCGTCGTGTAAACACTGCTTGTTACTTTGTTACCAGCACGCTTAGTTTACATCATTATTTTAAGCGTTTTATAAATGCGGGTTTTATAAAAATTTAATCAGGTGCTTTGTTAAAGGACATTTTTATTATATTATTAGTTGTTATTATTATTATATTATATTCTGTAGCACCTATAACTACATGTTTCTTTAGGCAAATCCCCTTGTTATGTATTTCTCAATTAGTTTTATCGATGAGTACGTATTATTTTTCTAATGATCATTCTCAAGACTAAGTATTTAAGTATTTAACGTATGTTGCACAGGAAAAGTGTATTTTCCTGGTTCCCAATAAAGTTTATTATTATTAGTATTATTATTATAGGTCAGTATGATAACATGACACTCTGAATTGCCTCTCCACTCCTCTTCCTCTTCTCACTCTCCACCAAAGCTGACGGGATGAAGGTCGGGATTATTTTCATGTACGGATTAGCTTATATGTGTTCAGTATTTATCAAACGCATTTAAAATTACCTGTCATGGAGACAGATAAAATAGGTTATAAATCGCTAATATTTGTTTATAGAGGGCCCTATCTCCATGCCATTCGTTTACTAAACTCCCTCATAAACCCCATAAACCAATCATCGCATGCAATAAAATGTTAAGAGGGCACCGATGAAAAATCCAATGCTTATCCAGAATCCAGTTCTTAAGTTCTCAATTTTTAGGAACGCTGTGTATATTATTTTTTATTTTGTAAAATATAAATCATATTTTGTTAAATTTGTGATATGTTATCTGTGTCTTTCAACTTTCATCTCTCATTTCTCTCACAACTTTTATAGTATTATTGCATGGTCTGATAGTGCATAAATGTAATATTTGTTTCTCAGTTGGAGTGAGAAATCGTTACTATATATTCTGTACGACTTCACCACTCATCACAAGAGTGCGTTGCGGGTCCATCAACGTTTGGCTAATTGTACAAAGGTGCACAAACATTGGCTTTGCGAACACTAAAAGAGTTTTTAAATTTCAACTGTGACATACTGTGGTCATATATCTAGCGATTTGACAGGGTCGTGTTACTTACAAGACGTTGGTATAAATTTAAAGATAATATTTCAAATGTATTTATCTATAAAAAAATGTATGTGCAGTTTCAACGACGATGTAATTTCACCATAATAAAGAGAGCATGGCACAGTCAGAGGTCGCTGGTTTAAATCCTGAGATGTATTCATAAGTTTTTCTACTTGAACAAAGACATCCTCAGTTCACCAGCGAGCATCCAAGAAAGAACCAGACATCTGTCAAGTACGCAGATTACGCGTACGCGGTAAATCCAGGGTTTGCGTTCATAAACGCTAATTAAATGAAATTAAAAACATTTTTTCCATAAAGGTATAATTATACTGTAAATATACAAGCGGAATATTAAATATATTATAGATATAAATATAATAGATTATTTCCTATAAAAGTTCACTAGTCGCTACACTAGGACTCCCTGTGTTATGGGTGACGTTTGGTCAAATATTTCATAATATAAAATCGCTGTGTTTATGACCTCAGTGGCTCCCGGACACCGGAACGGTATCACACTCTACAATTACGTACCTTTGATGTGTGAGCCACGGAGAATGGTATTATGGAAATGAAAATATTTCGCGACAATTTGTCACGGCTGATGGATGGGCGCCGCTGCGGGTACAGTACGAGCGGTGAGATCATGCGCGCGTTGTTTGCATTAAATGTATAATTAATGACTACTATTATTATTATAACATTATTATTATATTTTTATTATTATTGTATATTATTACATTTAATTATAATTGAGTTCGACCGGGGAAGTGCGGCCACCTACTCCTTTCTGCCGCCAAGTAGCGATGCATTCGCGTTATTGTCTAGCGGTTTGAAAGGTCGGTTGCCGGTGAAATAACAAGCACGCAAGAAATTCTGCTATCACATTGAGTCTGCTCGTTCCGTAACTTTATTACACAAAAAAAATACAGTAAGTCTTAAAATCAATGATTATTTACATGAAACTTCTTATATTAATTTTTGTGCAACGCAATATAAGTACAGGTTCTTTCGCTAAATCGTATTTCTACATATATACTGATTAATAAATTACTTAGCAAATAGCCAACAGCAGTTTCTTACAAGACTAAGCACAATAACTTGTTTAAATCATTCTTTACTTAACCAAACTTACGTTATTTAAAGCAGGACGTAACTAAAACAACATTTGGAAAAAACAAATCTAAAGAAACTGCGATTGTCACTGATGATAATGCTGCTGCAATATATTATCATTTTTGAATATGGCAACATTTCCAACTTTGTCAATTTTTTTTTGCGACTATTTGCGGATTATAATGTTGCACATTTTTTGTATGTTGAAGTATCGCGCACTGTAATGCTGGTACACCCATTAGTGCTGCAAACACGGCTTGATTTCGGGTCGTGTTTTAAATTGGCATCTACATAGGTAGTAATGATATTATCATATTTCATCAGCTTTTTACGGGTTGAAAATTGGATTATATTCGTACGTGTTATGGTGAAAATGTACACGTAATTTGAGCTTTATTTTATTTATGAATATACATTATTGATATTATTTCAATGTATTGCTAACAACCTCATATAATTTCAGAAAATTGGAAATTCATGTTTATTTTGAGAATATTGATGTTATAATTATTTAACAGCAGTTTCTTGTTTGTTATCTTCATTGTGAATAAAAAAAACAAATCCCAAAAAAAAAATACCTAAAATTTTTATAATTAAATTAAATATTTATCCAGCAATTACTACGAACACTGTATACAGATTGATTTAGTAATTGCTGGCTGGGTGGGAGAAATTGGGCGACAGTGGTTTTCACACACACAACTGCTGATCAATCTGGTCGCTGGTTCCAATCCCGACGTGCACCAACGAGTTTTTCCATTACAAAATGTGCATACATTTTGTTTTCATTTTGCAATATGTTCTCAAAAACTTGAATGAAAACATTGTGAGGAAACCAACTCTGTCCCCTCAAACCAAAAAAAGTGACGCGTCAAGTGCACGAAAGGAGCCTATTTTAGGCGCACTTTAATTTTTTCAACACACTGGTTCAAGAGAGCTACTGATACGAATAGCACTAGCATTGACGTCGCCCCACTTTACAAGAAACCTTTTAACCATTAAAAGTTGAGTTTCAATTTGATAGTCAGTAACTTATATGTTATACGAGCATTTTTAAATTCACCAACAAAGTTAGTTTTGAAAATTCATTTACCGATACATTAGTGAAATGCAAAAAAAGAGAAACGCAAAAGTGCCAACTTCTTTGTTCCGTACGAGAAACGGCATCGCCTTAGGTTTAAGATAGCTAAGTAATTAAGTTTGTATAATAGATAATACAATAGAATAGTTCTAAGTAAGATCTTTTGTTATAACACCTGGTGTTTACGTGTAAAAATACAGATAGTTAATTCCCTTCTTCGAATAGTTCTAAGTAAGGTCTATTGTTATAACACCTGGTGTTTACATGTGAAAATAGTAATAGTTAAATCTCCTTCTTAGAATAAATACTAAAAGATAAGCCGCAGCATTGTCGTACCGCTCCCATTGGCAGCTGCGGCACAAGCCGGTTATAGTTAAATAGAATTAAATAGAATTGAATAGTACAATAAAGGAAACTGGAAAGGGGTTCGGAAATATATTTGTGACGAGTGGTATTAATATAACGCCATTTCGGGCGTAAGTTGTAGTTGGTTAATAGTCGCGTAACAGTTCACACGTATAGTTCACGTAGTTGGTTAATAGTCGCGTAACAGTTCATACGTATAGTTCACGCAGTTCGTTAGTAGTCGCGCTATAGGCGACACGCGTTCCGTAAATAGTCACGTAACAGTTCTTCGCAACCAGTGCGTTAATAGTCCAGCGTCAAGTCGAGCAATAGTCGACACGTTGGCTTAAATAGTAGTGCGCTAATCGCGGAATAATAGAAATAGATAGCAGATCGGCAGTACCACTCGGAACAACCGGAACCCAACCCTCCAGTATAGAAACACCATCTGAAGTTTTCTTAACAGAATCCCAGTAATAGCGTGTACAGACCCCTCGCACCGGCGGAATAACAACAGCAACATACAGTCCACTACCACCTTATAGAGCCCGGTCGAGCCGTCCCGTACATTTTGATCCTTCGAGCCGGATATTTTGGTCCATACAAGCCGGATACGAGAAGACAGAAGATGGTAATCACGAGGTCAGGAGGAGGGAACAGGCCTGCGAGCACATCTCGTACCGAACCGTCGAATACCACCAACACCACCGCAGCGCCTACCACCACAGCTCCAGTGATTACGACGGCACACGCTCCGTCAAGATACATGGAGCCGTTAATAGCCACGCCACGCACCCATTCTGTGGCGCATTCACACCGAGAACCAGACCATTGGCTGACACAGTGTTTGCAAGGCGCGCCTCACCGACGTTAGAATCTGTGTTCGGGAAGCGCGTTCCTGCCGACTTCACGCCTACTTCAGCCAGCAGGAAGACCCTACATGGAATGACGAGTTTCTTCGTGCCGGCAAGCGATGCTGTCGCTGCCTCAACAACGGACGGAGCTGCCCACTGAAGATAGACCGGCACCGCGCCCTGCACCCGCTGCGGTTCCTGCAGTCCTTATAAAAACAGAACAGGAATTGCCAGCAGCGAACGAGGAGCGCGGACCGACGAATATCAAATTCGTAGATGGACCTGGACTCAATAGTTTTAATGTGCCCAGACCCAATAACGGATATGAACTTCCAGTGTTAAATAGAACCAACATGAAAAATAGTGATTTTGGAGACAATAGCGCGTATGCCAAAAATATTGGAAACGTGAACAATAGTGCCTTGGCAAACAATAGTGCCTCGGCAAACAATAGTGCCTTGGCAAACAATAGTGCCATGGTAAACAATAGTGCCCTGGCAAACAACTGTGCCAGAGTGAACAATAGTGCGATAGTGAACCAGATTGTGGGCCAGCCTGGAGGACCTACGAAATCTGAAAACACTTGTTGGGAGGAACCAAGCAGGGAGCAACCGGCGGGAGAGCCTGATCTTCTGAAATTGTCTCGTTTCCTGGATAGAGAAGCAAGCAGATGCGGTCCCTACGCAGAGCCAGAAATAGTCCCTTCAGGAGAAACCGACAATAGAACTAACTTCAAGGACAGAAGTTATGCTGCGAGGGTGGAAGAGAAAAAAGGAAAAGTTTGCCTAATTTGCAATAGAGAAAACCATCCCACAACGATTTGTAAGAGGTCCACGAAGGCAGAAATTCCGGATAGATGGGATATAGCGAAGAAGCATAGATTGTGTTTCAGATGCCTTCGATTGAAAACGGTAAATCACACGTGTAAGACGAGAAGGTGTGAAATAGATGGTTGCCAATACTGGCATCATAGACTGCTTCATTTCAAGAAGGACGCAACCGAACAGAAAAAGGAAGCCGTAGCCTCTACATGGACTCCCAAGAACATCCAAACTTATCTAAAAATAGTACCTGTAACAGCGTTTGGACCGTCGGGGAAAATAGACACGTACGCGCTTTTAGACGACGGATCCACGGTCACATTGATAGAAGAATATATAGCAAAGGCAATAGGGACAAAGGGAAAGAAAGAGCCCTTATCCATAGAAGCCATAGGAAAGTCTGAAGTGAGACAAAGACAGTCACAGAGAATACAGCTCACTATTAGGGGCACAGAAGAGCACACAATAGAAGCTCGAACGATAGCAGAGTTAAAACTTTCACCTCAACTAATGAAGAGGGAAGATATCGAAAACTGCAGTCACCTACAGGACATAACAAAAGAGATACTGCACTATAGAGCGACGCCGAAGATCATAATCGGACAGGATAACTGGCACCTGTTGGTGACATATGGAATGCGAAAAGGCGAAACGCATCAACCAGTAGCTTCCTTGACGCCGCTAGGATGGGTACTCCACGGATCAAGAGTCGGTGCCCAAAGAAATAGCATAAATAGAGTCAACTACGCAAATAGTTTTGAAACAAATGGTCGAGGACTCAAAGATTTCTTTGCAATGGAATCGCTGACGATAACGCCGAATAAACCCCAAAGCGATCCGGCAGTGAAAACGTTGCAGTTATTGGAACAAAACACCAAACAGATAGACAGAACAAAACAGAACCCCAATGGTCATTTCGAAGTTCCGATGCTGTGGATAGATAGTAATAAGAAAATACCTAATAGTTATCAAAATCCAATAAATAGATGGCATTCCACGGAAAAGAAAATAGACACAGATCCAAAACTCAAAACGATGTATAGACGCCAACCTTCATCGCAAGGTATCTCGGCTGAAGAGGGTCATAGTCGCCGTGTACCCAGGAGCAGACGGAATAGTACGCGCAGTCAACATTTGATCCCTAGGTGGCGTGCTGAGAAGACCTACGCGCAAAATAGTAATTCTACCCACCGAATCGGACCCGGCGTACTCCACACCATAGTTTGCAATGCCAGGAGGCATTGCACGGCGGGAGAGATGTTCCGTACGAGAAACGGCATCGCCTTAGGTTTAAGATAGTTAAGTAATTAAGTTTGTATAATAGATAATACAATAGAATAGTTCTAAGTAAGATCTTTTGTTATAACACCTGGTGTTTACGTGTAAAAATACAGATAGTTAATTCCCTTCTTCGAATAGTTCTAAGTAAGGTCTATTGTTATAACACCTGGTGTTTACATGTGAAAATAGTAATAGTTAAATCTCCTTCTTAGAATAAATACTAAAAGATAAGCCGCAGCATTGTCGTACCGCTCCCATTGGCAGCTGCGGCACAAGCCGGTTATAGTTAAATAGAATTAAATAGAATTGAATAGTACAATAAAGGAAACTGGAAAGGGGTTCGGAAATATATTTGTGACGAGTGGTATTAATATAACGCCATTTCGGGCGTAAGTTGTAGTTGGTTAATAGTCGCGTAACAGTTCACACGTATAGTTCACGTAGTTGGTTAATAGTCGCGTAACAGTTCATACGTATAGTTCACGCAGTTCGTTAGTAGTCGCGCTATAGGCGACACGCGTTCCGTAAATAGTCACGTAACAGTTCTTCGCAACCAGTGCGTTAATAGTCCAGCGTCAAGTCGAGCAATAGTCGACACGTTGGCTTAAATAGTAGTGCGCTAATCGCGGAATAATAGAAATAGATAGCAGATCGGCAGTACCACTCGGAACAACCGGAACCCAACCCTCCAGTATAGAAACACCATCTGAAGTTTTCTTAACAGAATCCCAGTAATAGCGTGTACAGACCCCTCGCACCGGCGGAATAACAACAGCAACATACAGTCCACTACCACCTTATAGAGCCCGGTCGAGCCGTCCCGTACATTCTTACTAACTCGTTTACAGAACCATTACACCTAGTGGCAAAAGAAATTAAACCGTCCATCTGCAATACAGTATAATTGCCACAAACTGAATAAAGTTATACAAGCAACAACTTTTCTTTAACGGGAGACGAGATATGGATTTTTACATACTTCCGTGCATCTCAGGGAAGTAGTACATTACTTCAGCTCTAACTGGCATAGCACTGCTTGCCGGCAGAAATGAGTATGGCACTTTCTGTGAGTAGCACTTCCCCGGACGAACTCGGCATAATTTCAGCTGGTCCTAAAATCGCTCAGACCATCGTTAGTACAATACTACGGCGACAATACTTGCAAACATTTTGATCTTGGAACTATACCTGACGTTGCGTACAGAGATTATAAGTACTAATAAAAAAACCTATTGGAAATTCCGCTAAATGTTACTTTGAAGGGTATGAACAAAAATTCATATCAGATTTCCCTGGAAAAGTAAAGGTTTCCCTGTTCAACAACAAAAGAAAGATACGACCGCGTCCGTATGAAAGACATTAAAGATGGACTCAAAGAAAAATCAAAGCCCATTATTCCTGTAAACAATGCAACTTTTCAAACCCCCTCCCCCAGTCCCCCCGCCAACAATGACAGCTCCTCACATCACAACGGTTATCGCTTTAAGGATTCCATTCATAATGCCGAAGAATTGATCGATAAATAAGTGTATTTGTCCGCTCGGCTAACCGAATATTTCGGTTTCAGGTTTTTTATGATTCGGGTGGCGGAACCAGCTGACGGCCCACCTGATGTGAAGTGGTAACCGCTACCCATAGACAACAACAATACGACTCGAGTCCTCTCCACCAAAGTATGAGATGACCTAAGTCGCATTGCGATGCGTCCATCACCCCGAGACGGGGATGTTACGTCTCATGCGGTGAAATGAACCAGAAAGATTAATTAGCCAAAAAATAAAATAAAGTGTAAATAAAGTGCGTTAATACTTGTAAATCCTCCGATGATAACTAGACTAGATACTGATATTAGACTGACAGAGAAAAAATCCTTAAAAGAAAATCTACATGAGCGAATATACCACACTGTTTTTTTTTATTTTTAAAAGACATTAATCACTATAATTTTCAATAAATAAAGTGATCGATTTAAAAAAATTGCCTACAAGCAGTTATTTTGCTCTACAAAATTATTAAATACAAGACATATATTAGAAAAAGGAAGTTGTTGATTTGGGCATTCGGCTTCGGCAAATACTTTCGGCCAGACTGCCACCACTCAGACAATGCTAGATCGTGATCTTTTTTCAAAACTACTGAGTTTCAAAGGATAAAAATAGATGGGAATCTTTTGTTTTGTGAGAGCAAAATTTTCTTACGTATTTCAGACTTGAGCAACTGCTGAGTGCAATCTGTTCTGCGATGCGCGCAATGCATTGTTTTTGCCGAGTTATTTATTGGAAATGTCTGATGTTGCTGATTTTGAAATATATTTCGTGAAAGTATGTAGAGAAGTTATTCTGCTGAATTTTTTCGCTTGTTATTGATGAGCTTGGTTTGAGATACATACCTAATATATACATAATAATACTCATAATTACATATATCGACAGACATATGACACGACATACGACACCCAGACAGAGAACAAACGTCTATGTTCATCACACAAATGTTTGTCCTTGGTGGGAATCGAACCCACGACCTACAGCACAGAAGGGTTACTACCAACTGAGCTGTGAGGCCAGTCAAGTTTTATACGATTGCATTGACAGTGTTAGCGAAACTTTTGAGACAAATAGAAAACTTACTTTGAGTCACTTATACCTCTTTGCCGTCGTCTTTCATCAACTTAACCAATCTGTGCCGGCTAAGAGGCGAGTTCCGAACACCGCGACGTTAACTACCACAAATACTCGTATCACTGGCTCTCAAACGAAAAGATAGAAGTGCGCCTCAGAGGCTCCGCATATTAAATAAATCCTCCGAATATTAAATATTTTCCTTCATTTTTTTTCAATCGTTATAATATGGGTCTGCTCTGGATTTGAACCTGCTACTCTCTCTCTCTCTCTGCGCTATAGGTCGTGGGTTCGATTACTACCATCTGAGCTGTGAGGTCAGCCACATATAATAAAAAAAAAAATTGTGAAGTTTACGTAATGGAAGACCAAGTGGGCTAGACCTAAACAATACATTATTTGGTGGTTCAGAAACAAGACGTCAAACCAGCAGCAATCGCACGTATCAACAACCATCATTAAATCGCCGAATATATCGGCAAACACTAAACTCTATATCGAATAAAAGTTTGCAAAAAATTGGATTAAACTTTTCCAATACTAATAAAAGTTGTACATTGTGAACCGCCGCACGATGTGACGTTGTTTACATTAAAAACAAAGCCATTTTTTATTTATATATAAAAAATTCGTGGACCAGTTTAACTAATATTTTGTTTAATTTGTAACTAAATATTCTTTAATCTAGATTTTCTTGCAGACCTGTGTTGGGATGAAGTGGTTTTGATAATGTTTTGCCATTTTGGTGCGTTTACGGCAAGCAGAGATTTAGTTATTCAATATATTTTATGTATTCATCATATTCAAGAAATAAAGTTTACAACAAATGAAAAAAAATCTTTAGAAAATATATAAAAGTGTAACTTACCAAATTAAAAGTGAAAAATGAAAAATATGGTATTTGTGCGCAAACTAAAATGTTTTAATGTTATTAAAAATATCATACGCGAGTTAATTTCTTCATATAAAATATCCATCGTCTCTACCAAAAATTTAAAAGTTGACAGCAATGCTCGACTTAATGCGATCTCACTCCTCATAGATACTTCAATTTCCGTCGAAGTCAAGAGTTTCAAACAAAAGTTATTTTCAAGATTAAATTCACGATAAAGTTGGAAGCAAAAAGCAAAAATAGTTTGAATGAGTATTCGAGATGACAGTCGACATTTATTCAAGTTGGTTTATGGATTTTCTCAGTTTGTGACAGGAAAAAGGGAAACGGGTGATTTAAGAAACCAATGTTCTTTATAGGATTTGCGAAGGATCTGTTTTGGCGGTGTAGTAAGTAGTACAAATTCCCAATAGAGAATTCCATAGTATAAAATTATGCCAGTATTTATTTTGAGTTTTTATGCAACACGGCCTCGTAGTTTCTTAAGTGACCTGGTGGAAAGCACTGAGTTATTTGAAGGATTACAGGGTACAGGGTGGTAAGCTAACCAGAACATTCATTACTTGGAAAAGTGTATTTATTATTCTGACATGCATATGTTAATCATTGAATGCATTGATTCCATCCCAGGAAATAGCATAATTTCCCCAAAGTTGTCCCATTAATCCTATTACCGCTAAATACTATACAACCATATCGGTACCACCGCAACCCTATTGTCCGATTTATCAATTATGATTAGTGGCCAGAAATGCAAATGATAGACAACAAATCGGGCAAATCGTGACAGTTCACGTACCTACCCAGTGAAGGTGGCCGAATACCTTCGCTGATCAAGTGAATAAATTGTGCGTTGTGACTAGAGCTCACAGCGTAGCTTTTGTGAAGGAAGACACCGTAAGATAAGATAAATATAATATAAGATCATCTAAATATAACGATGTAACGACGTAATGTAAATCGTTAATTGGCTTTTTAATAAGAATATAAGAAAAACATATATTTATTATGAGGTGTGGATTTTGTTAATAAGTAAATAAATAAGGAAGGAAACTGGCATATTCCATAACCTATAAATTTGGAGGACATAATAATGTCAAATGCAGGAAATGAGCTAGTTTGAAGCGCAACTTTTTCATTTGACCACTCTGGTCACAGAGAGCCAGTGACTGTAGCTTCTCATACGTTGTATTGTTATCACGAAAATCGAGAATGAATGGGCTTCTCTGCTTTTTATGTTAGTCTTCCTCCAGGACGCTATCCGATTGCTTTGAATTTTTGGACACATTAGCGTCTTTACACTAACTTTCTTTCGTACCAGAACCCATTATCACTTAGAATTGAACGCCAATAGATTGCTACAGTGAGAAAAAAATATTCGTATTACAAACCACTCTTCCATCTCGTCACGAATGATTTGTCGTGACAAATAGTGACCTGAACTATATTTGCGAAACACCAAGAATGCGAGTGCGTAAATTCTTTGTGCTTTTAACATTTCAACTTTGTCTGAGTAGGTACGTTTTAGTCTTATAACGTGTTCGGATTCATTCGTCATCCGTGGACCCGATATAAATCACAGAACATAGGAACGTTCACTTGGGGAATAACTTTTTTTTTTGGATTCTGTGTGACATGGTTTAAGGTGTCCACAACTGCAACTTGCATATAATTCTTAAAAAATATCATTTTTGGTGCGGTTTTTTGGTAGTTAATCGACATTTTCACAATTAACTTGGTAGCAAGCCTGAGTTCGGGGCGAGGAGTCTTGGACTGGAGTAAGCCAGGGCGTCTAATGAGTACTAAACCAACTGCCCCTGATCTCTATGTCCGAAACTGTAAACAATAAACTAAACCGCAGTCCTACAGCTACATAATCACATAAAATTATGCACGACTGTCCCGACTAGATCACATTCGTTCTAATTTGACTATTCCCCCGTTACATTTCGGTGCAAGCAGCAGCCGCCGAGAGAACAGTTAGTTGTTATTTATTGCTCAATATTACAGGCCGCCACTTACACCGTAATGTAGGCCATACACGCTACGGTCTACCGGAGAGGTAATCTGTGCAGATATGCCTGCGCAGGTCAACCGAACAATGGTAGCGTGTGTGGGGACGTTCCGGTGTATCGGAGCGGTCTTCAGTTCTCTTTGCGATGGCATCGAATATGGACGATGACGCGCTGGCGTTGCTAGGTCTTGCTTTAATTTTGAAGGAAAATGATACGAAAAACAAGCGAAGAATGTGGTGTAAGCACTGGTTATTGAAAAGGAAAACATATAGTCATGTTAATTTATTAAATGAATTGAAATTTGAACCAGAAGATTTTAAAAACTATCTTCGAATGGACGAGAAAACATACCTTAAATTACTTGAAATGGTTACTCCTATGATAAAAAAAGAAGACACAGTTATGAGAAATAGTATTTCTGCGCACGAAAGATTATCAGTTACATTGAGATTTCTCGCAACTGGCAGAAGTTATGAGGACCTAAAATTTTCAACAATTATTTCGCCTCAGGCACTTGGAAAAATTATTCCTGAAACATGTGAGGCTTTGTATAAAGTACTTAGAAGAGATTATTTGAAGGTAAGTCATTAAAACAACAGATAATATTTATTTAAAAAAATACGATTTTAATTTTAATCATTAAAGTACAAAACTTTCGCGTACAAATTATTCATTATCAACATTGAAATTATTAAGGAATGTCACTGCCGAATCTGGAATCGATAAAACTACCTCTGTTTCATTGGGCTGATTTCCTGAAATTGTAGGTGTTCGTATTTGTGGCGAGTAGGGATTGCCTTGGGAACTGTTGAGTAGATGGCTAGTATGAAATGATTGAGAAATATACTCTGAATTTTGACTAGTGGGAAATGGAAGGCAGGGTGGGCTAGGACTTCCGGAAGAAACAAAACTTACAGGGGTATATGCCCTATTGGAATTAGGAGAGGACTGATATGCATGTTGTCGATATTGCTGAGCAGGAACATAGCTTCGTTGATTTTGTTTCAAAATATCTCTCATGTTAATATAGGCATGCTCGGGAGTGAGGTTTCCTATTTCTGCTTCAAAAAGTAAATCATTTATAAGTTTTTCTGCGACTATTATTTGTTTCGCATCTAAAGCCCTCAGTTTCATTGCCACATTTTTGCCAATAATATCGCACCTATCTTCTGTTACAATTGGGCGAGGACGCTTAAAGTGATCTCGTACCGATTCCAATACTTCATTTGCTAAGCTTTCATCTTTTCTTTTTGTTTTACAAGGTTTTGGTGGGCGAGATGAATTATTATTTGACGATGTTGATTGAGCCTCGTTGTCGGTAGATACGCTGTTGGATGAATATTCTTCAGCGGCATTTGAAGAGTCTTCAGTGTTGTCTTTCTAAAAACATAAATAATTACATATTATATTAATAACATAAAATAATAATGATAGATTAGATTAGATAAATTCTTTATTGTACCATATGAACTTAACACTAACACACATACAAACAAAAAATAATAAAAACTAGAATATGGCACAATGGGCGGCCTTATCGCTAAAAGCGATCTCTTCCAGGCAATTATAATGATATATTTTTATGTCCTGCCGCTATAGATATTTCACATCAAAAATAACTACTTATTGTATAAATGATAAATCTGTTATTTTTATATTACAGTTTCCTACATCTGAAGAAGAGTGGAAGGCAATAGCAAAGATGTATGAAGATCGATGGAACTTTCCTCATTGTCTTGGTGCAATAGATGGAAAGCACATAGCGATTGTTCCACCGGCTAATAGTGGATCGTATTTTTATAATTATAAAGGGCAACATAGCGTAGTTCTTATGGCAATTGTTAATGCAAAATACCAATTTATGTATATAGACATTGGCATGAATGGCAGAATATCCGATGGAGGGGTTTTACAAAACACTAAATTTTTTGAAAAATTAGAAAATAGTGATTTACGTATTCCAAGCAGTGAATTGTTAACAGGAAGTAACCGAAATTTACCATATGTATTTGTGGCAGATGACGCGTTCCCATTACGCCCCGATATGATAAAACCATTTCGGCAGGCAGATTTAACATCGCAAGAAAGAAAAATCCTGAATTACAGATTATCTCGCGCGAGGCGGACTGTTGAAAACGCTTTCGGGATAATGGCATCACGATTTCGCATATTTTATACTCATATAAATTTAGAACCCGAAAATATCGATAAAGTAGTGAAAGCATCTTGTGTATTACATAACTTTTTAATTGAACACTCAAAAAAGTCATATGCACCTCAAAAATCTTTTTATCGAGAAAACTCTGAAAACGGGACTATAATTTCTGAAGGATACAATACACAAAATAGTACCATGGAAAACTTGGAAAGAAGAAACCCAGGAAATACTTTGAACAACGCGAAGTTAGTCCGAAACAATTTTATGAATTATTTCAATCAGGAGGGAAGGGTTCCATGGCAAAATGATCATGTAAATTAAAAAATAAGGCTGAACGGGCAGAGTAGGTAGTTCTAAATACATAGTTATTAGTGATGTACAGGATCGTTAAAAATGTAAATACGCGGATACGGATCTTTATTTTCGATGATACGGATATCCGGAACATCACTATTAGTTATATTATAAGCTTTAGTGAAATTTAGAATGACTGTAAATACAAAATAATTATGTGTTACATGTATTGAACTTAATAAAAATTATACTACAAAGTATGAAATACTTTACTTACCTCACAACTATTTTCGTCATCACTATCTAAGTTGGATGAAGATTCCCTTGGAGTGCATTGATCATGAATGAAATTGAACAAATCGTAGTACCACAGTTTAATACGGTACACATCATCAGCAGATGCCCCAGACTTTAAAGATTGCTCATATTTCTTCTTTTCTTTCCTAACATTGCTTCTTAAGTTATTGATCTTTTTCACAACTACATCTTTGTTCGCATCTGGCTCAATTTCTCTCAATTTTTCTGTTAGTAATTTATAAGCAGCTTCTTTTTTGTCTCGATTATGGTAATCTTTGTTTTTAATTTGCCAAAGACATGGATTACTTCTATACATTTCGATAAAATCTTCAAGGATTTTTTTAGTTGAATCTGGTGGCGCCATTTTCTGGCAATACGATGCGAGCGATGAGACAACCGTCCGACAGAAACACTAGAAAACAACTGACGCGACCTGCGCAGGCTACCGGAGTACACGCACACACGCACAGGTACACCGTACGGTGTCACTCGAAAGAATCGATTTTCGATCTTGCGCCGGTCGCCTGCGCAGGTTCAAAAACCTGCACAGGTCTATTCCCACACACATTCCGGTCTACCTGCGCAGGCATACCTGCACAGATTACCTCTCCGGTAGACCGTAGCGTGTATGGCCTACATAATGTTCCAAATTATGTGCATATGCTAATTCGAAACGACCCGCGAACCTAGCGCGCTGTGATGTTAGCGCTCATGCAAGTCGCTTCGAACATAGTATAGCCAGAGTGAAGTAAAGCTACTCCATAAAACTACAAACTGAAGTGGCAATGGGTAGGACAAGTAACTCATAGAACCTATTACCGATGGTGAATAATAGTTTCGAATGGCAGATGCAGTGTAAGGCGCCCCCAAATGGACTGATGACATCTTTAAGATCGAAGAAAAACAGTGGATGGAGGTGGATCAAGACCGTTCGTTAATCTATGGAGGAGGCCTTTGTTCAGCGTTGTACTTCTACCAGTTTATTTAGAAAGGAAGCAAATTTGTTCCAGACTCCGTATGTGGGAATCTCTCTCTTCTAAATTATTGTGTTATAAATAATCGATTATAAAATATAACATTAAGGCGTAGCGCGCAAAAATACAACGATTACATATTCCTATTTAGCGAGAGTAAGTGTAAAAGTTCGGTAAAAAACGATTACTAGACTTTTTTAATGATTTATAAATTATTTGAGATACCATATACCTAATTAATTATTGCGATACTGGTTTGGTAAAAACTAGTGGATTTTCTGTTGGAAAACTATTTTATATGCAAAAACATTACAATTCAGTGAGGTCGAGTTTTTATAAGTACAAACGAATGTACATTGTCTTCTATCCAAATACGCTTATTCTGGTTTCAATTCATGTTACTCTTTGTTCGGATAATGGTAATGTACAGCTTATGTTGTGCGTTATGCTGGTGTTATGTTTATGTCACAAGCGCACAGCACCAGACATTTGTATTACAATCCGCCAACAGTAGGTAGGTCATGTGTTAAGGATTTGTACGGTATACTTTAGCGAATTAAATAGGATATTTTAGTGTGGATTTCTTAGTTAATATCATGTTTTTTAACCGACGTTAAAAAAAGGAGGAGGTTCTAAATTCGTCGGTTTTTTTATGTATGTTCGCCGATTACTCAAAGATGCCTTAACCGATTTGGAAATACTTTTTTTGTTTGATAGAATATCAGATTAATCCCATAGAAACGTCATCAAAATTGCTTCAGTAATTTGGTTTCAAAATCAAAATAATCGGAAAAAACATGTCATCACAAGACAATGAAAATGAATTAGTCTCGTTTTTGCTTTAAACCATTGATTTCCACAACAAAGTATTAATCTCGTATTGAAGTTTTTTGGTTTATGGAATTCGGTGATTAACACATAGCTACCAACTTCCTGTATCGCAATACCATACAGTTATCTTCCAAAGAAGTGCCACACATCGCTCGTTAAGAGGCGCAGCGCAGTTTCCGTTGCAGCCGATTTTTGTTTGCATCTGTGGAGCGCTCACATCACACATGGCACATTATGTCTTCCTGATTTCAGAGGTTTCATATATTGTAATATTCATTCTTCTATTAATTGAAAGTTATAAAATTGTTATGGTACTGAAAATATTTCTTTTTTATACCACTGCACATTCTATGCAGTGTTTGTCTGATAGAATTCATATCCACGCCCAGAGACAGAACAAACATCTGTATTTGTCACACAAATTTTGTCCTGGGTGAGAGTTGAACCTACGAACTACAGCTCAGAAGGCAGGGTTACTACCAACTGAGCAATGAGGCCAGTCAAAATTTAAAATTCTGTAGTTATTGTGAAACAGTTTTCAGCAATAGAAAGAGTCAGTCATATACATACAAAATCTATGATTTACAAGTTGTTCGGCCGTACCAAAACCCTATATTACCCGTGCGAACACTTGCTTCGACGTTTGTTATATATTGTATTTTAGCTAATATTAGCAAATATACCCAACATTAATAAACTTTCACGAAAATACCAACAACAGAACATAATCAGGATCAGTTGATAAATTATGTAATACGAGAGCCAGACATTATTAATCTTACAAGTACAAATAAAAAGTCAAAGGTTCATCTTTTGTGCGTCTTATCGAATATTTCGGAGATTTTTCTATAAATTCCACGACAAAAGCGTTCGCTCGCCCGTCGCACTCACAAAGAGCTTCATATCATTCAACAATACTAATATTCTGAAGTATTTCCATAGCTTATTATAGTGATAAGCGTATTCGAAACGCTTTGTCGGATCGCCGAAGCGTTCAATTATTATTAAATATTGTTATTTGATTATCCTTACGATCCCCCTTTCTTGGAGTCCCTTAATATTTAGCACTTGAAAATTGCGTGTCACTTTGTTAACAGAACATTTTCACTATAGTCTTATTGTTGTGTCATTCTCTCTTAATATTATTCAGACAGGATTATTTATCGAGTTAATGTATACCGATTTTAAATAACCTTTATTGATATCAAAATATAATATATACTATAATAATATATAATATAGTGTAGTATATAATATAGTATATACATTTTTTTAACATTTTGTAAGTATCGATAAATAGATCAATCAATTTCATCAATCAATTACCCATGGGCCACAGACCTGACCCGTCGCAAGGGGACCCAGGGCGTCTTGACACGGGGTTGTCTGCCGCCCTCTGGGTAGCATGGTCCCCGGGGTGGATGTGACGCGCCATGTGTCTCTACGCGACGGACATAAACCCGTGCACCCGTCACTAAGCGGCAGAGGCGGACTTCATGGAGTCTTAGTGGGTAAAGTCCCGCATAACCGCTCAGTCTACCCGTGGCTGCGCGGTATGCGATTGCATTAATAAAAAAAAGTTAAGAAAAGAAAGAAAGAAAGAGTATTTATTGTGCCATAAACAACATAATACGAATGTATATACTAAAACACATTTTAAAAACTAAAAACAGAAAAACCACAAGTGACAAAAAGTTATGAGGCAGGTTGGGTATTATCAGTAACCCTATAGGTATATTATTTAAAAGATAAAAGGGAATTTCGGAATTCGCAATAACATTCAACCCAATAAAACATGTTCTTGTTACCAAAACATAAATCTCCGTGAATAAACGTCCGTCTGCGTGACGCGATATGTCACGTGACGTTGCTTGGCACGTCACCGCACGTCAGATAGGGTGGGTTGACGCTGTCAATGTCACGGCACCAAGTGATTAAGTGTGTTTATCGGTCATTGGCAGACTGGTGGGCTCATATAGCCTCTGTAGCCATCAATTAAGAAGAAGAAGAAGTGTGTTTATAATCCTACTCATATTATATACGTGTAAGTTTGTATGGATGTTTGTTAGTTTGTTAATCTTTCACGCTCAAACGGCTGAATGGATTTGGATGTTTGGTACCAAGATAGCTTATATCCTGGCTTAACACATAGGCTACTTTGATCCCGGAAAAGTGCAGTTTTCGTGGGTTTACTTATTCACCGCGGGTAACACCGCGGGGCGCAGCCAGTAGCTTTATATTCTGAAGGTTGTCCGAAGAAAGGTTATTAATTCGATTAAATTTTGATTACATTTGTTATTTTATAATAATTTAATGGAATAAGTAAAGCAAAAACTAATCTGTTGACACAGTTCTAAACCAAAAAGTTTTACAAGAGATCATCATTTTTATGTGAATATTTCTGTTATGTTAAAAGTAGAAAATTAATTTATGTTCTGGTTTCGATTTAATATTAGAATTTATTTATTGCATATCGTGTGAACGCGAATAAACGGTTTAAATAATATGTGAATATGTTTATGCAAGCATATATTATACAATTCATTTCGAATTTCACATTGCGTTGAACAGAAATCACGAAGGAACCAATAAAAACGAATATTAGTTTTCACAAACCAACGACACTACACAAATTGTAACGAAATATGTTATTACAAGTTTTTGACGTGTTAACGTCTTATAATTCGATAGAGCCGGCTGCACGCACGAAAAAACATGACTCATGCGGCGTTACCTTGCTCTGAGGCGTTCCATGTAAGGCTTGTGCAAGTGCAAGCGAGAGCGCGGAACGAGCGACAAAGAAGCACAATCGGCCTTTGCGTTCGGCAGCGTTCGACATCCGTCTCTCTCCTACTTGAGTGAGCGATGCGTCTGCGTGGACAGCTGCTAATACTTACATTTACATGTTTTGATCGAGTATCAAGTACATAAAAATCTATTAAACAAATGAAATTAAAATTTTCTTTTGAAAAATGCTACCATTCCATCAGTATTTTCTTAAGACGTTGACACGTTCAACTATCGTCAGTAAACCGACTTTACAGACAACCATTTTTTTTTTTTATTGTGAGTATTATTATTTATTAATATATATTTTTTATTTGGAAATAAAGAAGCTTTCTATAATTGAAAGATTTATTTTAGAATGGATTCAGTTCCAGAGACTTCTTACATACAAACCAAAAAATTTTACATATTATTTTTGTTCCACAGTGTCGACAGCGAAAAAATTGATGAATGACTGAGTTCCATCGTTATTGCTTACTGAAGCGTAGTACAGATTTCAATTATTCACTAAAAAGCGATCCGTTCAATTTGAAAAGTTTTCAAGTGCAGGAAAATTAACACAATTATTAACATTCACGACTTATTTTCTGACTTTTATTTTAATTCGTGAAATAAGCAAAAATATCTGTCTAAAAATAACTCAAAAAGTACGGCTATTCTACAAAAAAAAAGAACTTATGTCATAGGTGTTTTGTAGATATTCATGTGAACGAATGTATATACCTATAGTATATTATAGAATGCAATAAATAAATAAAAACCTTTTCATACACAACTGTATATACTAATACTCAATTTAATTTAAATTCTTCACAACCAGATAGGTATTACAAATATAACTTAAAACTCTACACCGAAAATAAGAATATCGGTCATCGCCAGCCCGTCGAGAACTCTAGAGTTTACTGTAAAAACCACTCTGCGAGAATTATCATCATTTCGTCTAAAAAGGTACAATAACGTTGGCCCACTTGCGCGTTAGTCATTAGGGGAAAAATCCCTTTTTACTCAAAATTGGGTAATCGACGCTCGACAGGCGGTGTATTATTTTTAATATTGCCTCTTTGGGGAAAAGCGGAGAGATGTGCTCACATTGAGTAAGGCTCGCGGCACACTGAACTTTCTGACACTGTTACAGAACGGGCCGACGGCCTACCTGGTATAAAGTGGTAACCTCAGTCCATAACAACCGATGCAATAAATATGAGTTAATGTGTGTTTTTATAGATGGATAGACGTTTATTTGTTACTTTTTCATCGGATAAGATTTGACTCAATTTTTTTAAATTTTATTTATTTAACCTGTGATTGATGACCTGGGTACATAGCCTACCATTTACGAGAATTAACCACGTTCAGCAGCAGCAAAGTAACAGTACTAACTTATAGAGTCTATACTTATGGAATCCTCTGACCATAATAACAGGGCCTCAACGCTTTGCCATCACGAGACATACGGATGGATCTTCTGATATGCCTATAATTGCATTTCTGCTTTTACTCTACAAACCAAAACACATTATGGCAGTTGCAAATTATGTCTGTAGTTAAAGATACGAGTGCGTTGCAGTTAACGGTTTATTTTTTCGTTCGTACTTCTCCGGGCGAACTCTACTACTTTTTAATTTTATATTGTTAGTGAATGTGTGAATCATAATGTAACCCACACATACATACATGTTTTTATAGTTAAGCAAAATGTACTGAATGTAGAAAAATAATTTAAACTTGCACCCATGTTTATTACTATTTTTATTTTATTTTTCCTTACCCTTTATTTATAACATCTACAAGTATAGCTGTATAGCTAGACCACAGAAATGAGGAGTCTCTCTAATACAGGTTTCTTTAAGCTTAACAGAAAAGTTCCCAATCCATCATAGTGACAACAATGTAATCTAAAGAAATAACTTTTGTTTGTTTGAATGTTACACTATTCAAGAGACTGGAAGGATGAAGCGCGGACATAACGCGACCGTATCGAGCTCAGTGTGTCGTTGCGTCACACGCGTAGAGATGTAACGCTCGTTACTTTAATCGTCGGATACCGACTCGCACGCGTTTACCGTCCTTAATTGGATTATGTACTTTTAAACGTAAATATCCTCGCTGGAAGCCCATTGCGTAGTCTTGGAAATAAAATGATTTTTACTTTATCAGAATCAGAAATGTTCTTTGCTACTGAAACCACTTTACCGAGTTAATCTGGGTAATTTCGTTGGTATAAGGTTTTCCCTGGTTGTTAGATCAGCAATGAATATTTGAAAGAGAGTGGTAACTGAGTTATCCTTGATCTGGACTGTTTAAATAAAAAAATGCCGTAAGGTGCGGGTGTTCATTTTACGGTCATCATACGCTTCTGAGCAACGGAAAGGGGAAAAGTAACACAAAAAAAATTAAAACTCCAGTGCGACGTAGTAAGATGTAGTAAAAGCCTAGTCGGACACTGCGACTCCTTATTATCTGAGTAGTAATATGTTATCGCTTAGCAAATTGCTCGCTGTTGTTTTACCATCTAAACCAATTTATGCTAACTGAACCACTCTAACACACAAATTTTAATCCCAATCGGGGATAGAAAGCTATCCCGCCAATAATGTATTTTTTATGTGATTATGACACGGGACTAGCAGAAGTCCCACCTAGTGTGAAATGGTTACCTCTGCCCATAACAAGATCCATAACAAGAAGTTATGGGCAGAGGTAACCATTTCACACTCTACTCGTACTCGACTCTAGTCGTATAGACGACTAGAGTCGACACCTACTTAAGGCACAGCAGGACCCAAGTCGCATCGTATGCGCCCGTAACTCTGAGACGTGTAGGTGTCTTATGTCTTATGGAATGTCTTAGGAATGTCTTATGTGCCTCTTATTACACAGGACGCGATGGCAACACTGCTTGGGGGCAGAAAGAGTTGTGGTGGCAGTACTACCCCGGACCTAAGCTTAAGTTATACTGCCTGTAAAAAACAAGTACCAGAATGTCTAACATAATTATTAGGATCAGGTAAACGTCATCTTTCCAAAAAAAAAGAATCCCTCTATGAGGGGTTTTTTGGCTGTTCTCCCCATGAAGGGTCGGATAGCGTTTGAATAGACGTCAAACTTAGCAATAAATACACGTGACCTTATGTTTTGAATATTATTGAAAATTCCAAGCCATTTCGTTATGAATTCTATGGAAATAACGTTGTTGACTATGACTTTTCATCGACCATTGCACAGTAATTTTTCCCTCACTGTTGAAGTTGTTAGGCGAAAGTGAATGGGCCTGTCTCACTTCATTCTGTGCACATACCTCTAGAAAGAGACAGAGTTTCAATCACGGAAGTGGTCACGTCTCGCCCCGTCACTCCAGCTGACGGCGCCCTCTACCGATAATCTACTTCACCCGAGCTTGGAAGCAAGATAAATTATTGAAAAAGTGCTATTTGGAGTCTTAAAACAATGGATGTTGCTTACACACATTTTCCCGGATGTTTTAGCCTCTAGCTTCTTTATTGAACAACTGTAACATATTAAACTTAACTTACGATTTGTAAATAACGACAAGATCATGGTAAATGTAAGTTATAATCAGTATTATGTAAGTTGTAAATCTAAGTTTACATGAGTTGATTTCTGAGGTACGGTCATTACCGAATTACCTCACAAAACCGCAAGACCACACTATTGTCAATCTTTTTAAATATAACACACACTTTTACTAATACATTGATTGAAAACACAAAAACAAAACAAAACCCAAAAACAAAAACAAAACAAAACCCAAAATTGACTTCATTCGTTTCCCTATTTGAATTTATTTTCAAATATATCCTTTGGATGATAACAGCCACCCGAGTATTTTCACATCCACATGGCTCAAATCAAACATTCCCCTTGTGATTGACCTTGACCGGTTTTATTTCACCATGCGGCCCAGTAGTACAGTGGATTCTGCAAAATGAATAAATAAATACCAAAATATTATTAGTTAGTTACATGGTATAATTAGAACGAATTCTTAAATACACAGAAATATAAATCCTTATTTCATATTCGTCATAATTTACTGAAATATTTGAAGTCTTTGCCCATACTTATATTTTCTAAATTCTGTAGCCATTTGCCCTAATGATTTACATCAATGATAATAAATAAATATTGGTGGACATTTCACACATCGCCATCTAGCCCCAAACTAAGCATAGCTTGTACTATGGAAACCATATGACTATTAGAATACATACCTATATACTTTTTGTAAATAAATACATATACATGATGAAAATGTAACGTGAAGTAATTTCAAAGTTCAGTATATATCAGATAGTTATTAATATTAATAAACATATTATAAAAGGTACCTACGCTATAGGTAGGTAAGGTTGGTCGAACGTTTAATTTGCGTCTCCGTGAGGAACAATTAAGCTATAGAGCTGTCTGTAGATGGTGTTTGAACGGATCGATGTTGGAATGCACTCCTTGAATATAAGATACGTGCACTTAAATGAGAGGACGTACTTCCGTCAGCAGTAATTAATTTTAAACCTAACGGGAGTTAAAAAGTTTTTTTTACAGAAGTTGTAAGTTCGTCCTGGAAAGTACTGCCACCAAACTCACTTCTAACGCATCCGTAGCGTCCGATCCGTTCCGATGGTTGCCGATGAAACGTATGCACTTGAGACCTTCACGTCTCAAATGTATGGGAGCAATGCAATGCGACTTTTGTGTGTGAGTGCGAAATAACGAGGAATCATTCGCGTTCATTGGCGATGAAGACGGCTTTTCGTTTTGCTGCGCAAAATAATTATATATGATTATTTTTTAATACCGATATCTAATTATTTTCACATACAAATTGTATATTTAACAACTCATCAATGTTAGTTTAATTTTCAATGCGGTTTATGTGCTAATGTAATCACTAGTTGCAGTGTAATTACTGATTGCATTTTGAATAATTTATATCTGTTGTTATTATTATGATCACTTTAATTAAAATTAGCAATCCATTTTTCCTGATTAATTGAATATTATATATGGTTAATTTTGTCAATTCTGTGCAATTTATGAAAATATATCATTAAAAAGACTAAAATAATAAATAAATATTGTTTTATTACCTAAGACCGGTAGGGTCTTTTTTTTGGTTCAAATGGTAACATGGTTTCATCCTTAAAGCCATGTCCTATTACTGCCTAGAATATTGTTTTGATATTTCCCATATGTCATATTTCATATCCCAATGAAATATCTATCCACAAGAATTTCTCATCAATATGGTGATTAGATTAGAATGAGTTATGAATTGGTTGTTGTGACATTGCCTGGATACCATTGTTTACAATCCACAATAAGTTTGGATATCAATATTCATTCTCCACTCAAAGACTCTTTCAGAACTGGTAAAGGTACCTTTTGCCTGGCCTCTTGACTTGCCTCAAACTGAGTTGGAAGTATCTCTGCCTTCTGCGTTCGATAAGTGAGAGGTCGTAAGGTCGTGGGTTCGATTCCCACCCAGGACAAAACATTAATGTGACGAACATAGATGTTTGTTGTCTGTGTCTGTGTGCTAATATGTAACATATGTATGTATTAACAAAAAAAGTCTGTAAGTATTCCATCAGTTGTCAGGTACTCATAGTTCAAGCTATGCTTAATATGCTACTAAGTGGGGTTGTGTGAAATGTCCACCAATATTTATTTGTTATATAAGTTTGTTTTCTGTTACAAAACAAAACTTACAGCTATTTGGAGCTTAAACGTTTTAAGAACTAGATTTTTATGTTAGCACATTAAATACTCATTAAAAACTAATACTATATATTTCAAGCAAAAACTTAATTGTTAGTAGCAAAAGTCTTGGTCCAGAGCATCGGCCACCACACTCTCAAAAATATAAACTCAGAAATACAAAACAATCCGGCGTCATACTTCCTGGACTAAATGTCTGAAACTCTACACATACAAATGTATAAATACAACAAAATATGCAAAAATATGCAAACAATTTGCTGTACTCGTGTTTAGTAAGCTCTAATATAACGCGGGCTCTACGCCCGCTACGAAATACTACGATTACGCTACAAGCTACGCGGAATCTACCAAATTCTTGTATAACAAAATACAAATTTTGATAATGAATGTTTATACAAGGCGGATGGCTTTAAAATTTTTAAAACTTGCTTTGGGCGAAGCCGCGGTCAGAAGCTTGTACGATACATAAATTCAAAATAAAATCATTTTATTTTTCTCATCACAAGTTCTTCGGGAAATCGCTGTATGGGGTTCCATATGGACTTATATTCAGGAAGAACCTACCAAATAATTTGGGTACATTTTTTACAGAAAATAAAATTGTTGATGCATCTCTAAAATTTCTAAAAAAGTTAAAAAATCAAATATTCTTATACCAATACATAAATACTTATAGCAAAGCAACTTATAGCATTTCAAGATACTAAGATTGGAGGCTTCTAAATGGATTAGGTAGATCACGGAGGAAATCGAAAATATTTCTGTAGACTCTAAAGAACATCCATGGCGGTGAGTGTGAGAGATGTTTTGACTGCGCAAGGAATTTAATAATTTCTACTTAAACTTTGTATACGTCAGATCGCAGAGGATACTTTTTTCTTGGAATGAAGTAAAATTGATATTATAGCTCATTACGTAGGCGTTCATTAAGGACGTCATTAAAAAATCTTAAAAAGTTTAACAATAAATTATAATTGTTGCAGTTAATATTTCGCCAAAGTTGGCCACGGTTAGGTACAAGAGAGAAGCAAACTTACGGCATACCATCTAAGTACTAACTTTAACTTAAAGCTTGGAGAACTTTGCGCCGCACATTCTCCCCCTATTATCTGCGCACAGATTATAAATTACTTAAACGGATGTGTGCGCTTCGATTTAGTGTTTCCACTGCGTCTTATTATTTCCAATAAATATCCCAAAGCGATATGTATAAAAGTTTAATAGAATGTTTCTTGCTTTTTGACACCAAAGCTACTGTTTTTTGAACAAAGATTGATATTGACTGGATTACTTACTTTATATCCCTTAACGGCGCATAATAAGCCAAAAGGCAGAAACTAGTCATATTCAGTACCAAACCATGTTGACTAAAGAGCTGACCATATAGCTGTATTGACTGCTGCAGCGAGACAGGTGGGCAAGGAAGGGAAAGTGAAAAGGGTGCTATTGGGTGGTGGGTCGCAGACACGTTTTTCCCCTACACGCGCGTACCCCTCACCACGCTACATGAGACGACTCAGTCATATGGTCCGCATATAAGTTTGGAAGTAGGTACCCCCGCACCCCTGGCACACTGCACGCAGAAGAGGATAGAGTTATCTGGTTTAACTATAATTACTTTTTATTTAATATTGATCATATTTTGAACAATTTTCTATCTGTACAGCAAAGATCGTACCGATAGCTTTGAAATAAATTGCTTTTATGAATGGATTAATATGAGCAACTCATAAATTCTGCGCTCAGTTATTGTGACCCTATCATGGAATTAATCTTCTAAAACGAAAAGTGCCCAATTTGTTTTCCATTCCAAAATTACGAGAGCTGGCTAGGCGGGTTGTTTCGAGTAAATTTTAAGCTTGAAGTGATATCAAAGAAACATTTTTATCTGTAAAAGTTAAAAATATTGATGATTAAAATCTCCTTATTGTACAAACAAATATAAAAACACACAAAATTGCAGTGTAGTTACACAAAGTGAAGAGTGACCTTAAATTTAGAACATTACTTATTGACAAGCCATTTCTTTATGGACTATGAAAATAAAGATTTCTTTTTGACTTACTATTTTAAAAGTAAACTCATCTCGGCTGCGCGAATCAGAATGCGAACTTCAGTATCAATTTACAGTTGGTCTCTTCAGTGTAGAGTGAGGATTGCAGTCACGTCCGCATTATTGCAGTCAGACAGCTCTCGTGGAATTCTTCGGACACCTCGCGTCGAGGTCTCAGACGTGTGTCTATGTTCTTGGGATCAACTGCTCCGGAACTATTTTCATTAGAAAGGATTGGGAATGCCAACGTTGGCTTATCCGAATTCAGTTTCGTAATTTAACTCTGCTTAACCGAGCTTGTGGAGAATTTGAATTCGGAACTAATGCAAAATATATACAAAATTAAAGTAAATAAATACCAAAGCTACTCGTATCAAACTGGTATTATTTATATTATATTAGCTCTACCATCACTGTATGGTTTCCTTATGATGTTTTCCTTTATCGAGGTTCAAACACGGCGTAGAATTAGAAACGAAATGTACAGATCCTGACTGAGCCGGCATCGCTTCACAAAAGTTGTTTTAGACAAGAAGGCACTACGTAGCTGTAACCCTAAGCTGAACCTCATAAATGACCCATAGCTTTCACGTTATTCTGAACCTAAAATATTTCTACGAAAAAAGACAAACCAACAAAACCCACTTCCACGTTTTAATATTCGGTATGGATTATTTACCCTCCAATATAGAGTTACCTAATATTTTAGGGTAATTTTATATACTTATTAACAAAATAAATTTGACAACAAGTCAGAAAGTAAACAACGTGTTTGGGCGCGGTGAGGCTCGAGTTTCACTTGATAATGAGGTTAGAGGGCGCGAACTGCGCCCACACCGAGTTGGAAACTAACATTTACTACTGCTACTACTACTGCTATAGCTACTGTTAGTTACTGTTACTTGTTTTATTGTATATCCGCTCAAACAGTGGTGGTATTAATATATTAATATATTATTATAAGATTAATATTATTATAATTATTATGCAAAAAAATATATCTTATTGCCTTTTATTTTTGCACATTGGGTTGAGAGAACCAGTGACTCGAATAGAAGAAGAAGAATCTCCCATAGAAAGTTAAAAATGAAACCTCTGTATATGATTATTTATATAATATATTATTATTTTATGTCTATATATTCATACAATTTTGAAATATATGAATAACTTAGAAATTGTATAGATGTATAAAGAATATTATCCGAAACATACTACAACGAAAGACCAAATAAAACATATTTTTTAACTAGCGTTAGATATATTTTAGCTTTTCACGAATCTTATCTTACCTATCAGAAATGCCTGTAAACAAACGGTTGCATTTATATATTGAAACAACGCTTTTTTCACCTTTCGGCAGTTCACATTATTAATTTAGATCCACTGATGCTAATACATAAATTGGATATAACCCAATTCTACATTTGGATATAATCATATGAATAACAATCGCGCTTCCGCGGAAACCACACGATCCATTATTCAAAGGTTCTTTTTATTATATACTTACGTTTAGGAGTTCTACTCATGAACCCTCGTATGTTTAATCCAAAGGACGCAGTGTAAATATGGCATTAAACAATTTTACAGCTCCTGTCGGTTTTGGTTCGGTTTAAAGAAGTCTCTCAAACAGTTCACTTATATGAGATTATTAATACATAGTAAAAACTTAATATAGTAACCTTATCGTATCGTAAACTATTTTCAATAACAAACTTACAAACAATACAAATGTACAAATAATTTTGAGTTAGCAATTGGTAACAAATATGGTAAAACCAAAATCATCAGAAACTGTGAAAATCGTGTCACTGGCTCTCTCGAAACTGTATGATGAAATGATTAATGTACGCTTCAAAGAGGCTTTTTTCGGGAACTTGACGCAAGTTTTCGAACTAACGAGTGCGTAAGTACCCGATACTATATCGGGTCAAGTTACTACGACGCAAAAAGTCAGACCGTGAAGGTGGACATCGCTCCAGAACTAAGACCATTTTCTGTCCACGCGTTAGAAGGATGCAAGCAGTTCGCTCAAATTAATGAGAATGATGCAACTGGCCAGCGGCAGCGTCTGAACTCCCACGGGCGTAACTTTAGTTAGTCTAATGGACTCTCACTTGGAGTGGTATGCGAGATGACATCTCTTGAATAAGAAGCAAGCTCGCGTGCCACACACAGTCACGAGTCGTGACGAGCCTCGTTTCACTTTGGATATACCACAGTGGCATCAGTGATTTGAAAAATGGCGAGCTGATCTACCATTGCTTTCCACTCAAAGAGCAATTTTTCCAGTAAAGTAATTTCTTAAACCAATACTTTAATGCTTCAAATATTTTACGAGTTCGCGGCATTCGCTCACCAACAACATTCGTTTCCGAAACGGACTCTATTTGCGCGAGTCCCAACAGTAAACATCTACCGACTCCTGATGACATGGCTGTAACATGATTCCCTCTAATCCCATCCCGAAGGTGCAGCAAACTTTAAAATGAGCCATTTCGAAACAATTTCAAACAGAGATTTCCCAACGGCCGCTCAGCTCAAAATACCTCATATATGACACGGAGATTGAAACCAAAGAGTTTATATGCATAGCGTAGATCGTATGTAGAAGCTTTTACGCATTGTCAACATTTTCATAAGCTTTTAATTTAAATACTTGGTCTTTGCGGTTCAAATTTTGTAATTCATTTTCCAGGCACGTTCTGGCATCCCATTCTGTTGATATGTATGGCCGATGCGGACAACAGAAGATAGAGAAGACAAAACTATATTTCCTTTAAATTATATAAGCATTATGAATATCAATAAAAAACTAATGACTACTTTTACTTCACTGTTGACTTTATTCGTTTCCTTGTAACCGTATAACAGTGACAATGAAATAATAACTGCTAAAATCATAGCTGGTGATTAGCTGGAAGATGTCCACAGGAACTCTTCAATTAAATGAAGTCAAATCCAGCACTACTGATTTCTCTCTTAAATTTGTTTTCAGCTCACTACCAATTTCTCAAAACTGTGAGAAAGCCGGCAAGTCCTAAAACCAAAAGTTCGATGAGCGTGACTAATGTGCACGAAACGAGCCTCTTTGAGGCGCATTTTAATACCTTCAACACACCACTTCGAGAGAACTGACACGACTAATAGTAGTAATATTCAGACAAATTTCTGTTTATGAAATCAAGTATTAGACGAACGCTAGATTTTGCTTAGTACAACATTTTCGAACTTCCCCGGTTTCAATTTAATTTTCATTCACGGGTTACGACTCCGCTTCGTGTTTGCACTTCGTGTAAAAGACGCCATTACTGTGAGACCCGCGTAGACATGCAGATTTCCTTCCATTTTCGAAGATTCAAGAAGGCCAGGGAGTTTAGGAGAAACTGGTCTTCCGGTTTCACGTTGCGGCCCCTGATGTTACTGTAGTTATGGCGCCTGCATTGTACTAAAGGATATAATTTTATAAGTAAACCACTTTTAATGCAATGACACAGTATTGTGTTGCACTTAAAGTTTCCTTGTTACATATTTATTGAAAAAATAACGAACGTACCCTACGTTTATTATCTGTGGGTTACACTAACGGCAAAATAGATATGTGAAAACTGAGTTCATCGGCGTTATTACATTCCTATGAATAACTTGGGTAGCACTTTCATACAATCCTAATCTTCAACTAGAACAAATCTTACAAACCAAAATGAAGATGCAATATTTATTAATTTAATTCGACCGGAAATCGTTCGCTAATACGCCACTGTAGTAATCTTATCTGCCTCAAAATTCCCATCTCAAATACTTCCCGCAAAATGTGAACATCAATGACCTTGTGCTGGAAAGGCATATTTTGTACCTTTATTGTACAAGCTGTCCTATAAATTCCGTGTATCTGTGTCCACAATAAAATAAAATGATACAGGTTGAAGTAAGTTAGGGACTGTTTTGGAAAAATTCTACGACCACCATAAGTTGCGTTTGTTGTATCACATTTTTTACCACAATATAGTAATTTCATACTTCAGACTTGTTCTGATAATGCGCTTGAATTGCCTGTGCCGCAGTTAGCAATATTGCGAGCCATAACAATATTTTTAGTGCCACGAGAGTCGAACTCACATTTGTGAAGACTATTCGGTCTTTATAAATGATAGCGACTACGCCACGATGGGAACTGAAGCCATTTTTTCGAATGAAATTTTTACACACTCAAAATTCGATCCGATTTTAATTCAAATCTCTAACTTCTCACGTATCTTGACTATTATATTAACTAGTTGTAAAATATTCATCGGTAATGGTAGCGAATGAGTTATTACACCCAAAAAACAATTCGAATATATAATAATACTGTCCCAAATTTAAGAATCCGAGCTTATATTTAGAGCGTGTGTATAAATAATTTAATATCATGGAGTTCTGTAATCTTAATAAAAGATTACAGCTAACAATATAAGGAAGTTGAACCAGATTACCCGGGTATAATATCTTGTAGTGAAACAGAGCATGGCGATGCTATCGTCATATGGAAATTCAAGTACCAACATATGCTAGTTGTAATTGTTGTGGTTACGCTTTGGAATGTTCTAGATTTTCTTTTTATGCGAATCGAGTGCAACATATGTTCGCTTAAAACGGAATACCTTGTTATTTAAACAAAATTTTAGATTCAATTATTATAAATTGGGATATTCAAATAATGGTTATTTTCACAATTATCTACAAGCACATGCTATTTATAAAGATTACAAATTAAATATTGATATTGGAATGACTTTTATCCGATACAATAAAAAAACTATTCCCCCTGTTTGTTGTTGCCTGGTAGAGAAAAAAAATAAGTAAATCAAATATGGAACAAGCGTCTAATGAAGCATCTAATAATTATTTGGTATTTATAATGGATGTACAAATAATATAATTTAAAAACATCATAGCTCAGTCCTCACCAACGAAATCATGTATTTATGTGAGCGCCGATGTTTCCGTAAAGAACGTGTGTATTTAATGTAATTAACTGTTTGTAAGTTCTTGCATCCGTATTTCCCCCGTTCTTGTGGATTTAAACAATTAACGTTCATTAGGATGCACACGAAGCTTTTGTGATGCAAATCCATTGTTTTTGAAAGCTTAAAACTAATTTTATATGAATACTTAATGCATACGTTAGAGAAATTCAACCAATAAACATTGTAGCTCCTAAACTGCATACATTGAAGGATTTTATAATGGTATATATTTTCATTTGTGGACATTTTACACTGCGCCATCCTGCCGCAAAGTAAGCTAAGTACATAGCATGTATCATGGGAACCAGACAACTGTTATAATACTTAAATCCTTTTTTGTAAATACATACATATAATACATATCATCAACACCCAGACACAGAAAAAAACTCTTATGTTCGCCACACAAATGTTTGTCCCGGGTGGGAATCGATCCTACGACCTACAGAGTTACTACCAATTGAGCTATGAGGCCAGTCTATTGTAGTTGTATGGGCGTTTAATTTCATTTTAACGAGATGCTTGAAATACACGAAAGAAGAGAAAAAAAACACGAAAGAAGAGAAGAAATTCACCTTCATGAAATTTACAAATTATCTACAAATATTAATATTAAGTTTCATATGAAGCTCTGAGTTTGTACGTAAGTAAGCATCATTTACAAGACATTTAGAACTTCTGCTTCCAAATGAAAAGCAATTTTATAAGTGGAATGCATCCAGTACAAGTTTTGAATTTTGAACTTTATATAAAACTCAATATTTTGTCGGAGTTGGTGCGCCCTCAGCCCTGGACTGCAGACCGAAGTCAAACATCGGACTTGGTTCGACCAAGTTACAATAAATATCTGTCAGTAAAGACACTTATAACCTTCATTCACGAGGATTGTGCTAAGTTGCTTGTGCTAAGTGCTAAAGCTTGTGCTAATTTCGCCCGGAGAAGTACTGCCACCACACCTTGTAATCTGCCGCCAAGCAGTGATTACTCTCACAATCAGGAAAGCAAGATAATAGGAATATCATATGCTTTAGCGGCTTCTTTGTACTCTTCCCCGGCTATAGTCTAATCAGGCGTCATTGAACTTTCCCCAAATGCCTTCCAACTAAAACGTTTACTTCATAAATTAACAGATTAAAAGATTTCGGTAGTGGAAATGAAGTTTGTGACAAGTTCTACTGCTACTTTGGGTTGCTCCTTTCGCACCACCCGGGGGACACGTGTAGGGATTCAAAGGTTATCACCTACGGACGCGAGCAACGTGCGCCCCCCTGATGGGATACCACAGATTAGCGCTTTTGTCCCCGAAAAGGTAGGCAGAGACGGAATCTGCCACTTTTCAGCTTGTGGGGACGTAGACGTGACAGGAGTGAATTCGCCGCTGACATTATTTTCCCGCGAATAACTCAGTTAACACGTTTTTGATGTGAAACATCTATAGCCGCACGTAAAACCGATTTCTGGCTTGGCGACGCGTCGCCACGGCATGAGCGCTGATTGGTCCGTTCAAGGTTACGACAAATCATAAACATTATTAGTGATGGGGTACTTAGTTTCTTACAAAATAATGTCGATGTTTCACATCTGCCAGGCGTCCCGTGACGGCTCACATTTTTTTTTTTTTCAATATTTCTTTAATACCCATAACAACGACAAATCTTTGATAACAAAATCACGAAAATAGTATTATTTATTTTTGCCAGTGTTGCTACTGTAAAATGCGAAGCCCATTTTAAAGCAATCGTAAATATAGTAAACACGATTTCTGGTTGTGAAAAGAGGAGTTTCGGTCGCGTAAACACATTTGTGGCCTTCCCGAGAGCAGAAATATCGTAACTTTGATTTGATTCCTGAAATTTGGCGCAAGCATGTAGAAAAATATTGCAAATTCGGCACGGGGAGAACAGTCCTGTGGCTCCGTCTGCCAGATCTTATATCGGTAATGGCATTCTACGCATCTTTATGGCACCCACAAAACTATAGAATTTGTTATTTGTCTCTAAAGTTTTCGGAAATAACAAGCGGACGAAAACAATCTTCTTAAATAATATATCCCGAGGTAATAATACCTTTGTGTATAGTTAGGAACACCACACATAGGAATCGGAAGTGCATGGCGCAGCAGTAGACTGTTTGTATCAATCTAGTAGCAGTAGAACTTTTGCAAATTTGGTCCGGGGAAGTCTCGCCACTAAAATCTAAAGCTAAAATCCAAGATGGCGGAAAAAATTGGCGACTGAAAAATAAGTTTCTCCGATCGTGGTGAAATTTTGCAACCGGGGTTTTTCGGGGAGCAAATTTAAATCCGGGATCAAATTTGTTTTTCACACAGCACACAGCATACAGCACGCAGCACGCAGCAAACAGAACACAGCACACAGCGCACTGCACACACAACAAACGTAGCACACACACAGCACACAGCACAACGCACACACAAAACTGGCAAAATTGTTTTTTCCCTTGCTTAGGTATTCTCCGACTCAATTCGCATCCTATTGTCATTTGCCTGTAATTTCACCAGCAACCATGGAAACGCATGTAATTCGAATACGTCGCTGCTTGACTCAAATGGGTATGATGGCAGTACTTCTACATACTTAGTGCAACATCTACGCTCTCATATTTGTAAACCTAAGAATATTATTGTACACTCGTGGATACATCGAGTTTGCGTTGCGGGTAACCGCGGAGTCCCCCTGAGATAACTTCTGTAAATTTGAGCTCAAACAATATTTGTTGACTAAGTGAATACAAGCTTGTCATTTGTATACGGTTTTACTTAGTAGTGGCAGTATTCATTCATGGTAATTTGTTTTTCATCATACGACTCAATGCTCACAGCTCAGTTGGTTCCTGCCTTCTGCGCTGCTCATGGGTTCGATTCCCACCCAGGACAAACATTTGGGTGACGAACATAGGTGTTTGTTCTGTGTCTGGGTGTTGATATGTATTAAAAGTATTAATTATGGTTATCATTATTTATTATTTATGTTTTAAAAGTATTTAAGTATTGTATCAGTTGTCTGGTTCCCATGATACAATCTTAGCTTGCTTTGGGACTAGATGGCGCTGTGTGAAATTTTCACCAATATTTATTTATTATATTCTATTCGAGTCACTGGTTCTCTCAAACCGGTGTGGTGAAAGGATTTTAAGTGCGCCTCAAAGAGGCTCCTTTCGTGCACTTGACACATGTCTTCGAATTTTTGTTCTAGGACATGTCGGTTTACTCACAATGTTTTCTTTCACCGTTTTGCGAGTGTGGTATTGCGCACATAAATCTTTCAAGCGAAACACTTATAGGTCCACGTCGGAATTTGAACCGGCGACCTTCGGATTGAAACTCGGGGTCAGTACCACTAAACTATCTCGCTCATTATTTATTAATATTAAGCGATGTTAGACGTGCTTGTGGTTTAAAAATATTACACTGCTGTGATAAATGTCATTACGGAAATGACTTGGGCTACTCGTCACAGCTTACCTTATGATAATGCAGTTCGGGACGTGGGATTATGCATGCCCACACCGCATTCACAGCGCACCAGACCTAGTGACGGACAAAAGCGAGTAATTTGTGCCATAGGCCTGGGAGCAGTCGTTATTAAACCTGAATATAACATCACAGGCTAGGCAGGTATGATCGTCTAGTATGCGTTTAGTAGTGGGATATCTTTGTAAGTTGTTGAAGAACTTTCAGAATGAAACAATTGTAATTCGAATTGCTTCATAGCTCAGTTGGTAGTAACTCTGCCTTCTGCGCTGTAGGTCATGGGTTCAATTGGCACCCAGGACAAATATTTGTGTGACGAATATAGATGATTGTTCTGTCTGAGTGTTAATATGTATTTATATGTATTATATGTAATTAAAAAAAAATATACAAGTATTCTGTCAGTTGTCTGGTTCCCATCACACCTTTCAAATCAGAACACATTAACGAGAATGCATTTCTGCTTGGCGGCAGAAATGGGTATATAATATGTACTGCTACTTAAACCTTATAACTCAATTCTTGCCGATTACAATGCATGCTATACAGTTATTGTAAAATTTCGCGGAAAATTTTATTTTACGCTTTTTTTTTACTTTGACCTTCTATACCTACAGAGATGGCTAGGCTTAGGTAAAACAAAATAGAATAGAAATTATTTATTTGCAACACACACACAGGAAAATATAAAGTTATAAAAACATAATTAAATATTTGCTTATTAATAATTACAAGGAACAAAAAATAAAAATGAATAGATGTGTTGCAAAAAGGCCTTAACTCAGCATTGTACTGGTTAGCAACCAGCGCTGATCTTCCGTTAGGACCTTTTACGTCACAAAAAAGGTATACTTTTTTTATTATAAATGTATATATCTTACTTGTACAGAGCTGTACTGTGTGGTGTGGTGTCCGGGTGTCGCCAGCGGCGCGGGCGTCCGGCCGGGCATGCGGCCGTGTCATTCGCCGATGTGTAATTACGTTTCGTTCGCTCTGATGAAGCAGTTAGAATTAGCTTTGTGTCATTGGAAACATGCCGCTGTCAGTTTGGAGACCGCTAATCAGTCGTGTCATTTTATAGGTATCCGAGGTGAAAATAGAACGTGTCAAACCTTCGGGTCCATTGATGTGGTTATCTCCGATAAAAGGGATTAAATACTATAAATGATGATATAAATGCTACCAATTCATCTTCGGAATGTTATTAGAAGTTTGTAGAACGCTTTAGGAAACTGTTTATGGAATTTATGGGACTATATTTTTTTTTTGTATCGTGAAATTAAATTAGTTTATTAGTTAAATTCGAACTGGTTGACTGATATGGTTGCCTGGAATTTTTTAGCATAATGTTGGCTAATCAAACTGCGATGCCGCGCCGATTCTGAGGTCGTGTACTTCACATGATGTCTTACAACAAAAGCTAATCCATATACTAATGCCTTAAAGTAGCTTTTTTAAAGTAAAATGCGCTTTTAGCAATGTATATGACGCGATGGATTGAGTTTCGATCCCTGGTTGCGACTAATTTTGTGTGGTGAGTACAAAGTTTGTAGTAGAATCTTGGATGTTGGTGTGTTAGTTGATGCCACCTCAGACACAGGGAGTCCTGGTGCAGGTGTATGAATGTGAAATTGTTATATTACACAAAAGTGCCATAAACTTAAGCGCCGAGTAACTCTTATTATACTTAGTATCCATAATTTTACGCTAAGACTGAACGCAGGATAAAGCATTTTTTGTATACTTGGCAGCAATAGAACTTATGCCAAGTTCATCCAGGGGCGTACCACCATACCCATTTCAAGCCGCCAAGCAGCGTTACCGTGTTCCGGTTTGAAAGATGTGGTTGCAGGTGAAATTACAGGCACATGACACTTTCCAATTCAAAACGCAATTTCACGTAGTTCTAATATGTTCAAACTTAATTACAAAGCTTGGGTACTATTAACAGAAGTTCATTATCCAGTAATTCATACTTAATACGAATCCACAGCAATTATTGGAATAATTCGATTTATTGCCGGACTTGGTTCCGCTACACAGAGCTAAATTCTAAATTCTCGCGTCCAGTTCTTGGAACTTCTTAACTAGTCCCGAGTTGGTGCCCTCGTGGTCTCGGCGACCACATGCACTCGCTAGGGTTGCCACTAAAGTATTATCTGAAATATAAATAAATAATAAAATTCTCGCTTGCTATTTATTTTGTTGGTATAAAGTTTTGTCCTGTCTCTAGGATTAGAAACATTTGCATACAAGTTTCACATTCACACACCGTATCACTATAGGTACCTACTATTACTATAATTATTTAGATTTTTAGGAATCACTAAGGCCTTTGTGCTTTGTATTATTGCAGACACTGGAAATTCTTAAATAAAAAAAAACACGCTTTATTATAATAAGTTACATACAGGTCGTTTGCAGCTGAACGTCGAATTTTTGTAACCACCTGTATATATAGTGATCAGTGACTTTTTTTATAAATACTTTCAAAATAATATAATACATATTAACACCCAGACACAGAACAAACATCTATATTTATCACACAAATGCTTGTCCCGAGTGGGAATCGAACGACCTACAGCGCAGAATATTCTTAGCATTTGCCAAAAAATAAGCGATGACAACCCTAACTCTGAACTCGTGTATGAACTGGAAGGTTCCGCGACCGAGACGGAATTAAACATACACTGCACGCCGCCGCCGCGCGCAACTCACAATCCGGAAATCGAACACGTTGACAGTTCACGTCTGCGATCATGTGGCACTGTTATTTGCTTTTTTTTATGTGATTGATGTGACGGAACGAGCTGACGGCCCACCTGATGTTAAGTGGTAACCGCCGCCCATGGACAACAACAATACTACTCAAGTCCTCCCGTACGAGAAGACTCAAGTCGCATTGCGTTGCGTCCATCACCTCGAGACGGGGATGTTACGTCTCATGCGCCTGCAATGTCACCGGCACCCACTCCCTTCCACCGGAACACAGCAACACGAGTGCATCACTGCTTGGCGGCAGATTACCAGGCTTGGTGGCAGTACTTCTCCGGGTGAACTTAGCACAAGTTCTACTGTTACTTTGGGTTGCTCCTTTTGCACCACCCGGGTTTGACGGGACTTTCACTGGCAGATAGCTGATGTAATAAGGAGTAACTTAGGCTACTTTTCCGAGGGGTAAAATAGGGGTGCGTGATAAAACCGAATTCCACATTGACGAAGTCGCGGCCACCAGCTAGTTTAAAAATATGACAAACATAAATGAAAGTAATTTGGATTTAAGTATAGTTATAATTTAAATAAATATATTTTGAAAATTTTGAAAAAACATTATGTTGTTTTTTAATGGAAGGACGAGCCACAACAGAGCGCGACATAAAAAATTGCTGGAATAAGGAGATTGTGGAGCTTAATCATACATAATACAAAAATATACTTCAGACTGCTTAAAAACTCATTGGTAGCCTTCCTCGTTACGTACTACTCTACTGCTCGTACTGCTCTATGTTGTAGCTACCAGTAAACCACAAAAACAGTTTCACAGTTGCTCCAAAATTTCCGCCTTTAAAATTTCCCTTCAAAACAGACGATATCTATTTGAAAAGGAAAATCTTAATTGATTATTTATTAGACAATAGTAATAACATTCAGATTTACGGTTGGCGGGTTTCAGATAAAAGAATAAGATCCCATATAGAAGCGAAACTTCTCAGCAGCAACGCTGGCGAACTTTGGTGAAAATTAACATACATATTTGGTGTGGACGCATTATGGGATATATATTAGCTAACAGGAGCCCGTTAATAAAAACAATAATATGAGCCAGTAAGAGCGAGTTGAGTGCAAGCAGCATGAGGCAGAAAACAGTGGAGGGATTTGCGGGGATGCCTCCGCCGAAGAGGCGACTTCTATTAGCAAATAATTTTTATTATTTTTGGGTAGTAGATAAATAAATAAAAGCTAGTCTAATATTTGCCTCTATTGACCATTATGTATTAGTCATTACAGTACTATTCTTAAATTACACTAGAAATAAAAATCTTGGTCTATCTACCTATATATATATATATTTCTACACTACCTTATAGAAAAGGTTCACGTTTGACCTATGTTTTAAATATCCAATTTACCTACCATGTGATACAGCAATAAATATATTGAGTATTGAGCTTCATTTGAATGTGCTTGTCTTGTGATGTGATATATTCTCGTCAAATGGACCTCTAAGACGGGATTCCCTTCTTTGAATTTTATAACTGTGAAATTGCCTTCCATTAATCATTTGAATAATTTGGCTATTACAAACGGCAGGTTGCGACTATTATTCATTCGCGGATTAGGAATTAACAATAACAAATGATAGTGTTTGTCGCAAGAGATGCTGTAATTTAGGACACAGAGGTGCGCATAATTCATTTATGCTGATACTGAAGACATTCAGATGCCCTTACGATTCCACAAGCAATGATTCAGATTCTATTGCACTGTGAAAGGATTAAAGTGCGCTTGAAAGAGGCTCTTTTCATACATTTGACAAACTTTTTTTCTGATCTGGGACATGCCAATACGCCACATTATTCTCCCTTTGAGAATTTGCATTTCAAACATATTTTATTACGCGTAAATCTCATTGGTTTACCACTGAAATTGAATCAGCGACCTCTACAGTTAAAGCTCTAAATCTATACTTTATTGAATTATATTTGAGAGCGTGATGACGCATGAATGAAAGAGATTAAACCTTTCCACTGAACTGAAATATTTGTTGAATACTTCTTCCAGTTTCGCTACAATTCATGTTATTTACCGTAACCACTACAATAAAGAAAATTGTCTCAGACAACTTCCGATTTGACAAAGCAAAGTGAATGAACTGAAAACCAACATTATTTCATATTACAGATCAAATCTCTTGAAATGTCTTAAACTTCTTCTTCAATATTATTTATTTTCCTAACAGCCTATAATAAAGCTTTATCCATTATATGTGAATGATATATTAATTTGCCTTTTATCTATGTGTCCTGAAAACCATAAGCTTGTAGACTTTTTAGAAATACTGTTTACTTTAAGCAAACATTCTATATCAGTGACCGCTTTGTCGTTTGTTATAGTGTGAGATTGCATTCAAATGCAAACCTATTCAAAATAAGTAGTAAAATCGCCCCAACTTGGTGGCAAATTTGCTTAGAAAACGTCATTAACTGAATTATTCGTGGGAAAGCAACGGCGGTGGTAAGCTCTCCACTTCATATGTCTAAGTTATGATGATAGTGATTCCGACAAGGTGAAAAGTGGCGTTTGAGTCTCTATGTGTTTATATGTATGTGTGTATGCATGTATGTAGTATTACTGGGAGCGAGCATTAATGCGAAACACTTTCTACAGCGTTAGTTCTCGTTGAATTTCTTCTTTGTATCGTTGCTATACTTCGTGTAACGAAATAAACCTTTATATACCATTGTCCCGGATGTCATTATAGATAGCGAGCGATCTAAATCGGCAATAGCGACCGTGGCCGCGTCGATAGAAATGATTAATGATTGTTTTGTATCATTATCATTAAGCACGTAAAATGTTCACATTATCTTAATTACAAACGCGTTGACCGAATCAATGTAGTTTGCGGCAGCTGAATATGCGCTGCTGGTAACGTAGTGTAGAGCTTATGAAACTCTATATAAGTATTAATATATATTAAGTTATGTATAATATATATTAATATCTATATATATTAAGCGCAGAATATTGTGTGGTCCCAACATTCTACTTAAGGTCTTGGCTGGAAGTATAGTAACCTGCGAAGGTACTGGATGTCAGCTCTCATGAATCCTTTCAATAGACAGAATCGAAAAAGCGCTGTATTTAAGAAAATGCTTGTCACCTACAGATTGAAATGCTTCGCTATCAAACCTGTTCAATTGGAAAATTAAAAATTTATAATGACATTTAATGTCATTTGACATATCAGAATAAACATGACGTGATTTCTGATAAACGTTAATTTATTGTTTTAAATAAATTCAAATATTATTTGTTATTAAAGAATGAATGTCAAACAAACAATATTTTTGAGCTAAACTATTAGTCAGTGCGTAGTTAAACGGCGATGACTATAAGGTATAATGATATTGGCGCGTGGCGCGACCATCGCTCATTTCCAAATTAAATGGCGTTAACTAAGTGACCCGAGGAATCGAACCATTCGTCAAATTAGTAAGGTGACTTTTTTAAGTTACGGAATGATCAGATGGCCCACCTGGCGTTAAGTCGAAAGCAATGCTGGGTCCTCCTCTGCACAGGTACATCAAGACCCAAGTCACATGGTAACTCTGAGATAGGAATGTGAAATCTCTCAAGTGGCCTGTAATTTCATCGATAACCACACTTTTTTTTATACGGTTTAATTGACGGAAAGAGCTGATGGCCCACCTGGTGTTAAGTGGTGACCGCCACCCATAGACAAAATCAATACGACTCAAGTCCTCTCCACCAAAGTACAAGTTGACTCAAGTCGCATTGCGTTGCGTCTATCACCCCAAGACGGAAATAGAACACAGTAACGCGAATTTATTACTGCTTTATGAACTACATATAATTCAGATTTTCACCATACCGTCTAGGAAACCATGAGAAAAATATTTTACACCTTTATGAAACATCTGCATCGACAAAGTGGCGTAGATCATGCTACGAAACATGTACCGTAGCAATCACTACGAAACATGCCACGTAGAATATACTACGAAAAAACACGTGTGTTTTTATCAGTTATTAGGCGCTAACTACTCCAGTTTGCGAGCAGTCAATGACTGCGAAATGGGAGGACATGTAACTCAAAAACAATATTATTACTCGCAATTCCATAGATTTATCACAGGACCGCATTACACGTCATGTCCGGGCAAAGTCAGACAAGTGGCAGTTCTATTCGCACGCAGGCATTCCCACGTTGTTAGGGATGTCACACGAATAATTTTGATAATTAAAATCCAAAAAAATTAGGTCCAAATTTTCAACTGAATTTGGAACCATTACTCGTAGACCAATTATGTTGAAATTTGGTATTTATGCATAAACATGATGACTACATATTATGGTGAGTTGTACCTGACGCTGCTGCCAGGGCCACCTGTAGACCACGCAACTCCGACCATGTTCAAGCTCTAGAGATTTACCTTGAAAAGTACTATAGGCCTTGGCGGTATCCTTATTGTAGATCTATAGACTTTTTTTTTTTTTTGTTAAGTATCAACTCTACCATTACATCCAATACTGCCACAAGGCAGTAACATTAGAGTTACTGTGTTCTGCTTTGAAATGTGTGGTTATATATGCACATGAGACACTCCACCTTCACGTCTCAGGAGTTACGGGCGCATACAATGCAACTTGCATCTCCTTGTACCTAAATAGAGGAGGACCCAAGCCGCTATGCTTTTAATGGGCAGAGGTTACCACTTAAAAACAAGTGCCCAACAGCTCGTTCTGAACCAATATATAATAATTACGATGTGGATATAAATCTTTGTTTTTCTTAATTAGCTATATTTTTTTGTTATGTACCAACCCTACGAGGTTGGTCCACGGAACATTCCACACCCGTGAGCAATTATCCCGGACAATTGTCCTTTCGTAAACATTTAGGATTCTTTTGTGTCCGCGAGGATAGTTGCAATGAAAGCGTTAGTTTTTCTGACGGCACTGCAACTATTATTGGCAAAGTGTTTATTCAACTGAGCATGAGCTGAGCATCATGCAAGCTACAAATAATTCACACTTTATGTTTAAGGGCAAAAAGAAGTGGAATATAAAGGAGAAGATGAAGATGGAGGGTAGATGGAGAGGAAAATGGAGAGGCTGATGGAGAGGAAGAAGCAAAAGGCAATACGCAAAGGCAAAAGGCAAAAGCAAACGGCAAACGACAAACGTAGAACGTCAATCATCAAACGTCAAAGTTAAAGACAAAAAGCTAAAAGATAAGAGAAAGCTAAAAGAAAGCCAAAGATAAAAACCAAACGTCAAACGTCAAAGGCAACAGGCACAAGGAAAGCCAAACTTTTTAATTTTTAATTGAAAACATTTATTAATTATGTAAATGTATTTGTTGCACAAAATAAAATTTCGTCTAAAGGTGAAAAAGTAGCACGTCCCCGGCCGATGCATAGGTACCATTGGTTCAACTGCCTCTGAGATAACATATCAGTAATTCATCTTGGACTGCAAGACCCCGGAGTGATAGATACGTCCAATAGTGGATATAAATTATAGAAAATCCAAAACATCCGATTTCCGCAGCTACCATTAAATAATTTTGTTTTAGTGAGTGCAGTGTCATTCACCATTTATATCGCAACATAGGCAGAAAACATCACGGCCAAAATTATTATATCCAAAAACTGTAACAACTGGAGTATTGCCAGCGAATGGGCATAATGCCGACCGCTTTTGCCATAGGAACTGCAAAAATATATATAAATCTACATATAAATTGGCAGAGACATGTGAGGGAGCTTCAAATTGAAACTAGATTGGTTGTAGGCAGTGTTGGCTTCAGGTGATATTTGTATAGGCTGTTGTTCATTTGGATACTTAGTTTTACTTACAATATTCGTGTACGATTAGTACGGATGTCCAAAAGAAAAGCTTGACTCCTCAATGCCAGGTAACGGGATTAGATAGATGTCGAGTCTATGTCGAGACTTGGGATCAGATCTGTGAGGTGATCTGAAAGTGATCTGTTTGGGACCATCAATAGACAATAGATAGATAGAATTATTTTGGTAAAAATAAGAATATTCTTTCTTCTTTGTGATTAATATTAATTAAACCCCAAAAGTTCCTTTAAATAGCGTGCAATAAAATAGTGTGCAAGAAGTATAAAAATTATATAAAAAGGCCTTTAATAAAACTTGTTTTATTCAATTCATGAATTATGAAACCTGGCCACATAATCAATTTATCTCGACTATTTCCCAGAGTAGGATGAGTATGGATTTTCAATTAAATCTCTGTCATCTATTTCGCATATTCTCATTATATCTATTGTTTCAGAGGAATTAAATTCAAATTTACTGTCAATCATAGTCCATTGGAGAAGCAACACAATTTAGATGTAGGACCAAACACGGATAAATTTTTTCATTATTTGCGCGGGTAGCCCCTATATGTCATATCGTATCTCATGATTTCGAAGCACGCGCTTTATTTTTAATTTAATTCCTACTTTCTGTGACGTCCCGGGCACAGTTTAGCAACACCTAGAGAAATTAAAAACCCGAACCAGACTTGAGGAGTTTGTAATCAAGGTTCTGCGTCAGAAACGAAATCTAAGGATATTGGTAATATCACGTTTAGTATTACTTTGTTTGACGCCTACGCCGTTAATGATTAATAAAACCGCACTTATTTCTGATACGTACTTCCGATAGGGTCAGTGTTCGTTTGCCTAGATCAGAAGGTACAAGTAGAACAAACGCAATCTTAGCAATGGGACTATCTGAAATTAATAAAAATAAATGACAATGTTGTGACCAAATTTTTTTCTGCTGACTTTTATATAAAAGGAAGAAAGAAAAAGTATTTATTCTGCCATAAACAACGATGCAAATTTATGTACTAAGACACATTTTGATCAATAAAAACAGAATTATTTGACGCAACTGACATAGTAAAAGGAATGTGTTGAGTGGGCAAAAGGGGTCCCTGTTTCAGCATAGTGCTGCATACACTGAAAGAGAGAGCGCAGCGCTGGTTAAATTAAATAAATTCCCGCATGCTGTTTACACCCTGCCACAAATGATCCACTGTGAGATAATTTTTTTTTTCCGTCCTGAATCCGGCCCTGGTCGGGACAGATGTGCCAATCCATCCACTGGTCGGCGACTTGACTCAGATCGAGATGAGATTTCGTGTGTCCGATTGCATATCACTTAACTGTTGGGTTAACGAACAGTGCCAGGATTAGTTCTGACGCATTCGCCTTTGTATTGCAGTCGCAATATGCTAGTCTAAGACCACGAAGCATAATAACAATAATCGTTTTCAAAAAATATGTTGTATATTCCATGTATGTATAAACGAATATGAAAATTAAAGTTTCATAAAAGAAAGAGTTTAATAAAAAGCATATTTTTATTTGCCATCGTTACTTGAGTACTTTGACTGATAACAGGCAGTACAACCTATGCGAGACTGGATACACATTTCTGCCAAGCGATAATACATTAGCGTTTGTGTTCCGATTTGAAAGGGGAAATTACAGGAACTTAAGACATTCCATCTTCACGCACCAGAGTTACAGGCGCATAAGACAACTTGTGTCCTCCCATACCTACGTAGGGGAGGTCTCAAGTAGTATTGTTTTGTTCTGGCAAAGGATGCCACTTAATAGAGAACTCAGGGATTTTTCACATAAAAAATTAGTTTAGTTTAAATTTAGACTGTGAACAACCCATTATAACGTAAATTAGATCTGTATTGATTCAACGCCAGGTGTCAGGTGTAGGCAATTTATGTCGTGTTATAACATCCAGCAAACATGTCATACACGTCACACAATATGACATACAAACCGTTCGCAAACAAGCTAATGAAAATTTGCACCGATAAAATAATAACTGAAAAGTGTGACCGAACTTTTCCAATTTAATTATGGCACAAGTTCTTTAGTCATTACAGCTTCACCTGCGGGCTTGTTAGTTCCAAACATTCTTAATTAATTCTTACAACAAATAATACCAGAGTTTCGATGTTGACACGAAACATTAGGGCCAATGGCGCGGTTATTAACTGTTGTTCATACTGTGACACAACACAAACATAATCAGACTTGTTGGTTTGTTGTTTGTATGGTGACCGCTATGTGGCAGCGAATGGTAAAATAGGGTATTGTTCGGCTGGATAAGTTGTTTAACTTCAATAGTTTAAATGATTAACTGTGACCGCGAGTGTCCAGACTGAGAGAATGGAGTCAATCGAATTCTCGGTCAACAAACCCTTATTAAATTCTCTAGGTTACAAGGTGACACTGAGCTTTCCATATTTTGTTTACGTCATATCAAAATCATATGGTTTTTTGATGTTACCAAACATTTTCGGTCGAATTTTATTTTCAGGATGCTGTAAATGTTTATTAATCTGTATAAATTAAAGTATTTTGGACATTTTCACATTAGAAATGTTTTTATCAAACTTACCTATTAGTTCTAAGTACTTGATGCTACGTGCATAACCTAATTTTGATAAACACTCTATCCAGAGTATTACGTAACAAAAATTATGATTTCTAAAATTATGCACGGATTGCTTTTTTAGCGCCATCTAGCCCCAATGTAAGCTAAGCACAGCTTGTATCATGGGAACCAGACAACTGATATAGTACTTGTATACTTTTTTGTAAATACATACATATAATATAAACACCCAGACACAGAACAAACAGCCATGTTTATCACACAAATGTTTGTACTATGTGGGAATCGAACCCACTGATTGTTTGATTGTTATTAATACATAGGCAATAAATGCTTTGAATTTGAATTTAGTAGTTGTTTTTTTTTTATTCTTTTAACTGTCATATTTTGAAAGTAAACCCTTTAAAACATCGTTACAATATTCGTCATGTTTGACGGATATTGTTCCGAAGCGAGCGAGCCTTCAGTATTCTCAGCAGCCATATGATTTCCCCGAGGCGACCGAGGCTTAAATTTTATAGTTCATTCATTCATTCACGAACACGGCTTTTGTCGCATTTTTAAATAAACATCATATATATTTCTTTGACATGTTTAATATTTTAATTCAAGGCAGATTTTGCGCTCTCAAAAAAAGAGGCTTACCCATCTCATATTTCAGTGAAATCCTTGTAAAACATGACGGGGCCTGTCGCGCCATCATTTCGAACAGCCATCTGATTTCCCCTGGGCGGCCGCGGCTTAGGTTTTAACGTTCATACACTGAATAACACAGCTATTGTCCCATTTTTTAGGGATACGATACTGAAGGTGTAAGGAAGTCTTTTTAATATGAATAAATAAATTATCTAGCTACTTTGCATTTTCGAAACGGAACACTATAATAATATATCTGCGTTACAGAGCAAGCTCTGCGGTAAAACAGGTTTTTCATTACCACAATTTCTATCACGTGGTTTACCCTAATGACTATACTCAGATCATTTACAGCGAAAATTTGGATCCTTCTGTAAGCAAGACAAACAATTGATTATATATTTTATCATACCTTGTGCGATGCCGTTCACAGCTGCTGTCTTCACCTGGGTATCAAGGCCTGCGGTTTAACTGTGTCTGGTTATTGTAATAATAACCAACAATTTTGTGGAGGCTTCGGGCTTACCATAACTTCAAAGTGAAGCTACTTAGCTTGATTGCCGCATTAGGTCACCATTTTTGAGATGAAATGGATAAAATAATATAAGCGTGAAGAAAACTGCGATACAGTAATTTACTCCTGCAAGCATCATCGTGTTTAATACTGTTTTAAATTTATATTGTTACTGTTCCAAATAAATAAACTTATTATCATTATTATTATTGTAAAAAACTTCATTAGACTATTTTAAACTAGAAAAGACGCCCAATAAGGCTCCGCATACTCTTTAGGAGAAAAAACTTGACTTTTAAACTGTTATTTATTAACCAATTTACTAATGAACTAATAATTGCATGTACTTAGTGTTTCTAAGTTGTATTTCCAGAAAACCAGTAGGTAACTTCGAAGTTATATTCTTCGAAAAACAAGAATGCAAATTCTCGTGCAGTAGTTTTTTGCAGCACCGTTTGTTTCAAAGTACTCTTGAATATTCTATTTTCATCTACTTACCTACTGGTTGTCACGTTTTTGCAAGCTCGACTGAGAAAATTGCATATAAAATAATTCTGGTCCATAAATTTTATGCAGAGTAAGGTACCTGCCAAATAGTTTTGTTTAAAGACATTATTTTCATTTTATAGATACAGTTTTTTTCACTGTACAAATAATTTTCAAAATCCAGGTTATACAGATAATAGTTAAAAATGGCTGAAACCATATAAAAATTCAACACAAACTTGATAAAGACATTTTTTTAAAGTAACACTTTTACCAGTGTGGTGAAAGGATTTCAAGTGCGCCTCAAAGAGGCTCCTTTCGTGCACTTTTAAGGCTAAAAACCCGTAATGATCTATAATTGAGTCGAGTTTAATTACATTTAGACACCAATGGAATTAAGTTATCCATGACAAAAATGTATTTAGAGTAACGAAAATGATCATAGCTTTATTACCTTGATTAGGTATAACGCCAAAGTTATATTATGTTTTGGTGCGTCAGGAGAGGAGTGAGGCATGTTCGCAACATCAGGTCCTGGGGGTGACCCCGCGTTGTGCTAATCTCCGGACGCTGTTTGCAACCTATGAAATATTCAAACAGTTTGCTGCGGGCCAATGGCCGACTATTAACAGCTAAATTGTCATTCTAGTTTACACTTGTATTAGCTATCGATCGATATGTTTCAATAATCTGCTCTATTGCTGCTATGATAGTGATTTTTAGTCACATTCCATCATAACTTTTTTATGTGACTTTTGGTGACGGATCGAGCTGACGGCCCACCTGATGTTATGTTGTAACCGCCGCACATAAACAACAGCAATATGACTCAAGTCCTCTCCACCAAAGTACGAGATGGCTCAAGTCGCATTGCGTTGCGTCCATCATCCCGAGACGGGGATGTTACGTCTCATGCGCCTGCAATTTCACCGGCACCCACTCCCTTCTACCGGAGCACAGCAACACGAGTGACTGCTTGGCGGCAGATTACCGGGTGTGGTGGCAGTACTACTCCGGGCGAACTTAGCACAAATTCTGCTGCTACTTTGGGTTGCTCCTTTTGCACCACCCGGGGGACACGTGTAGAGATTCCAATGGTAATGGTCTACGGACGCGAGCAACGTGGGCCCCCAAAACTACTACTCGATCGTTGTCTCACTTGAAACAGTCTGGTGAAAGGATTAAAGTATCGCCTTGGCATGTTTTTTTACTAAGACAAACCGGTTTCCTCAATTTTCCTTTTTGAGATTTGACATTGTGCACATATAATTTTAAGCGAAAAACTCATTGGTGCACGTTCAAATTCGAAGTAGCAACCTCCAGATTGCAATTCAGCGGCTGTAACAATGGATCACCAAGCTCTGATTATAGATATTAGCTATAATAAAGGTTAGAAACAGAGTGAGTCCATCATAGATTCCCAAAATGTTTTATTCATGAACGAATACGTGATGATACAACAATTAGGCACGCTCGTGACGAATAACACAGTTGATCTGTTTATACGCAGCACAGGACCGCGGAATAATTTTAGCATAAACTAACATTTGCCCTCAGCTTCACCCACTAAATCAGACGTTTACATAACACATAGACGAAGCTTCACTTAGTTTTTGACTTTGACTTAGTCACATACCCTCTACTAATGTAGACAGTACTGTATGATACAATACAAACATATTCTACGGAAGCTTTTTATCACAAGGGTGGCGATTCGCCTCATGTTAAGCGACTATGAAGTCGATAGTCACGCCGGAACAAGCCGAGGGTAGATAGCGCTGTGTGAAATGTACGACCAATATTTATTATTTTCTACACTATTTTCTTTTCAATCTGTTAGCTACAAAATAATACATCATTTACAAAAAAACAACATAAAAACGTTGTAGTAAATTATATGTAATAACGAAGAACCACCGATCTCTGAATGAGACCCAAGCAATCGGTGAGAGCTAAGGATAGCAGAACTACTACTTGTACTCTGCCGTGCAGAGTCGCGGAACTCCTACTACTTGTACTCTGCCGTGCAGAGTCGCGGAACTCCTACTACTTGTACTCTGCCGTGCAGAGTCTCTGCGTGTAATGGAATGGAGTGCCTAGAATAAATGCCAAATGGATAAGAAAGAAGGGTAAAGATAAAACCCAGTTCAAAGTAAAGCCAGCAGACAAACGTATGTTCAGTAGGAACATGCAAACACGTGCGGTCCGCTTTACAACAATAATGCAACGAATGAATAGTGGATTCGATCAGTGTGGTGTATACCAATCAAAAATTTAAATTGATTACATTTCACATGCTGAAACGTTCGACGAACTTAATGAATAAAAATGTTTTCGAGACTACCCCAATCAGGAGTGAGGCTTTTTTGTACCTTTTCATCAGTGTATTTTTATTTTTAACTTCAATTTTTCACTGGACTAATAGCTCACTTGGTAGTAACGCTGCCTTCTGCGCTGGTCGTCGGTTCGACTCCCACCCAGGACAAAGATTTTTGTGACGAACATAGATGTTTGTTCTGTGCCTGGGTGTTAATATGTATGTATTTGCAAAAAAGGTATATAAGCACAATTTATATTTGCCATCCAGGATTTGTTATTATACCTGCTTAAAGTTCTGGCAACTCGGAATAAGGCCACTCTGAACTGGAGTCCAAAAGTTTTGGTCTCTCACCATGCATGCGACGCGACGTGGACATAAGTAGTGCGTTCTACAGCTGTTTTCAGACCTGTCAGTATTAACCACCAGAAATGTATGATTTGACTTGAATCGTTTAAGTTTAGCATAAATAAGGTTTCTCATAAGTAACAGTATAAGTTTTATAAATTACATGTAACACACCAAGGCATATAATAATATTAATATATGTGGACAATTCACACAGCGCCATCTAGCCCCAAACTAAGCATAGCTCGTTCTATGAGAACCAGACAACTGATGGAATACATATAACTTTTTTTGTAAATACATACATATTAACACCCAGACAGAACAAATATCTATATTCGTCACACCAATGTTTGTCCTGGGTGGGAATCGAACTCACGACCTACAGTGCAGAAGGCAGCGTTACTGTCAACTGAGCTATGAGGTCAAAAAAGTATAAATAAATAATGTTTCTTCGAAAACTTGTAATTTTATTACGGATAGCCGGCAGTTGGTCTGTAGTTAGCCCCTAGCGCTGTTTGGCTGCGGATTATCCGTAATCCACGGATTACGGCTACGATTTACGGATCGGAAATCGGATCCGATGATTGCTACGGAAGTTTTTCTTTTTAATTAATTTGGAATTAGCGCGAGGTAGAATGGAAAACGAGACACTTTGGTACTTTGACAATTATGTCAAGTGGGGTTTTTTGATGCGAATAGGTTACGAAACGAGCAGGTGGTTTGGGTCCTCCCCTACTTAAATAAGATAAGATACAAGTCACATTTCATGTACCCGTAACTATGAAACGTGACGGAGGAAACGTCTGTTAGTATCATAGAAGTATTGTGATTTTAATGGGCAGTAGTTACCTAGCTCCAATATCTACGTTCCGCTTTTTTCGTAATATTTTTTTTTAGATTATTCTGTTCTCTCATAGCAATATCAGAAAAACACTTCATATTTTGGGAAATATTCCTTCTTTATTGTCTTTACATTTATAACGGCGAATGCGTTATTTTAATATGTAAATTGTGACACTGGTATAAACTATCGGGAAGGGTTTGTCCCGCGTCGATCAAACGGTGCGACTGCGCCATGGGAAATAAGGTAAGTGCTAACTGTTTACCTGTATAGGTGTTGGAGCTTCGTTAACATTAGGATCTCTACATAATCGCACAGCATCTAAAGCTCTACTTTAATTCGAGTAGAAAGAGCTGACTGCACAGTAGTTGCTTTCAATGTCAGTGTTATTGAAGTTACTTGAATAACGCAGAATTAAAAAAAAAACAGTGATTATGTTAGTCACATCATAGTTCCAAATAATAATCTTGCAGTATGTATGAACTGAGTCCGAGGAAATACGGTAACTACTAACTGCCTACCTTTATTGATCTTCGAGCTGCGTTTAATGAGTACTCTACTAAACCACACAGTAGAAAATGCTGAGTGTAAAGCCGTTTTTTTTATGTGATATTAGTGACGGAACGAGCTGACGGAACCTCTGCCCATAAGAACTAATGCAACTCGGATCCTCTATTGCTCGTTGCGAGAGTTAATTACCTACTTCAAAAAAAATACAAATACATAGTGTATTTGTAAGTATGAGAAAATATTTGCTCTGTGCCAAGCTTTTGACAATTACGAAACTAACCTAATGACACATGAGAGCTTTCCAATAATGGTTCCATTATGAACTCACACACCCTCTCTTCATTATCAAGTAAGAGTGAATGTATGTCCCAATAATATAATCTGTTTATATTTTGTCTTTAAGGTTGGGTGTCCTCAATTTATGGTACAGTTGCTATAATTTAATTATAAATGTAATTTCATGAAAAATAATCTGGCTTCGCTTAGCACATTATGGCCTTTTTTGTGATCTTTAATTTTGGTAAACTCCAGGCAAAAAGAAATCTCAAGTTTTTAAGCTATTGCATAGCTTCTATCGCGGGCCTTGAGCGTGGAGACCGAATCCAGAAATTTCGTAACGAAAAAACCTAACACCCCCCACTCCGACCGGCACAGCGGTGATACTTTTTATTTTTTCCATCTATCGATAAATACCAGAACTTTTAATGACTTTTTGAAATATCACGCGCAATAGCTTTACCGCGGCAGTCTCCGAGTGCCACACGTCTTTTTTGTTAGAGATTTGATGTTTGCATAAACGATAGTGTTGGAAATAGCGCAAATCAGGACTAAACCTTATTGAGGCGCACTTTAATCCTTTCACGACACTGGTTTGAGAGACCGTGAAAGTATAGAATAGTAGAAACAAGTATAGAAAGCTTTTTTAAGCTATTGCATAGCTTCTATCGCGGGCCTTGAGCGTGGAGACCGAATCCAGAAATTCCGTAACGAAAAAAACCTAACACCCCCCGGCACTACGACCGGCACAGCGGTGATACTTTTTAGTTTTTCCATCTATCGATAAATACCAGAACTTTTAATGACTTTTTGAAATATCACGCGCAATAGCTTTACCGCGGCAGTCTCCGAGTGCCACACGTGTTTTTTTTATGTGGTACAGCCGACGGCCCACCTGGTGTTAAGTGGTAACCTCGGCCCATAAAAACCGATGCAACTTGGATTCTCCCCTGCTACGTACGACAAGACCCAAGACGCACACGTTTCAAACCGGAACACAGTAAGGCGAATGTGCTACTGCTTGGTGGCAGAAATTTGCGTGGTGGCAGTACTTTCCCGGACGAACTTGGCGTGAGTTCTACTGATCTTGAAATCGTCATGGCTTAGTATGGGGGGAAGGTGATTTTTGTTTATTTAAAACTGGTACTCAACACAAGTTATAATGGTTGAGTAATAGAAGAATTCACCCTTAGTCCACGAGCGAGATAACATTGGTCCTTCGTGCCGTGGAGATCACGTACAGGAACCCTTGCTATCTGCACAGGAAATATTGTTAAGGATACCGGATGTGAGCTTATCACGCAAGGAAAACCGCCTCTTGATTGAGATGAAACAAATAGGCCGGAAACTTGACTACCGCCCCTGCATTGACTTGATCTTACTCTTTAATGATGACGTTATCGATTGAGAGCATGGCCCATTGACCTAGTGGTACACACGCCGAGTTTCAAATCGGAGTCCACTGGCTGAATCTTGACCAAACCACTGAGTTTTTTCACGTAAAAAATGTGCGCAATACTATGTTCTCAAAAGAGAGAATAAAAACATAATGAGGAAACTGATATGCCCTACAACTAAAAATTCTAAGACATGTGCACTAGACACTTGTCTTAGAATTTTCGGAGGAGCCTCTATGCGCATTTAATCCTTTCACTACACTACTAGAGAGCTTTTTGGGAGTATATATTGTTTTAAGTTTTTTTTATTAGATATATTAATCAATATTTGAATATGAATTAAATATTAATGGTATTTTTAGTATTTCTTGTCACTGTAAGTTTTCACGTAGTCCAATGTTATTCTGTTCGGACATATTTTAAACATATTTTATGGTTTTTTTTATGGTCACTGATATGACTAAGAATACCGCTTATTTCTAATGTCAGTATTAATTTTTGAATAAAAACCTCTTGATATTTCCGCCAAAAGATCCGATAGTAAATTTTCCAGCATCATTTAACATCTCCGCAAGTTCAGCTGAAGGTAAATTGATATAATATCACCAAAACAAACTGACCCCTGCCGCCTCTTCAAAATCTACGTAGATAACGGAAGATGAGTTATGTCACAGCTCTTTGATTACTGGTCAACGCCAAAGAGGCTGATTTAGCGATATTAACAATTTCACCGTTCAAGCGTCGAGTTTCGATTATTTTTTAATGAGTAAGATTTTCAGAATTAAAAAATTTAAAGCTTGTTATATTTAGTTTAAAAAGATGTTTTACGTTTTTATGTAACTAAATCTAATACGGTGTATTAACTTAATTATTTTTAAAAACACTGTTGCCTTAACAAATTCATCAAGGAAAGTACTGCCACAAAGCAGTAATACGTTTACATTACTGTGTTCTGATTACAAAGGTGTTTTGCCGGTGAAATTACATGCACATGAGACATTTCACATTCATCTCAGAGTTACGGGTTCAGCTTGGGTCTTTTCTTACCTAATGGAGAGGACCCAAGTCGTATCGCTTGTTATGTGCAAAGGTCTGAGTTAGGGACCGAGCAGATGGCCCACCTGATGTTGCGCTACTACTGACTGACAGAAAAGAAATGGTGGTAGTACCTCCCCGGATGAACCCGGCACAATTTCTACAGCTTCTAAATAAAAAATATACATGAAGCCCACGGTGAGATTTAAGTGTCTGCAATAAATAAGAAAAACTTAAACATACAGGCTACAAATAAGAGCTGTCACGACCGCACTGGGGGTACGCTGGGGCGCGCCTGTAAGCGAACTTTAAAACGCGACTAAAAAGCAACTGAAATATCGCCGCCCTTGTATGAAATGCCCGGCGACAGAAGAAAAATAGTCGGCCAATTTCACCAATGACGTAAATAAAATACCTACCAATTACGTAAAATGTTCGGCCCACTATTTACAGAGGTTGCGGATTTATTTTGGGCGTTTAATCAGAGGGGCTTATCTTGATTTTGCCATCTATTTTGTGTATTTGTAATAATTTCACCTGTCAGCCGGTCGGACGGGCGTATCGTATGCTGAAAGCACTATCCGCCGTGATAAAGTATCGCGATTGCGTGCCAGCCCTGAAAAATCGCACCCTCGGGCGACGAACGTCGAGTATTTAGATTGGACGTCCATAATAACGAGATCATTGGTCATATTACATTTAAAGTTTATATTATTTTGTAGTTTGGTTCACCGGTGAAATTGCAGGTGCATGAGACGTAACATCCCCGTCTCGGGGTGATGGACGCAACGCAATGTGACTCGAGTTATCTCGTACTTTGGTGGAGACTCGAGTCGTATTGCTTCGGTCGGATTGCTTCCCCAACTTACAGTGCAGAAGACCTTCTGAGCTTTGAGGCCAACCAAAACAAATACCCAAATATATGTCTTTAAAAATGTAATCGCAGCAACGAAAACGATTAACTTAAAATCAATAGCGCTTAATCTGCAAGTATAACGTGGTTCAAGTGCGGTCGGCGCGGCGGTGCCCAGGGGACGCTCATTCGTCTTCGCCGAATCAGCTCCCATTTGTGCTGAAGTAACGATAAATAAATAAATATTGGTGGACATTTCACACAGCGCTATCTAGCCCCAAAGTAAGCAAATAGCTTGTATCATGGGAACCCGGCAAACTGATATACATTTATACTTTTTTTTTGTAAATATTATACATAATCAAGTCACACAAATGTTTGTCCTGGGTAGGAATCGAACCCACGACCAACATAGCAGAAGGAAGAAACAACTGATATAACGTTGGTACTATCCCTGATACTACGTTATATCAGTTGTCTGGTAGAAATATAATATAGTATGCATCAGGCCATTGTGGCTTGTGGCTTAGTAGTATAGAACACGCGGCATGAGTTAAGTGCTATATAAAATTAATATATAAAAAATAATATATATAAAAAAAACTAATTTTATACTTATTCTTGTCACTGGCTCTCCTAATCCATCGTGATGAAAGGGCAAATAATCTCCTTTTTACACTGATCATGTCTGACCTGATAACTGTACGTCCGTAAACCATGTTACTAATCGCATTATTTAATTGATAAATGATTTATTTACTTTAGGACTAGTCCACGTTCTGACTTCGTACGGACAGCGTTAAGTATTTAGGCCTGGAACCATCTTTATCCGATTAAAAAAATAGATTATAGAATTTAGAGACAATGTAGCTTCCTATGTATGATATTACAATAAAACAGCCAAGTGTGATATAGACTCGTGCACCGAGAGGTTTGTATCTGTTATTTATTTTACTTTAGAGACTACTTGGAGATTTTAATACCCAGTGTCAAATTCGCGAAATATTCCTGTACCTAAGTCACACTCGCGAAATATAGTGAATAGCGGTCCGATACATTTAAGCGCAGTTTGATTTAGTGCCAGCCATAAATATTATCGCTTCATCCGCCATTTTCGATGCAATTCATAATTCAAAGTATAGCGACATTGAGATACAGCGACCTAAATATGAGACATTCTCCGGTAGTTATATCTATTCACTATTGAAAGCAACATATCAATTATTACGATATCATACGATGTTGAAGATTTTTAATAACTTCAAGATGAATGGGGTGTATATTTAGATACTGATTCTTGTAATTCAGTTATTTATTTACCCATATACTGGAAGATATTTCACGAAAAATCACGATGTCCTGAAAAACTAACTATTTACGACAACAAGCTCTCCTGAAAGTTGCTTCACTCCATATTTCAAACTGTTGCTACATTCAGTATTTATATTTCTTCAGTAAAAATCTACATAAGTTTATTTTATAAAAACTGCTTTAAATATCCCAAACCTCATCAAGCTTTATGTATTAATCGCATGTTTGTCAAATTTTAGGGTTATGTTAGTGAATTTGAATGATTTTAATGAACAACTCTCTCAGTTGTCAGCCGGACAAAAAACACGGATAAAAAACACTGTTTACAGAAATCAACTCCCTAAGCACACTACTCAATTTTCAATTTCATATTATATAAAAGTAAAATTAAATACAATAATTTTCCTCCTCAAAATATTCAACTTATTCCTTAATTTATTTAACATAGTACGTTTGACCTTTGTCGAATGATTAAATACCTACAATAAAAGTTTGCATATAATTTGCAAAGGGTACAAGAAACGGGCCAAGTTTATTCCCAAATGACAACTAAACAGAACAATCATTTTTGGTTTGGGTTCAAATTAAATTATAATTTTAAGTTGTTTACAAGAACGTGGAGTTGTGTAAAGTTCACAGGCGAAATGTTTCTCGAGAATTGTGGTGGAAAATCACTTTATAAAACAGCGAAAATTTTCTTAGTAATTCGGTCGATTATAGAGTTTTGCATCTTTTTGTTACTTAAGAGCAGTAGAACTCTCGTCAAGTTCGTCCGGGGAAGTACTGCCACCCTGCCCTTTTCTGCCGCCGAGCAGTAACGCATTTAATTGTACTGGCGAATTTGTGATCCTTTGGCTTTTAATTGTATCAATGTTATGGTAGTTCGATTCTACGACCTTAAAGGAGTGATTGAGCACCACCTACCCCGTTCACGCTCTCCACGGCAAAAGCAGTCAGGACCATACACGGAAATCTGGCGGTCAAATCACGTCACGTAAGATTAGAATGAGCAAGCAGATTTATTTGCCCGCCTTTTACTTGTAAGTAAGACGTGATGAGAACCGATTTACTACCAAAACTAGGCCAATTCATCGGCGACCATTATTGAATTATGATTAATATCCCGGAAGTATCCGGACTACTGCGCTGGCACACGTCCAAAACGCGAATATGCCATAAAGTCACAGATGAAATACTCTATGGAGATACAATAATAGTTGCTTAATCATGTCCATGCGTCTCCGAGCAAACGGAGCGTAAATATGATAACTAGTTCATGTCTTGTTATGTAGAACATATTTTCGGTGGGAGAGTCTATTAGGTATATTTTCTTTAGATTTTTATTTTACAATTATTAGAACTCTGTGTGAATCTCGACCAGGGAAATAATGCCATATGACTGGCCTCACGGCTCAGTTGGTAGTGTCCCTGCCTTCTGCGCTGTAGGTCGTGGGTTCGATTCCCACCCAGTACCAAACCCAACAGATGTTTTTTTTCTGTGTGGGTTGTTGATATGTATTATATGTATGTATTTACAAAAACTTATTTAAGTATTATATCAGTTGTTTGGTTCCCATGATACAAGCTATTTATTTAGCTTACTTTGGGGCTAGATGGCGCTGTGTGAAATATCCACCAATATTTATTATATGATAATTTTTTCGTTTCCAAAGAGAATGACGATTTCAATAAAATTATTTATAGATCTGAAAGTTAATCCAATTTTGTTCCTCCTTCCGGGACTCAAATATCTATTATTTCTTGTTTAATTATTATATATTAGAACGACAATAGATACAGAGAGATTTATTGCGGCCAATAAATGCTCCCATTTCACCGTCAAGCAATTTGGCGGACAGTCCACAATCCGCTGTTTGTTGTCCTGATTCGCAAAAAACGTGACGTGCCTCGATTGCTGATCGCTACTGAATCACTTCACATATTTTTCGAAACAATTTAGTGTATACGCCATTCGCATTCGAAATTGAGAAGTGCGGGATGAACCTCTGTACAACAAATAGTAAATTAGATAAAAACGACTGATAGAGGCGTACAAATACTATTTTTTATTTAGTTTCAATTGATTTACTGTAAGGGCTACTTTGCTCGTCTTACAACGTGGCATTATCACTTTTGAAAACTTCTAATACTCAGGTATTTCTATTTGGAGCGCTTAAATAAGTGAAAGCCTCAGTTAATATTTTTCAGACCACATAATTATTGCTTTTCTTTGGTCCACCTGCAACTATACTCCAGCTGTTTTATAGCCAGAATATGGAGATTCTAAATTCTATAGGTCATAGACAAAAATGGAGAGAGTAATAATGGGATGAATTACAAAAAAAAAGTTGTAGTTTCTTATATGTTAAATTAAAAATGACCTGTATTGTATGTACCGCATTACAAGTTAGGAGTTAGAACACGAAAAAAAACAAAGAGAAAAAACAAGTTACCACCACACATTATTCGGCCCACCTATTTGTTTATTTGTTTATTGCCCAGAGAAAGAAAGAGTAAATAGAACTCGCGCTAAGTTCTTCCAGGGAAGTACAGGCTCATTTGTGCCGCCAAGCAGTAAATAACGCATTCGCGTTACTGTGTCCCGGTTTGAAAGGCGTGGTTGCCGGTGAAATTACAGGCACATGAAACATTCCATCTGCAGTACCACGTAATTAAAATAAAGAAAACATTGTGTGAATAGTGACAACACATCATCCCAACTTAATTTACACGTTGTTTTATAAACCAAAATTAAATCAAAATAGCTAACTACGGCTTATAATTTATACTAATAATAATATAAACATTTTACAAAAAAAAGGTTACTTGTACGTCACCGATGTCAAAGTCAAGACGAAGCTGTTACCCTGTCAATAGTGTCAACAATATAACCTCACAAATAAAAAAAGAATAAGTAGAAACAACCATAATCTCTTCCTCTTCAATTTTAAATTTTGTTATGACCTTATCGAATTCAACACTTGCAAAATGGCTTATAATTTGAAGCCTGCGATTAATTTTCGACCTTTCACACTGTGTCGTAATTACTGTGAAAAGACTATTTACCAGCGCTTAGAAGAAGGTACACCCCCAAGAACTGTGTATGGAAAGCAGTACCCTGAGTGGAGGAAGCCTTGGATCCAAAGAGACGGAGAATGGAAAAGTAAACTGTCAGTTTTCATAGAAAAGAACCCGAGCGCCGACCTCATGAATGCCATGTCCCAAATACCTGATTTGACGTTCGATAAAGTGAAACTTTGGTGGAAGTCTATGAAGGAGCTTCAGGAGATACACAATCAGAAATTCCTCGCTGAAAGAGTTGCCATGCTGGGCTCAAATTTAGCGGCAATGCACTTCTTTACGTTCAGACAAGCAGCTGTAAGGTAAAAACGCGTATGAATAGTTTTTAATTTATTAAATTGTGTATTGATTGTACTGAAACTCAAATAAATTGCATGTTAATGATGTCACGCGCCATAGCAAGGTTAGTGCCTTTTAGGTAACGCTGCCTTTAAAGAAAATATTCTCAAGTTCGATCCCTGCTGAGAAAACACTTGAGATGAGTGTTAAATTGGTTTTCGGATCTTAGATTCTCAACTCAGGTGAACCCTAATATTGTGGTATATAAGAATGTAAAAATAATAATTTTTATTTTTAAAACTATGTTTAGAAGAGATTGCTTCTTAGCAATAAGACTACATATCTTAAGTTATCATTTGTAGTGTAGTTATATATTTGTAGTGTGCATATCTTAAGTTATCATTTGTATGTTTATTAATGGTTTACAGTGAATTTTTTTAATTAATTAATTCATTTTATTGTTCCAGGTTGAAAGATTCTAAAGAATGGATAGCAGGACCTGCAAGTACGCTGACTCTTCCTGACCGATTTGAGGAGGGTTATTATGTTGAAGCAGTAGATTGCACCAATTTCCACCACAATGGTATTCGGTATGAAGGCCTACAAAACTTGTCCGGGCTGAACTTCCTCAAATGGCTTAGCTTGAAGAACAGCAAACATATTGATGTATGGTGTCTGGATAGAATAGCTGGTCAAAATGGAAAGTCTTTAGAATACTTAGATATTAGTGGGTGTACATTATGTACCAGCGGGGTGTTCGCTTTAGCTAGAATGTCAGCATTGAAATTCCTAGTTATAAGTGATCCAGGAGATAACATTGATGTGCAAACTGCATTATCTTTGTTAGAACAGGGCAAACCAGATTTATTAATAAAATTAGTATGAGCGTTGTTTGCACTGGGGAATTAAGATATTCATCTTATTATTGTTGGTTAGTAAAGATTTATTATAAATAATAATTATATTTGATGTTGTTTTGTTTGCCAAAATGATGTGTATATACATAGCTGTATTACAGCTACCCAGTACCTATGTATAAAGAGCAGGTATGGGCATATACATACTTGAAGAGGAATTTCATGGAACAGAAAGTGACCATGATACCCAGACCATTGAGGTACCTGAGATACAGTTACATAAGCATCCTGTGGTTAGATATCAGTTATATTTATTATAGTATTTTTGATTATATATAATACTAAATTAGGGGGGATAAATGTTATGTATTTGTGTATAGCTGTGCTTATTATAGCTTCACCCTACCTACGAATAGACAGTGCATTACCTACATATTATTTCACTTGTCTGTCCTCCTCGCATATTTATTAGACATGTTCATTTCAGTCCAAAAATTTCGTAACTAACCAACTGAGATTTGTTTTATCACAGACAATTACATAGGCAACATACACTGGACTAGCAATGAATAAGGATTTTGAACTATTTCATCTACTACAGTAACAATAAATATGTAGAGATGTGAAGGAATGAAATAAAAATGCAATAACAAAATTGTTTTTGAGGTTTTATTGTTATAACATAAGTTCGTACTAGTTATGATCCAACATGTTTAAACAGCCTGTACACAATTTCATTTATATTTTTTGATAGTTTTGTGCACACAAATGCGTTGCGTTAATTCTGTCACCATTGGTCCTTTGTGTTGAAATGAACTGTTACAAATATGAATTAGTTGCAGATACTAGTTCCTTACATTTCTTTCGTCTAATTCAATCTAACATACATCAAATTGAACACTTAGATCTAATAAATCATTTAAACAAGTTATTTACATTTAAGACATTGACTAAATAAATTATACTAATGCCTTATGCTGAAACAAATAAATAACGAATATGAAATGCTTCATTTAAAATGTTTTCCAAATAATTGCTAGTAATTCTTATAATATAACATTTTGTTTTTTCATGCAACAAAGTCTCAGTCTAATAAGAACTGCCTATTCCAGTTGGTTATTGACTAACAAATCTTAGAACATCTAAAACAAAAACAATTGTTTTACAACAATTTGAACACTAAGTTTTGAAAGTCAATAAGGCACTATTAAATATGCAGATTATTTTTAAATTTTTTTTTTTCATATTTGTTATTAAAAATACCAAACACATTCGCTTGTAAAACACAACACATACGTAACTAAAAAAAAATGTAACGAAATACAATCTCAATGAAATAAACGTACAGAGTAGAACAAATCAAAACATCTAGTACAAACATCACAATTATAAACCGATACAATTATGTTTAGTTACAATATTGCAACAGAATTGTATAACAGACATACAGATAGTATGCTTTCATATAAAAATAAGCTCTAGATAAATAGCTCCTCGGGGAGATTCTGCAGTCGCCAATTATTGAAAGTTCAACATAAAGAAATAAAATCTGATATATTGAATTAATAAATAGGCAGCACTCAATACATGATTCATATGAAAACATACTTTAAAATGTGTATTCATTTAAAAACTCCGTGAATCTATGAATATTTATTCGTAAAATGAATCGTACTTTCACACCCTATAGATAATTTAGTTAATGTGTTGAACATCAAAGGAAGTACTAATTATGACAATATATTTTAACTATAACAAGATTATTATTTTCGATCGAAATATTTAAAATCGTGCATTAATTTATCGTATAAAAATTATTATTCGGTTATCGGATCGGTAAAACCACAAACGGATTTATTGATGAATTTGAATCGATATTATTCCACGTAACAATACTATAAAAATACAATGGATATATCTTCCTTACTTTGAATTAATTACCTACAAGAAATAATTTACTGAATTCAATACGTAAATAGGCCAAATCAGGTGTAGACTCAATATTTCGAGTTTACGACGCGGTGTAAAAATATAATTATAATGAATTCAAATTATGGACGTAATTGCTACATATTATTGCTGTTAGTATATTATGTATGTCTATTTGGTAACAACAGTACTATTTACGTATGTATATGAATATGTTGCATTTCACTGTTCTGAACAAGGAAGTCGACGTAAGCTTTCCTGCTCAGAACATATCTATTGAAGAAGCAGATTTAAAAATTGACTATTACAACAAGTTTAGTACCAAAACCCTGAATATTGGTTTCGGTACACATTGTCCTACTTTATTTAATAAACAGTGCGAAAATATCTCTATTATTTCATACATTATTTTTTTTTTCATAAATTCTTTCTCAGTTCCAGACTCCTAAAGCAATTATCTAAATACTATCAACGTCGAAGAGATCACTCAAAAATACAATTTCAAATATACATAACGTTTGTATTGGCCGAAAATTCACGTAAAAATTAATTTCAATGTATTCATTTAGTATTTTATCTAAATAAAAACTTAATTACTTTGAGAGCCGGGAATCCTTACACTTACAAAATAAAACTAATATATACAATGAGATTATGTGTATTGATTTACCTAGTGTCGCTAACGATTTGAGCTGTTACTTTTGTCAAATTTGTCATTATCCAAATACAATGGAAGATATTTTGCTAAGGTAATAACATAGTAATGTTATTCATTTCATATATCAAGATTGGTCATTCGAACGTGGCATATGAAAATCTTAATTGAACTCACCATTACAAATCGCACAACAATAAAAATAAATAATTATATATCGTAGAGTAAAAAAAAAAGGAAAAATCAATCATTGGAAGACTAACATCACAACATAAATATAAAACGATACGAAATCAATGTTTTATAACACATTTGCACCATAATTTTGTAAGCCTAACGACCTCCGGACCATTTGTACCATTGACTAGTACCATTGATCGAACAGTTGGAATCGATTTGTAGACAGGCCTCACTTGGTACTATGCCTTCTGCGCTGTAGGTCATGAGTTTGATTCCCTCTCAGGACACATGTATGATGAACATGGATGTTAGTTCTGGGTCTGGATGCATGTTTACCAAAATACGTATATAAGTAAACTATCAGCTGTCTAGTTCCCACAGTACAGGCTATGCTTGGGGCTAGGTGGCGCTGTGTAAAATGTCCACCAACTTTTTTTTGTCCCATTAATAGTACTAGTGGCAAAATCGGTGCCAATCGTACCACCAATGGTACTACAATAGTACAACTTGACTGAAGGTGCTTAATGTTGATTTCACTAGAACGAAAATCTTCGATTCACACAATATATGAATTAACATTTAACTAAACAGCGTATTTCATTCATCAAGTCATTAGAGTTAATAAAATTGTTAAAACATCGTATTATGCTTAAAATTAATCTTACTTCCATATGGGAAGCATACATAACATCGGGACACGTTATTTATATTTCGTAATATAAATGCAACACAGCAAACGTATGTCAATGTTTTCTCATCAGTTACGTCGCATGTTCTCATAAAACTCGCTGTTTCGTTTTCGTTCAAGCTACCAAGTAATTTTACAACCATGCCTTGTCATTGAAAGAAAACACTTATATTTATTTACTTAGCAATATTCTTACCTTAGTAAATATAATACAAAATTAATTTTAATTTTTGAATAAAACAACATTGCATTTATGTCCAATAAGCAAATTCATTTTGCGACATTAAAATTTTTACAATTTTGTGCGAGTTTACAGAGATAACATTGGCAATGGGCCTAAATAATACACAAAGAAAGAAATAAAGATATATAAAAGAAATCCGTATTTTGAGTACTATAAATAGTATAATTCATTCGTATACTCCTCGAAAATCAAAGTATTTATTAAATACATTGGTTCTTACAGATAATTATAAACATTTAAATGATCGACCTAACACACACATTTGAGATCGCGCCCACAATGACGATGTGTTGTATTATAACTATATTCTGTACACAGAATTGAGCGAGGACGTATCAACTTCTTAAATTGTAACGACGATCGTGCTCGCGAAAAAAAAGGAATCCCTTATTTAGGAGTTTCTTGTCAGTTCTTTCCCATGGAGAGTCGGATAGGGTTTGAACAGGCGTCAAACTTAGCGACAGCGTGACCTTTTTGGGATATCACTTGATGTTTTCGAGCAATTTCTTTCTGTGGAAATAATTTTTGACTTTGACATCAAGCTACTTCCATAGCGTACAAATACGAATAATTCCCATATCACTTTAAATTTTGATCAAAGGAACTATGGCTTTAGAGAACCCATGGTAGGATTAGGAGACAAAACAGTGTTAAGAAAAAGCCTACTCAGCTTTTTTGTTGAAAACTAAACCAGTGGCGTTTAGTTCAGAATTTTTATTTAGTTATTATATAGTGTGAAATTAAAGAGATGCAGATCAGCGCATTAATCAAATATAATTAAAACGACAAGAATGAAAATCATAAAGGAGGCATTTCATGGACGCAGAGTGTAAGACTTCAATTAATTGATTTTTAAACGCGCGTCTTGCTACCCCGTCATCTGAATGTGCCCTTAGATGTCACTGTCATAATCTAATTACGTTTCGCGTCACGAAATATACGTACACAAGCTCGACTCTGTGAATAGACAATTATTACGAGAAATGATGGAAACTAAATGGCTTGTACTTTAAAAACGCTATTAGATACAAAAAAAAACGATACCATATATGGTAATAGACAGATTATAACCACTCCCACTGTTAAGGTACAAATAGTGCCGCCATTTAGATTCTGTTTTCTCAGAATGACATTTATGACAATATTTTTCTGGGTTTTGTGTTTTTTTGTATTTAAATATAATTAAATGGGTATATTTAAGCTATAAATAACTTTTATCTGTTAACATTCAATCCACATGTCACATCGTCAATCATCACGGACTTATCGCTACCAATTATTATTAGTATTATATTTTTGTTATTTATTTTAAACCATTATTTTGGGATATTATTTAAATACTTCATCAATTATTGTAAATACACATAGTATGAATAACTTTCAATATAAATGCTTTTGCATTTATTTGTAAGAAGTCAATGTTATATTCAGTACACCTTTCAACTCCATTATGGACGCAATAGACTGGAAATGTTCGCCGGCTAACATAAAATATTGCTAAGTTGGACAGAGCTTATGCTAACATAAAACATCCCGTTTATTCATAAATGGTAGCGACACTTTAGCTAAACACTTTTCTGAATTCAAAACTGTGCATTTAGTTAAAGTACCGTTATAGGATGTCAATCAGTGGTACTTTGATCAACCACATAACATTTACATGTTTTCACATAAATATCGGGACAAAGCCTAAACCAGGCCGTAACTAAATAAATCACAACCATAACCAATCTATTACAGGATTAATTCACGCCAAAAGAATTGAGTGCACGATTGTACAACCAAAAAGTATTTATAGTAGAAAAGACGCGATTCGTGAAGAGTGTAATCTGGGACTCAACTAATAAGTTTCAATATTACACAGATACTGAAACGCCATTTAAATGCTGTTATTTATTATCTGTGAGCTTACAACATAGCTTTATCTGACAAATGGAAAATTACCATTTGACCTAAACTACCATTTCAATGGTGTGTTATTCAAAACATACATTATTACATACTTAGACGTACTTTACATATTATTACATTACATACTTAGACCAAATCGGTGACGTTTTGGAAGAAGGCCAGGTCAAGAGTACCCTAGTGGATGAAGCTAAGGTGGTATGTCAGGATCGTAGCAGGTGGAAACCACTGCCTACCCCTCCGGGAAACAGGCGTGATTTTATGTATGTATGTGCGTATGTTATTCAAAACTGATGACCCTTTTGATTGATTTTATATCTGGTCACTGATCAGTTTGAAAAAATCTAAAAAAAAAAACTAACGGTGTAATGCGTAATTAAGAACGGATGGCGTATCAGTTTTCGAGTTATCGATTTTACAAATAAATAAAATTGGAGTGTCTGTTTGTAATATTAAAATAACCGCAACTTTACTAAGTGCATATGGATACACACATAATATACCAAAACAACATTTTTTACAATTTTTGTCTGTCTGTCTGTTTGTTCCGGCTAATCTCTGAAATGGCTGGACCGATTTTGACGGGACTTTCACTGGCAGATAGCTGATGTAACAAGGAGTAACTTAGGCTACTTTTCCGAGGGGTAAAATAGGGGTGCGTGATAAAACCGAATTCCACGCGGGCGAAGTCGCGGGCAAGAGCTAGTTCGAAGAGAAATATAATTTAAGCATGTTGATATTAATCTATTGGCGTACCACAATGGAGATAGTGTAACCGTATCGCTAACTGGCCGTCGAGGATGGCTGCAACGCGGAGGTCACCGCTGGGGAGTTCACAACTGGAAGTAATTATTGTTTATGTGATTAAGAACTCGGAGTTACGGTTTACGGTAAGGTTTTGACAGCGTCAGACTAAGGTGGCTCAGTCAGTCGTACAAACACCGAGATTAAATCCGGAGCTCGCTGGTTCGAATCCTGACGAGCACCATTCTCCACTTGAAAATATATGTGCGCTATACCACATTCTCAAAACAGTGAACGAAAACAACGTGTCCTAGAACCAAAAATTGACCAGACTATTGATAAAAAAGAAGAAATGTATCAAGTGCACAAAAGGAGCCTCCTTGAGGCGCATTTCAATCCTTTTATCACACTACTTCGAGAGCCAGTCACGAACAGTAGTAGAAATAGTTGACGGACTAATGTTTCCAATCTGTTTCTTTAAATATCAATGGGAATTTAGTTTAGAAAATAGTGTATAGTTAAGTTCATGCGTTATACATTCAAATGTCATACTTGTTGGTGTGTTGGCTTCAGAGTGTGGCGTGAGGTTTGATTGCGCCATCAGTTTCTGTCGAACCTCTCGTATCTTCAACTGTAGGGACATCTTCGTAGGGAATATGTCCATGTGTGTCGCCTGGAGAATAACAAAAAACTGATAATATTCTCCTGGAAAAGTTATCTTTTGATCTCTTTTGTCAGGAATAAAAGGGAAAATATCCACATTAGCAGAAATGTTTTGACTGGCCTCATAACTCAGTTGGTAATTCAGCCATCTGCACTCCAATAAATATTGCTGGACATTTCATCTATCTATACAGCGCCATCTAGTCCCAAAGTAAGCTAAGTAAATAGCTTGTGTCACAGGCAATAGACAACTGTAAAATACTTTTTTTTTTTTTTTTGAAAATAATACATATCAACACAGAATAAACACCTACGTTCATCACACAAATGTACGTCCTGGGTGGAAATCGAACCCACGACCTACGGCAGGGTTACTTGAATACTTCCACCACACTGGTAGGAGAGATCTGGTGACACGAGTGGTACCTGGAAGTGCGTGGTGGCCTGCGTGGTGGGGAACATGCCGTGCTCTTGGAACAGCTTCAGCACGAGATGGCGACGCTGTTCCAGCACGCGGCGATGGCCCGCCTCGCCGCGCGCGCCCGCCCCGCCGCCCGCGCCCGCGCACGCGCCCGCGCCGCCCGCGCTGCTCGCCGACACCGGCGTGCGCGGCGACATCTCCTCCGCGCCCTCCGTCGCTGTTAGTGAAGATATACATATAATAATAAAAATGTGAGCCGTCACGGGACGCCCGGCAGATGTGAAACATCGACATTGTTTTGTAAGAAACTAAGTACCCCATCACTAATAATGTTTATGATTTGTCGTAACCTTGAACGGACCAATCAGCGCTCACGCCGTGGCGACGCGTCGCCAAGCCAGAAATCTGTTTTACGTGCTGCTATAGATGTTTCACATCAATAAAACATTTGTTTCGGAATATCGCGTTTTCCATAGATAAGGGAGACTCCAATAGACATTAGATTAAACATCACACAATGAAATAAAATCCTTGTCAATAACTAATTATGTATCTAACCAAATCGACAGTTATAAATTACAGGCACTTGAGACATTCCACCAGTAATCGACCCCATGCAATATCTTTGTGTGAATAAATAAATATGAAATTCCACCTACACGTCTCAGAGTTACGGCCGCATACGATACGACTTGGGTCTTGTCATACCTAGTAGGGGACCCAAGTGGCGTCACTTGTTATGGCCAGAGGTTACCACTTAACACCAGGTAGGCCGTCGGCTCGTAACTGTAACACATGGCCACGTATTTAATACTACACTGAACAGAACATACCTCTAAACGTGTCGAGATTGAAGTCTGGTCCGAAGAATGTGTTCCCGACTAGTTTATTGTTGTTGGTAGTGTGCGGCGTCCCGTACGATATCGGCGTTGGAATACCGTTGCCGTTCATAGTCTCCGACTCTAGCGGCGTCATCATCGTATTATCATCATCTGTCAACAGAAATATATGTCGGATAGATTAGTAGTATCGTAGTAAAATTTAAGTTTTTGTTTGTTTGCAACACTAGAGAAATGTCATGTTTTAAGAACTGTCAAGATGTAATGTGTGTGGCAAAAATACATTGTATGACTGGTGTAGAATTCATTGAAATAAACTGTGTTAAAAGTAACAATTCGCCTCAAATCTTTCAAATATCCCACACTGATATGTATGCATAGCTTGATGTACGCCACCGTTCCTAGTGGCCCGCATAGATTCCGTCCAACGAATGCCTGGGAAAGATCACTTTTAGCTATAAGGCCGCCCATTTCGCCACTTATATAATAATATTAAATCAAATTTATTTTCTCTCATAAAAACAAGTAGAACATACAAGAAAGTGCATCAAAAATATTAACTAATTTAGCAAATATGTATATTAATAGTATTTTTGAATGTTTCTAACTTATGGTATACAATAAAGTTATATTCCATTCTATTCTAGTAATTACGCGTAGCTTAACTAGCTTATAATTTTTCGATAAATGAATTTGTTAATTCTGAATGAAAAATAAATATTTTAAGCAAGTAAGTACTTCCATAAAAACTAAGCAACATTTTTTTTATAGTATAAAAAAATAAAATCCTTTCAACTCTGTTAAATAAAATTTTGCAGGCATAGATAGAACTTATGCCAAGTACTACCATCATTTCTGCCACTAAGCAGCAATGAATTTGCGTTACTGCGTTCCGGGTGTTGTTCGTAAGGCACGTAAGACTTTCCATATTCACGTCTCAGAATTACGGGCGCAAACGTCGACCTAAATAGGACCCAGGTCGTATTGGCAGAGATTACCACCTAACACCATGTGGGCCATCTGCTTGACCCGTTACTTTTGTTTTTTTAGTTGCGGTTAGTGGCTTAATAATTCAGCAGTCCGGTAGGGGACTGATTGCGAAAATTTCTACCTTTGCCAATAGTATTGTGTTTCTTCCTCATCCCGTAGAGTTGGGGGCTCCTCGGCACCACCATGCCGCTGGGACTGCAAGCCTCCGGCTTGAAACGCGGCAACGTACTGAACTTCTGCTGGAAGTTCACCGTTTCAAGCACCCTGTCAAGTAATTATATACTTAAGAGTTTACTCCGTGAAGTAACTACATTTTATATAAATATGTATGTAAAAATAAATATAGGTGGGATTTCACACAGCGCCATCTACTAGCCCCAACGTAAGTTAAGCATAGCTTGTATCATGGGTACCAAATAAGTAATATAATTACAGAATAATACTTATATACATTTTGTAAAAACCTTTTACAAAAAAGTATATGTATTCTATCAAATGTTTGGTTCTCATATTATAAGCTATGCTTAATTTGGGGTTAGATGGCGCTGTGTGAAATGTCAACCAATATTTATTTATTTATCTACATTATGTTTTTATTAGAGATACAAGTTAAACGGCCAGAAGATATGAAACCACTCACTTGTCCCGTCCATCTTCATTGCCCTTCTTGAAGAGGCTCTTCTTGTGGCTCGGGCTGGGCAGGTCCGCGTGTTTGGGTGAGGGCGGCGGTTCTTCCCCTCGGGACTGCACCGGCAAGGGAGTGACCGGGGCGGGCCCGCTTTCAGATCGCGGGATTTGGTGTTCACCGCTACCGTTTGAGCCCGTTGAGGTTCCTGCCAAATTGTAAGTTATTTAAGTTTAAGTTTTTATTGTAAGTTTACACACATTTATGCTTTAGTAACTACTGTTGCAGGTTATATGGACACATATATTATATAAAGAAGCATCCAAGAGCCGAGGGCAAACTTTATGTTTATTGGATACATGTTTCTCCAAGTCGGGAATCGAACCCCCAATTCGTCGTTTGGTAGCCAGGGTTACTATCGAATTAACTACTGAGTCTTAAATTAATTTATCAAGCAAGCCTAATTGCAAAATGATTCCGTATTGAAGAGTAATGAGTTCAAATTGTTACACCCGCATTAAGATACGTTTGGATATTCCATTACCTAAGTATAGGAACCAGGTCGTATGTGCTTTTTTTATATTTTTCAGGTAACTGTTATCACTATTTATGACATCACATAATATACACGACGATTGCCGTGATGACGATCATTACGACTTGACGTTGATTTTTGAGAAAATAAAAATAAAAATAAACAAACTAGTCATTCATATAAAAAACTCATATATTTTTACCTCGGCTGAGTCGTTTCTGCAGCGGAGCCCTTCCCAGCTGAGCCGGCGTCGGCGCCAGCGGGAACGGACGCGCTTCTTCCACGGGAGCTATATCCCACTGACTGTGGACAAATAATAAATTTAAACGTATATCTATGGACATTTCACACAGCGCCATCTAGCCTCCAAACACGGCATGCAGTATCGATAAATCTAAGCTTACCCCTTACCCCTTTCTGCCGCCAAGTAGTGCCGGTTTGAAAGGTATTTTTGTACAGATGAGATTACAGGAGATGATAAAACTCACGTTGTAGACTTAGACACAGCATGGTTGTTGCTTTGTGACACAATCACAGATTGGCCGGTTTGCACGTTGCACTGATTTGGAGTCTTGTTCGTTTCTATTTCTGTAACAAAATAATGACAATAAAGATAAAGATATTTATTTGCATAAACATGTGTAGGTTAGAACTAACACCATACTCTAGATAACACTGGAGTGAATAGATATTTATTTTTTGTCTATGGATTGCGCTTGATCCAATGAAAGCAGTGAAGCTGTGCCGAGATCCTCAGGGGCAGTACTGTAACCACACCATTTCATCTTTTCTATTTTAGGTTCGCCAGGTGTGGTTGCCGGTGAAATGACAGACAAATGAGACATTCCACCTTCAAGTCTCAGCTACGGGACTTAGATGTTGTTGTACCATGTGGGGGAAGACCCAACGCAGATATGGGCAGAGGTTGCCACTTGACAACAGGTGGGCCACCTGCTCGTTCCGTAACTTTATTACATAACAATAATTACCTGCGAAGGCGGGCACGTAGAGCCGCTGCAGCTGGACGTAATGCAGCGGTGTGTCCGGAGCCGGCTCCGAACCCGCGCTCGGCTTCAGCAGGAAGTTGCCGGACGCGTCCACGGAGAGTGTCAGGGGGCCCGACATACCTGAAACAAATATTGGAGTTAACTTTTGAATAATATTGATGTAAATGGATCTAACTATAGTAGCAGTCGAACTTATGTCAAGTTCGTATCGCCGGAGACATACTGCTATTAAGCGCATTTCTGCCGCCAAGCAGCGACGCATTTACGTTACTGTTTCAGTTTGAAAGATGTGGTTGTTGCCCGTGAAATTACGTGCACATGAGACATTACACCTTAACGTCTCACAAGTTACGGGCGCATAAGATGCGACAGTATTCTAGTACCAAGTGGGGGAGGATCCAAGCCGTATTGCTTATTAATGGGCAGAGGTTACCACTTAACACCAGGTAAGCCATCAGCTCGTTCCATTAGTTTATCACATAAATGAAAAAATTAGGTGATGCGTGAACGAAGAAAGTGGAGAGATTTCGATATTTGTTCTGTTTCGCCTCATAACAGCGCCGATTCTACCGTTGCCAAACTAAAGTTAATAGCGTTAATCTCTTTCTGTTACACGCGAATTAAAAGGCCCAAGCGATCATTGACAAATCTATTATATATTTCAATGCTGTTTTTCTTATCTATCTATCTATAATCTCTATTGTAGCTTAAGCTACAATAGACAAGAAAAACAGCATTGCAAAAAATCGAAGTAGACTTTGAGGGAGACGTACCGGAGGAGGCGTCGCTGGCGCGTTTGACGATAGTGACACTCTTGAGGAGCGCGCCGGCGTGCGAGGTGGGCGCCTGCGACATGGCGGCGTGCGAGACGGCGGCGTGCGGCATCGCCACGCCGCTCGATATCACCTGCACGCCGCCGCCCGGAGGCGAGCTCATGATGGACGCGATGGCGCTGTCCAACGCCGCCTGCGTCGACGCACACGGCGCGCTCAGCGATATGCCCTGGACGCTGTTCGTTATGCTCTGCGTTGACGTCATTGGGTGCGGACTCTGGACTGGTTTTATCGACGAGAACGCTGTCCACTGACGGTGCTCGCCTGCTGATACAATGTTAAAGATGAAAAAAAAAGTATATGTATTCTATCCGTTGTCTGGTTCCCATAGTACAAGCTATGCTTAGTTTGGGGCTAGATGGCGCCGTGTGAATTGTCCACCAATATTATATTACATATGAAATACAATTGAACAAATCTTGAAGAGAGAATAGATAATCTTGAGACTTATGGGTGACATATTTCTAAATCCACATCCATTATGTTGTTTGGCATATAAATAATAAATAAATATTGTTGGACATTTCACATATTTCAGCGTCATCTAGCCCCAAAGTAAGCTAAGCACGGGTTGTATCTTGGGAAACAGACAATTAATACATTTTTTTTTTTTGTAAATACATACATTGAACAAACATCTATATTCGTTACACAAATGTTTGTCCTGGGTGGGAATCGAACCCACGAAGGCCTAGACCCTAGAAGGCAGTGTTACTACCAACTGGGCTGTGAGGCCAGTCAAATCAACCACCAATGTACCAAGATAACATATAAAATGACCTGTATCAGCGTGTGTAGATTTGAAAGCGCCTCCAGTCGGCTGGAACACTTTGGATCCGCCCGGGCTGGACGCAGTAATACCACCGAGCAGGTTGTCTGATGAGCCAGCTCTGTCAAACATAATAACAATAAATATAATAGCCAAGCTAAAGAAAAGGGCTAGCTAAGAAAATTATATTGTAAATTTTCTAATGAGGAGTTAATAATGTAGGTAGATAAGTGAAGAAATTTAAAAAAGCTGTCATTTTGGTCATCACTTCGGGGTCACCAAAATGTGGTTGCTACCAGAGTGGAAAAACCACCTTTGTGAAGGCGACTTGCATCATGTTTCTCTGGCGTTATAGGTTGCTACCTAGGTTAGTTGTGTGAAGGCGACTTGCATCATGTTTCTCTGGCGTTATAGGTTGCTACCTAGGTTAGTTGTGTGAAAAACATTTGTAGCCGCTAAAGTTCTATACAAGACCCCATCTTTCATGTTTATAATTTTAATTTATTTTTCAGTTTTTTTTTATCTGGAGGTCTAATTTGGACCCCAGAACTGAGAAACTAAAGTTTAGTGTTATTAAGATAGGTATACAAAATAAAACTAAGTAATTAATTAAGTAAATAGACAAATACCAATTAAAGGGAAAGTTACATAGGAATGATAATATAAAATCAAAGTTGGCGGTGATGCTAAAAATTCAATATAATGAAACAAATCTTGAGGGGTGTGACAGGAAGACGGAAGACTTGTCACATTTTAATGGGTCCACGCGAAGAAAGAGATGAGTGGGTCCAATAGCAATTCTATGAATTGGGAAAATTGATTTTTGGTATATATTTTTATAGGAGTAGATACAACGTGCAATCGATTACCTAGCTTTGATTGGCTTCGGTCGCCTAGTATGGTCATGATGTGTCAGATAGTCCCTTTGCTCGATGCCTTCCGAGTCAGAATCTGTCACCTTCTCTCCGCACTTGAGATCTATCTCCAGGTTGGGTTGGATCGGCGTCATCGGTTCGTCGCAAGCCGCTTGGCTGATATGTAGAGTCTGAAAGTATTATGGATAAAAATATTACTTATTAAAATTAAATTAATTTAGAATAAATAAATATTATTGGACATTTCACACAACACCACCGAGCCCCAAAGTAAGCTAAGTTAAAACTGATATAATACTTATATACTTTTTTTGCAAATACATACATAATATCAACACCCAGACACAGAACAAACACCTATGTTCGTCACACAATTATTTATCCTGGGTGGGAATCGAACCCACGACCTATAGCGCAGAAGGCAGTGTTACTACCAACTGAGCTATGAGGCCAGTCAGAATATGCTTCATGTTCAATTTCTAGTAATTTTATACTGTTGTTAAGAAATGTAAGGGACATGATCAACGATTACTTAGGTTACCAATACACGAGAAAGCGTTTTAGCATCATACAATGACTTGTTTGTCCTGGGTGGGAATCGAACCTACAACTTGGAGCGCAGAAGGCAGAGTGAATCCTGACAGAGGTGTGAGGCCATATAAGTGTACTTACCATCTGATCGTCATCGCTAAGCTGCGGCGACCCGATGTGGTTGTACGTAGATACGGCGACGGGCCCGTCCGTATTAATAGTCAGTGCACAGCTGGTCGCCACTTCGGACGGAGTTCGAGGGCTCTGTACGAATAAATCAGTTCTTAGTACTAAGGTCATAGGACTAGAGTACGACTAGATTAACATATTAAAGGGAGGTAATTAAGGAAAAGCAGGATTGGCCCACTTTTTTTATGTGGTACAACGAGCCGACGGCCCACCTAGTGTTAAGTGATAACCTCTGCCCATAAGAACCAACGCGTTCTTCACCCATCTAACTTAGGAGTTAAATAAAGTTATAGAAATCACTGATCTATAAAGAGCGCAACTAACGAAAATTTTAAGTCTTATTATTGGACGAGCCTGAATCAGGCTTGTATAGCATACCTGCGGCATGGAACCGGTAGGATCCCGACTGCTCGATGACTTCCTGCGATCCTTGTTACACCACTTCCATTCCGGGTGCGCTTTGAAGTGAGCCTCCTTCACCTGTTAGTAAAGAGGTAATGTATGCTGAAACTTGATACAAAGAAGCGTGAATGGACATAATATTTATTTAATTCTTTATTGCATACGTAAAAACAATGTGCAAAAGGAGGACTTAATGCAAATTTTCATCTTCTACCAGTCAACCAGTCAGGTGGAAAAACATTTTTTGGCAAATATAATTATTGAACGCTACTGAGATAAAACTAGATACTTGATCATAATGTTTATCTGAATTTGCTCCAAACTAATTCTGGAATACATTTTGAATTACAAATTATAATTTATAATGTCACACATCGACATGACTATGTCATTATACATGACTTTTGACTTACATAATTAATTTATATTACACTATGATATTTTTATTCCTGTAATTAAGTTGCAATATTGTTATATTGCTAGTTGGTTATATTGCTAGTTATATTGCTTGGCAGTTTAATAAATTTAATAAATAAATATTTCTGCTAACGCTTGTCAGTCAGTGGACAGGTAAGGCGGTGGTCTCGACTCAGTTGCTCCCGAAAAACGGAAGCCCCCATTAGGGGTTTCTGTCTCTTCTTCCCCATGGAGGGTCGGACGGGGTTTGAACAGGCGTCATACTTAGCGATAAGTACGCGTGACCTTATGTTTTGAATATTATTGACATTTCCAAGCCATTGCTTTATGAATTCTATGGAAATAAAGTTTTTGACTTTGACTTTGACAGTACTGACCTCACTGGCGAGTTCATTGTACTTCTGCTTCTCTTCAGGCTTCAGGGAGTACCACCACTCGCCGAGTATCTTGCTGACGGTCCTGTTGTCCTGATTGGGGTGCATTTGATGCACGATCTGACGGTGCCGCTTTGAGAATATCATGAACGCATTCATCGGACGACGGATCCGACTGCGTTCCTTCTGATAATATTATTACAAAACATTAAACGATCGACAATCTTATATGATTGAGTTCCAAGACACAAATAGCTCAAGTGGTCAAAGTGGAACTGAGCTGGATATGTCCACATATACTATATATAAACAAGTAAGAATGAAAGACTATCTGTAGACGCTAACTAATCGTTTGAATAACTTTTTTTTAAATCAAATAAATGCGTGCAGACCCAGAGAAATTATGAGTGTTTTGTTTGTATAAAAGTAAAGACCACTACCAATTGAAGCCCACTGAGCACTAATCGATAACGTTGATGCCTCAGGAGGAGATGGCGGGAATAGTAGCGCATTAAAAAAAGTGGTACATATTTTTTTGTTGCAAATCGGATTATGTCAGCCGAACAATCAAATCACACTTATTTTCACCTTGGTCACCAGGTTTCCCAGATACAGGCTAGGCCTAATGGGGGAGCCACCATTAATTCTTTGTACGTGAAATATTGGTTAAGTATTTCTTTATTTGTAATTATGTGTTTTAGTAAATTTTTCTTGGTAAAACCAAATCGACAAATTTTTACCATAAATATTGAATGTATTATTCTCTCTCACTACGGGTATTTTCACATCGTGTGACCAATTCCCATAGATGAGTGGAACCTTAAAATGTGTACCTTGTCGTTAGTGGTTGCGGGCGAGTTTAACGCGGACGCCTGCAGCCGCTTGGAGTCGTCGACTGCGCCGGGAGACTCCTCGCATTCAAACACTTCATCGTCTTCCTCAGTACACATCGATGTTACTGGATCTGAAATATGTTTATAATAAAATACAGCTTGTACTATGGTAACCTCATCAGATGACTGAAGGAATGTTAATTCATTTTACTTTAATGTGTAATTAATTGAGGTTTTTTACACCCAGACATAGAAAAACTATGTTCTCCTCTAAAATATAGCCCGGGTGAGAATCTAACCCACGACTCAGAGCGCAGAAGGCAGTTACTACCAGAGTGAGGCCAGTCACAGAAGAAGGAATACTAAAGGCCCTTAACAGCTAACTTCAGAGTTGCCAGGTTTGACTGCTAAAACTAACTGTAGGGTATTTCTAAGACGCGCTCGTGATAAGAGATGTGTGGGGGAACTAATAACTTTGTACCGCTAGTTGTAATAAAAAAAAACTAGCGTCACTCACCGCTGTTCTCAGTCTTGATGTCCTCCGGCTTGATGTGGTGCGGCGTGTGAGGGGTGTGGGGGGTGTGCGGCGTGTGGGGTGTGTGCGGGGTGTGGGGGGTGTTGGGCGTGCGCGGGGAGGGGGCCGCGGCCGCGGGGGGCGGGGACGCGCTCGCTAGCAGCGGCACCAGCGTGTGCCACGGAAACGCGTTTGTAGACATGTTGCCAGATACTGGAATATAAACGGTGCATATTATATTACATTGAAAATGGAATACAAAAAACTTAATGTACCTAAAACTTACAATAAAACACTTAAAATAAATGAATCTCATGGGGAATTCACGTGTTGGGTCGTTATAAACTGTGGGAACGCTAGGAGTGTTTGCAAATGGTTTGAAACATTTTTTCTTTTTTATTTGTAGTTGTGAGTCATTTCGCCATCTCATGATAGTAAAATTAGGTTTCCGACAGTTTGATACCATGTACCATATTTTTGTACCAATTACTATTTTTGGAAAATAATGGTCAACTATAATTATGTGTACATACCAATGATAGCAGTGTGCGAAGTAGGCGGGGGTAAAACCGGCAATAACTGATTGGGGTGCACTATAACAGCACTATTCACATTATTTACCTGCAACAAGATAAAGTTTATAAAATGAATCAAATTAATATGGAAGAACATTTAAAGTGCCTTTTATTTCGAAGCGGTCTACAGGGGTCTACTAATAACATAGGCTTGATTTATTTCAAATTCGACTGAAGTTGGTTCTCTCAAGTTCTTACATGGCGTGGTGTGGGCTAACTTCAGTTGAAACATACATCCTTATAGTGGTGACTCCGTTCTATTCAACAACCTAGTGACTGAAGAGAAACTAGTCTCAAACTTATACCTTATAAAAGTGGCGACCGTGAGGCATCCATAGACAATTTTAATTGTGTCAGTAACCCATCACAATTCAATATGACGAAAATGTAGGGAAATCACTAAATTTAATTAGACACATCCAAAATTCAGTTTGTGGTTTATTGAGAGAAAAATCATTAATTAGTTTTAATTGGGTAATAGAAAATTAGAATTTTAATTGGTTCCAAAATAACTTTCTTTTTAGAGTTAAGCTCGCCTTTGTCTTTGTCACATGTCTTTTATATAAGATAATTTATATACAATATCTTTTGTGTTCAATAAAGAACTTTTAATAGTAAAAACAGACATCAAATACTTACATTGACGTGGTCGCCATTGTCTATGCTCCTGTGCTCTATCTCTGGCTCGTTGTTGTTGATGTGCTGTGCGAGATGACTGAGCTTGTGTTCTATCTGAAATACGGTGTTGTATTTAGGCGATGCCCGCAGTTCGATTAAATAGTAAATAAATATTATTCATCATTTCATGCAGCGCCATTTATCCCAAAACTGAGCATAACTTGTACTGTGTGAATTTGATAAGCGATACAAAACTTAATTTTTTCTGTAAAAACACATACTTATTTACCCAGACTGAATGGATAAGATATTTTGCAAACGAGACAGTTTTGTCTGTAGGTCTCCCTAAGTAGGTATAGTTCTGACAAACGATTTTGATCATTTGGAACTATTATATTATATTTGGAATATGTATGAATAATATGTATATATGAACAAGAAAAAATTGTGCGTGCAGCACCGTACAAGTGACAAAGTGGAACTGCTTAATAACTTATAACGGCGCATGCGCGACACCATCTCATTCTATCGCTTTGTATCGTGTATACGTCGCTCTCTTTTGCTCTACTTCCGTGGCGTCTGAATATATAAGCTCTCCTTCTATTTCTCGCTAAGCCGTATCTTTCTTCTCCCTGATATAACGCAATATGCCACTTACACACACTTTACTCTCAATTTTCGTTCACTTATCGATTACAAAAATCTTACTTTAATCAATACTTACTTGAACAGTCTCCGTTGGCTCGTTTTTGATCACAACAAACTTTTTTTCACCCGTATTAGGTATCACATAGAACTTCTTTATCAAATCCTTAGCATCAGCGTCAACTACGGACAACAATCTAGCTTGCAACGGCGCCGGCTTCAGTATCCTCTTGTCTTCAAGGAGTCTGTTCTCTGTCAACTCAGGGGGTCGGTCGATGATGTTCCGCAGAACGTTCCCCTGAGGGACGGAGTGGTCATCATCCTCGTAATCTCTTCGGTGAAAGTTATCGTGGGTGTTTATAGGGGAGTTTTCCTCTCGCCTGTACTCGTGGATTCCGTTCCGCAAATGCATTGGCCTGCTGTACAACTCTTCTATACCGTTGTTCAGTGGAATGTTTCTGTGCATCACCAGATTGTGAGCATAGTCTGTGTTTTGTATGCTCGTACTCATGCTCGTTTGTATGGGGCTGTTTATGTTTAGGTTGAGGGATATGCTCGAGGGGAGGGTCAGGCTGGGGAGGGAGGAAGGGGTCTGAATTGAGTTTTGGACGCCAAGAGAGGTTTGGACTCCGATGATGTTTGATTGCGAGTCGTTTATGTTGTTTTGGAGTATGGAAGGCCCGTTTCGAGTCTCCACCTGTGGATAATTTTTGTTTGGTATCATTTCCATCACTAAGTTTAGAGTAAAATTAAAGTTTAGAGTTAATTCCATGTAAGCATTACTATATGCCTGAATTGCCTAAAGCAGTAAAAGAAATACAGTTGAACACTAAAGTAGACTTGGAATGGATTAAACAATTTCATAGGCCATGAATGAGATGCCCTAAAGCTATTACAGCAGCATTACACAGTTCTTTTAATAGTTTAATAAGCTTAGCTTAGCTAAAACATTCTGAAAGAGTTAAATATATTTTGGTCCGTTTTAGCTAACTTCAGAGTTGCCAAGATCCATTTCAAAAATAAAAAATAAGAATAATAAAGGATAAAATTGTTATTATTATTGTTACTGCTTTCAGTGTCCCACTGTTGGGAAAGGCCTCACCTCCTTCCACTCATTGTTCAGAGGCAATGTACCATTAGGCATCTAATTCATCTTATCATCTTTGTTGTTTGCTCTCTATAATGAAAGCTAACCGGTTTGAGTTGGGCCTGAATCTGAATATGCTAGCCTCACAGACCTCTGATGCAGCTATATAGTCCATACTCAACAGGTCCACACAGACTAACGCAGAATTCTGGTTAAGATTGAGATTTTAATATTATACGATAACATTACGGACCTGACTTGCTCAAATACTAGGAAAAATATAAGTAATATCTATTTCGTGATCCACCTCGAAGCCGTGAAGCCTGAAATCACAAGATTTCAGGCCTGTGACAGATGTGGCCGGCGTACACTCAATTAACTTAGCAGCTTTTTCTCCACAGAATATCTATGGAAAACCTAATTTAATATATAATTACCTGGTAATGGTAGTTTGGTGCCGGGGAAACCCTGATGACACTAGTAGCGACACTGCTGACAGGAGAGCTCACTCTGCCAGGTCTGACTAACTCAGGTCTGTGGAAGAAACAATAAAATTTGACCATTTCATCCGACACTTTCATACTTGGGAGAGATAACTAGTTGTTATTGGTCGGCCTCACAGCTCAGTTAGCAGTAAGCTTCTGCGCTGCAGGTCATGGGTTAGATTCCCATCCAGGACAAACATTTGTGTGACAATTATGTTTTTCTGTGTCTGGGTGTTAATATGTATACACAAAAAAAGTATATATTTATTCTATCTGTTATCTGGCCCCCACAGTACAAGCTGTGCTCAGTTTGGGACTAGATGGCGCTGTGCGAATTGTCCACCAATATTATATGACATTTAAATTGTTCCATACCATTACATTAATAATATTGACGTTTCCAAGCCATTATGAATTCTATGGACATAAAAGTTTTGACTTTGACTTTGACATTACCGTATGAGGTGGTGATGGTATGCGGGTTGCGAGTGCGGCGGCTGCGGCTGCGGCGAGGATATCGGCACGAACACGTTGCTGCGCAGCGCGCTGTGGGGGGAGCCGCCCCCGCCCCCGCACCCGCCCCCGCCCCCGCCCCCGCCCCCGCACACCGGGGACGCACCCGGGCTACCAGAGCGCGAGCTCCCCAGTGACACTGCGCAACAACACAGTAATCAATACATATTTGTGGACACATAAAACAATATTTATTTAGGAACTTAAACACAAGTACAAATAACAATTTAGGGACTTAATAGACTACTTGAGAGAATACAGTGTGTGTGTGTCTTACCCAGCATGTTAGCGGCTTCAGTTTCATCGGAATCGAACCTGCCGGTGACGCGGTAGTTGGGCGGAGTGGTGTCAGACTCGCGGGACGTCTCGTCACCCTCCACGCCCGTCCCACTCGACGACAGGGACTTACTGCTGCTCCTGATAACATAGTTATTTTGAATTATTATTCTTATTATTTATTATGATTAATAATAATACTTTTATTTTTACAAGGATGTACTGCGAGGAGAGGCAAGCAACGTGTCATTTTTATGCAATAAGTCACAATACGACACAAGCAATACGACGTAGGTTCTCCCCTATTGAGGTGCGACAATTCTCAAAACGTATGCGCCCACAACTCTGGTGGATTGCCTCATGTGCCTGTAATTTCACCGGCAACCACGCCTTTAAAGCCGGAACACAGGAGCGCAAAAGCAATATGCTCGACGGACGCAAAGACAGCGACGTGTGAGCGCCTTAGGGCTTGATAACGGAACCCAAAATTATGATAAAAACAATTATTAACCTTTGTTGTGGTGTATGTGCGGAACCCTGGGCCAGCGGTGTGTTCGAGGAGCGGGTGACGCCCCTCAGAGAGAGATGTCTCGAACAGAAGCCCCTCCGCTGACTTTCCTTAGTGCATCCGTCTTTGGAGCACAGCCTCCGCCACTGCTTGCCGTTGAACTTCTTGCGTATACCCGTCGGGGTTGATACCACGTCGCCTTTCTTATATTTGTGCGGGGTTGCCGCTTGAGATCTGTTACAATAACAATGGCTAAGTGGGTGACACACTCGAGGAATTTTATTTTTAAAATCAGTGTTGTGTAAATTGCTTATAAAGGGGTTAAATGTTGCTTGCAAAAATTCAATCAAAGAAATCATTAGTCCTGGAGCAACATTGTCGCTTCATATCGGAATATTACATTATTCACATATAGCATGAGACAATGCAAAAATACTGAATATAATGCAACATTTTGTATCTGTGGATCAAATAAAATTATGATTATTATTTATTATTCACATTTAGATTTTTCCATTAATATCAGCAGTTGTGATTAAGTTGTACTACATTATTTATTTATTTATTTATTTATTGGGGATAAAAAACAGCTACAGTACATATTCTTAACTGATAAAATACATAAATAAGTGTTATTAGTACAGAAGCCTACCACATTATCCACAGATTAATTTACAATATTGACTCAAATGTGTCACTAGAGTTGCTATTATAATATTTATTTAATTAACTCTTACATATCTCTTTAATTAATATTACCTATAAATTTTACACATAACTTTTACTATTATTGACTATCATTTGACATACCACTTCATTTAACTAATCTGCCTATTATCTGCAATATCATATAAATATTGGAACACATGATTTCTAAATTGCCATTTAGTACACGCAAATATATCAATATTAATGAAATTTGAGTTGTAGGTCTCAACCATTCGACGTAGCGGACAACGTAAACCGGAATTTGTTCGACAGGCGTTAAGTGCAAACAAAGTTCCTGCGCGCACTTTGCGCTGGTTAGTAGTCCGTGGCACCATATAACATAAATTGTTCGTTAGCTCAATAGAATCAACGTAATTATGGATAATGCCAAACAGAGTATTGGATTCCAATTATAGTTGAGAATGGTTTTTTTTTTATTTAAATGGCGTTTATTTCGAACCTTTTGGTCTTAAGCATTCACAATGTCAGGTAGTTAAGATTCTCCTTTAGCCTTAAGGTTGGGCACTGGAAACTGTGGCACAGTCTTAAGTATTTTCCAGTGTTTATTTATATATTCGGTTTACCCTTTTTTTATTTTACTCAGCAAATAAATAAATATTATTAATATTAGGGTAGTTGAAATCAAAGTGGCCATCTTACCGAGGAGTAGGCGGTTGAGATCTGGGTGTGAGGCAGCGCTCCAACAAACTGGAAGTACTGCCTCGGCTTTGTAGACTGCTGCGTTTGCTGTTGCTACAGTCTGCAAATAAAATTAGACCATATTACATTTTACACACAGAAAAAGATAAAGTATTAGTGTAGAGTGTCAGGGGCGTCTGTTGACCCCATACCGGGCTCGAATCGAGTGTCAGGGGCGTCTGTTGACCCCAGACCGAGCTGGAATCTAGTGTCAGGGGCGTCTGTTGACCTCATACCGGGCTCGAATCGAGTGTCAGGGGCGTCTGTTGACCCCATACCGGGCTCGAATCGAGTGTCAGGGGCGTCTGTTGACCTCATACCGGGCTCGAATCGAGTGTCAGGGGCGTCTTTTGACCCCATACCGGGCTCGAATCGAGTGTCAGGGGCCTTTTGATCACAGACCGGGCTCGAAACGAGTGTGAGGGGCGACTTTTGACCCCAGGGAGTACCGGCTTCGCGGTGCCGCCACGCACCGAACGCACGCTGCAGTTTTCTATTATAATACTACCTGGGCCCCGCGGTGAGTAAGTCAACCCACGGGAACACTGCACTCTTCTGGGTACAAAGTAGCCTATGTGTTAAGCCAGGATATAAGCTATCTTGATACCAAATTTGATCCAAATCCATTCATGCGTTCGAGCGTGTAAGAGTAACAAACATCCATACATTGGCTGGCCTCACAGCTCAGTCGGTAGTAACCCTGCCTTCTGTGCTGTAGGTCGTGGGTTCGATCCCCACTCAGGACAAAGATTTATGTGACATTTGTAACATTGATGTTTGTTCTGTGTCTGGGTGTTAATGTGTATGTATTTACAAATGAAAAGTTTATAAGTATTATATCAGTTGTTTGGTTCCCATGACACAAGCTATGCTTAGCTTACTTTGGGGCTAGATGGCGCCGTGTGAAATGTCCACCGATATCTATATTTATTTATACACAGAAACTTTCACGTATATAATATGTATATAAGGATATGTGACCCATGTGTGAGACGTCATTGGGGAACATGATGTCCTCTCTGCGGAGATCGTCGTCGCTCTCCCCGTAGTCGTCGAAGGCGCGCTTCCTCAGCTCGTCGATGGAGCCGTTGGAGAGAGCGCCGACGGTCACCACGCCGCCGGGCCCCCCCCCGCCGCCGCCCCCACCGACACCGCCGCCGCACGCCATCGGCGACGACGTGTAGAAGTTGTCCACACCCATCTGAACATACACATACACACATTTTTATGTGATACAGCTACTGAACATACACATAAACACATTTTTATGTGATACAGCTACCGAACATACACATACACACATTTTTATGTGATACAGCTACTGAACATACACATACACACATTTTTATGTGATACAGCTACTGAACATACACATACACACATTTTTATGTGATACAGCTACTGAACATACACATACACACATTTTTATGTGATACAGCTACTGAACATGCACATACACACATTTTTATGTGATACAGCTACTGAACATGCACATACACACATTTTTATGTGATACAGCTACTGAACATACACATACACACATTTTTATGTGATACAGCTACTGAACATACACATACACACATTTTTATGTGATACAGCTACTGAACATGCACATACACACATTTTTATGTGATACAGCTACTGAACATACACATACACACATTTTTAAGTGATACAGCTACCGAACGAGCAGATGGCTATATCTATACAAATAAAAAAAAGACGTGTGGCACTCGGAGACTGCCGCGGTAAAGCTATTGCGCGTGATATTTCAAAAATTCATTAAAAGTTCTGGTATTTATCGACAGATGGAAAAACTAAAAAGTATCACCGCTGTGCCGGTCGGAGTGGGGGGGTGTTAGGTTTTTTCGTTACGGAATTTCTGGATTCGGTCTCCACGCTCAAGGCCCGCGATAGAAGCTATGCAATAGCTTAATAAAATTGGAGTGTCTGTTTGTAATATTAAAATGAACGCTTTTTACTAAGTGCATATGGATGTATACACGGTACATATACATACTTATAAAATATATAGATAATTTTATATTTTGTCTGAATAATTTAGTCTGGTACTTTGCAATGTTTTTTTTTTGTAAATGTATTATTAGTTTAAGCAATAAATATTTTTTCTTCTTCTTCTTCTTCTCCTTCAAAACATTTTTTTTTTAATTTTTGTCTGTCTGTTTTTTGTTCCGGCTAATCTCTGAAATGGTTGGACCGATTTTGACGGGACTTTCACTGGCAGATAGCTGATGTAACAAGGAGTAACTTAGGCTACTTTTCCGTGGGGTAAAATAGAGGTGCGTGATAATACCGAATTCCCCGCGAACGAAGTCGCGGGCAACAGTTAGTATATTATATATATATAAAAGACGTCACCAAATACCTGCATAGGCTGGTGGAGACGCAGCTGCGAGTGAAGCGAGGCGGAATGCGAACCGGCGTCCTCCAGTTCGTCCGCCCACGGAGGCTGCAGGAGACGTATGTCTGCCCGCTTCACTTCCAATTCTAAAGTGTCCTTGCAAGATTGCACGTCGCTTACCTGATGAATAGTATAGTTAGATAATATATTATATATACAGAGGACAAAATCTCTTTCAGTTATTAAGTACTATTTTTTTTTTATATGTTAGGCATTTGACCGCAATCTCACCTGAAGTTAAGTGAAGATGTGGTCTAAGATGAAACATGATTGCCTAGAGAGAAACCTATTCACTCTCCTCTTGAACACTTCCAGATTATAGGTACAATAGTTTTTTAGTTGAATTTCAATGGATTTTATTGTGTGAATAAATAAATAAAATAAATAGCTTCGCCCGATCTTGTTAGTTATTTCGTCGGTATATGTGTTCAGGCTGTCGGGTTACTGAGGAATTAATTACTGGAGGTAAGACGAATACTGTTAGCCGAGTTATTCGCGAGAAAACAATGGCGGTGACGAACTCACCCCGCGTCACGTTTCCACGATAATGTATCCCACGAGGTGAAAAGTGGCCCACTGAGACTCTGCCTACCCCTTCGGGGATAAAGGCATTAATGTATGTATGTACATATAACTAACGTTTTGTGCGGTTAGTTAGGTCGTTACAATGTGCCTAATCAAGTATTTTTGAATTGATATTTCTGAGATACTATTCGATTATTATTTGGGGTATTTGTTTTAAAGCCGGGTTTCGATTAAGAGATTCGATTTTCGATAAGCTGCTGAAGTTTATTTTCAAGGAGAGTCAATCGCAAGCTATATAATAATGTATGTAGCTGGCTTGCGTCTTCGCTTAACTTAACTTTGTAACGACAACAAGGCTGCCGAAAGGAAGGCCGAAGGTTTAACGTTATATTACGGAATAATGTTAAAGAGAAATCAATGAATACTGAAAATTATGTTCTAGTAAGTTCCTTCGTGAACCACGCAACTTAATACATTATAACTTAAGCACCTTTATGCACAGGTCAACGGCAAATACCATACCACATAATTTTGCCGCTAAACGTACAATGGGTAAGAATGTAATTACAAACTTATGGAACTAGAACGGTGAACGTACCATAGGGGCTGACTGAAATTGGTAAATTGGTTCTGAGACCTAGTGCACAAGAAGTCCAATTAAATAAATCAACTAATAAAATAAATACTTAATTATTAAAAATAGATAAACAATAATAAATTAAATATTAATAAACTGGTTGAGAAATCGATCAGCTGAGCTATCTATAGATCGTTGGAAACTTCAGACAATTCAGTTGATTTCATTGTATTTTGTAAATAATAAGGACATTATAAATAAATATTGGTGGTCATTTTACACAGCACCATTTAGCCCCAAAGTAAGTAAAGTAAATAACTTGTATCATGGGAACTAGGCAACTGATATAATACATAAATTCATTTTTTGTAAATACATACATATAATACATATCAACACCCAGACACAGAACAAACACCTATGTTCGTCACAGAAATGTCTGTCATGGGTGGGAATCGAACCCACGACCTAGCCGCGCAGACAGGGTTACTACCAACTGAGCTATGAGGCCAGGTATATATCTTCAAAATTGTCGTTTAATGTAAATAAAACTTACTAATAACTACGCTTAGTAGAGTATATGGGCTGAGTATAATTATATTATTGCATAGAACAACTTGACCATTAGCTCTTTTTAAGCAGTAAAACTCAAAACGTTTAACGTTAACTCCTTCTAGATGTAAGTTCTCAGCATAATAAGTAACTTAAACATGTATTTTACCCGTGTAATATAAAGACCACTCACCCGGACAGTAATCCTCCTGACGGGCGCATTCAGTACGTGCACCACGAATCCCTTCACAAAGACATTCTGCATCTCCCTGGTGGGATCCGAAGTCCTGACGACGCAGGCGGAACCGACAGGCAAATGACTCATCTGCGGGCTAGCATCACTGATAACATCGCTCTTGTTCAAGCCGAACACATCACAGTACTCGATGGATTCGTTCTCGTAACCGTCCAGCTCGACGACCACCTTGCAGCCTTCAGCTTGACGTATCACCCCCGGGATATAAACACCCCTGTGCTTAGCCAACACCCGATGATCCCGCCACTCGGACAGATCGATGTTCGGGTATAGGGTGAAAGGTTTGATGTCCTGAGGAGGGGTGCGACGGTGTACTATCGGCGAGGGTTGGAGCACAGTCCGCTGGTAGTTCGGGGGGTGGTATTCGACGGTCACCGAGTTGGGGCAGGTGGTTTGGAAGTCCTCCAGCACGGAGGGGTCGAACTTGCGTTTCTTGGGCAGGTTTCTGACCGGCGCCTGCGTCGTCTGCTGGGTTGTTTGCGGCGCGTTGCCGCTGCTCGCGTTCCCAGGATTGGTTGGATTGGCCATCGTTATGTTTGGAGTTGGTTGGGAAGAGGATTGAGATAGGCTCACTGTGCCGACACTGCTTATCACCGAAGCGGGAATCTAGAAAACGACAGACGACATTTTTGTTATTCGATATTAAACACATTGAATGAACTATAAATAAATACAGTGTCCATGTTTGGCGTCCATTGAGCGAAACGTTCCGATGTGCTGATCTCGTTTTCGCGCTTTGATCGTAACTAAGCGTTATTTCAGATAACGATAAAATAAATGAGCTGTACGTGTTAGCCATACATAAAGCAATTACTCTATATGCAACAGAGCATGAGATATTTTTTCTTACATAAACTTTTAATAATAATATTGCTGGACAATTTACACATCGCCATCTAGCTCCAAACCATGCATAGCTTGAACTATGGGAACCAGACAACTGATAGAATCCATATATACTTTTCTTGTAAATTCATACATATAATACACATTAACACCCAGACAGGACAAACATCTATATTCGTCACTAAAACGTTTGTCCGGGTGGGAATCGAACCCACGACCTACAGAAGGCAGGGTTACTACCAACTGAGCTGCAAGGACTGTCAAATGAAGTTCAAACGGGGGCACAAAAGGGCATCTCAACAAAAAAAATGCTCTCGAAAGAACCTTGTGAATCTAATGAGATGCTGTTGCTACTCGGTGTTCCAAACAATATGACAGGAGTCACTGACCAAACTATAACTAATGAGACAGGAACGGGTACCTGATCATCAATATCGTATATGGAGTGTGTGCGGTAGTGTGTAGGAGCGGGGGCGGCGACGGAGGCCTGCGGTTGCGGGGCGCCGCCCGCGTGCCCTCGCTGCATCACCGCCGCCCGCTACCACTGATCACTCATTGCGGGTACCAACTACCTGGAAACAACAACACACATTTACATTATCTATGTCATTACCGAGTGCCTCGTAGAAGCGAATAGTTCCTCCCTAGCCATCCTGGGTAAATAATACATAAATATTGGTGGACATTTCACACAGCGCCATCTAGCCCCAGAGTAAACTAAGCACAGATCGTATCATGGGAACCAGACAACTGATAGAATACTTAAATATTTATATATCTTAATATTTATAGCAATATAACTATAAACTATAATGTGAAGCTCCGAAAAAACATTCTTAATTCATTAACTTCAAACTACTCTACACAGACGGCTTCATAAATTGAAGTTCCATTCAATTATTTCAAACATCTTACTCGAGACAGGTTCTGGTTAGCGCCATACACCAGACAGGTGGTCTATCAATTTCCGGTTAGCGACACCTGACCGAGTAAGCGACTATGGCAAAATGACAAGAAGTTTTGAGTATGAATTAGACCTACGCTCGACGAGCGAGAGTAAACTTTTTTTTTATATCATATTAGTGGCGGAACGAGCTGACGGCCCACCTGATGTTAAGTGGGAACAGACAACAGCAATACGACTCGAGTCCTCTCCACCAAAGTATGAGATAACTCAAGTCGCATTGCGTTGCGTCAATGACCTCGAGACGGGGATGTTCGTCTATTGCGCCTGCAATTTCACCGGCACCCACTCCCTTCCACCGGAACACAGCAACACGAGTGCATCACTGTTTGGCGGCAGATTACCAGGTGTGGTGGCAGTACTTCTCCGGGCGAAATTGGCACAAGTTCTACTGCTACTTTGGGTTGCTCCTTTCGCACCACCCGGGGGACACGTGTAGGGATTCAAAGGGTTATCATCTACGGACGCGAGCAACAAGGGCGAACTTTTTCTCCGTCGAACCAAAACATCTCTAGCAAAAGGGACAATTACAATTCAGGCCAACGAGGCCAATAATTAATAATAATAGGAAGAAGATAATCGTCAAATTTTGGCCCCACTAAATACTAAGTTTATAATAATATGTACGTACTATGTACGTTTTTGTTTTATCTTTTTTGTTTATGTATTTTGTTTCCTCTTATTAGTCTGTATTTGTGAGTGGTCAAAATAAATGTTTTTCTTTCTTTCTTTCTAAATTAGAGGTTTCGTACTCCCGTTTTCCTTATAAAAACGACCTATTTAATTACTTGTTCATATTCCTAGTGCATTGGAAGTTGGTTAATGCCTTTTTAGAAAATATATATGAAATAGTGATAGTGGAATAGGAATAGTGCACCGTAGCTAATATAGGCTAATATATACATATATTTTTTTTGGTAATACATTTACAGAACGTGCTGACGGCCCACCTGGTGTTAAGTGGTAACCTCAGCCCGTAACAAGCGATGCGGCTTGGGTCCTCCCCTACTAGGTACGACAAGACCCAAGTCGCAACTTATGCGCCCGTAACTCTGAGACGTGTAGGTGGAATGTCCGGCAACCACACCTTTCAAACCGGAACACAGAAAATGGGGAATAGTGTCTGTAGAAAATATAGTCAGACTTTCCTCTTCAGTATAAAAATTTACCTACAACACATTCGAAGCGCGATTTCATTTCTATTCTACAGCAAATATTTAGCAATTATTTTATTATAGGTACACTCGGGTTTTACTCACGTTAGCAATTACTTATCACGTGTTTGCAAAGAGTTTTGAAACGTGAGAGCTATCAAGAAATATCGGATATCAACTATCGGATAAGAAGCGAATGAGAAATAAATTGGACGTAGGTATATATAAAAAAACTCACATGAAACACTGGATGATGATAAAAAAAGATGGCCGCTTTGGGCATGACTGCATACAAAAAAATCCTAAATCCAAAGTAGTTTACATTAGTGCAACTTATAATTGAAATTTTTGATACAGCAAAACGAACCTAAAATATGGATATCTCGGAGATAGGATATTGATCAACAATAATTTTCTTTTCTAAATTACGGAATCTATCTAATCATTCAAACTCGTTGCTAAATACGTTTCATAATACGGTATATTTCAACAATGGCTAGAAACATAAATAGAATCTAATCTGAGACCTACGCCATTGAGATAAAATGAATCCGAGTTGTGACATTAGGTTATGATCAGATCGAATGGTGGGTATAATGAACGAGCCTCGAAAGCCTCAGAACCCTTCGATAAATAATCGAATCGCTCGATTGACTATCTCTTTTACACCCGGGACGAATGACGTGTTCTTATTCTTCTCAATTACCGAAACTGAATCGCTTCGATTGGACCGAAATGTTGAATTTCCCCAGATCATTTCCTGTTAAACTGATTAGTTCGAACTGATTCGGTAGCCGTAGCCGAGATCAACAAATAATATACTCATCGCGCTTAAGTGTGAAAGAGTTTAGTTGTAAATAAATAAAAAAATAGGCAAAACAATAAAATTAGATTCTGTTAAAAAAATATCACTAATGACCACCCATCCAAGTATTGACCATGTCGAATCGTTCTGTCGCTTGTCCCTTGTACTTGGTAGTAAGCCCGCCTGCTTGCGAAGCAGAAGTACTGGGTTCGATCCCCAGCATACATTTGAATGATCAGTTTGTTTTTGGGATTGGATGTTTATCTTGAAAATGTGTAACTAAATCGGGAAAAACTACATCAGTGCAAAGGTTTTAAAGCGTTTTCAAGAATACCTGAGAGCGTGGTGGTCTAGTGGTACTGATCCCGAATCTCAATACGGAGGTCACTAGTTCCAATCCCGAAGTGCACCTATGAGTTTTTCGCATGAGATATTTATGTGCGCAATACCACGTTCTCAAAACGGTGAAGGAAAACATCGTGAGGAAACCGACATGTCCTAGAACTAAAAATTTTAAGACATGGGTCAAGTGCACCAAAAGAGCCCCTTTGAGGCGCACTTAAAATCCTTTCACCACACTGGTTCGAGAGAACCAGTTACCCGAATAGAAAAAACCAGAGAAGCTACGCAGCGAGAACCCTTACGTAAAAGAGATTGCAAGAACTGATGATCGGAATCCCCTATTAACTTACAAGACATCAAATTACGCATTCGTAATATGAAATAGGTTGAACATTATGTTGGTTCGTGGCGTGAATAAGCGAATAGTCAATGCATATTTATGCAACCACCCACATGAAAGGGTGTATAAAGGATGGTGTATCAAAGGTAACAGAGCTACGAGAAACATATATTATATACATTATATCGATAACCTTATTATGTAACTTTTCAATATTGTAAATTATCATATGCTTCTACTAGTTAAGAATACTTTCCATACTTATTTAGCCTCACATTTAGTCATTAAACTATGAACATAATTTATGTTTAGGTATACCCACATAATAAGGATAAATAATATATACAATATAAAATATATTTTTATTGGACATTTCCGTCCCATAAAAGTTGTTTGATAATAAGTTGCTATAAAGACAAAGGTTTTTCTCAGGTCTGGTTATTTGTGTTGTGTATGTAATACATAATACCCATGCCACCTGCGATACAGGGATTCTGAGTGTGTTACCGATACACGCTATAGTATGAACTACAGAAGGTTGTTCACGCTATAGTATGAACTATGACTGGCCTCATAGCTCAGTTGGTAGTAACCCTGCCTTCTGCGCTGTAGGTCGTGGGTTCGATTCCCTACCAGGACAAAATGTGTGTGACATTTGTAACATTGATGTTTGTTCTGTGTCTGGGTGTTAATATGTATTGTATGTATTTACAAAAGAAAAGTATATATTATCAGTTGTCTGGTTCCTATGATACAAGCTATGCTTAGTTTACTTTGGGGCTAGATGGCGCTGTGTGAAAAGTCCACCAATATTTATTTATTTATATAAGGTTGTCCACGCTACAGTCTTCTTCTTCTTCTTCTTCTTCGAGTCACCGGTTCTGTCGAACCAGTGTGGTGAAAGGATTGTAAGTGCGCCTCAAAGAGGCTCCTTTCGTGCACTTGACACATGTCTTCGAATTTTTAGTTCTAGGACATGTCGGTTTCCTCACGATGTTTTCCTTCACCGTTTTTTCACGCTACAGTATGAACTATAGAAGGTTGTGAAGGTAATGATAACCTCAGTTCAGTTAGGAACAAACTAGTAATTAATTCAAAAGCCAACGTACCGTGACTGCAGGTGGACTGAATCCAGTGACTCACGAGATCACATCACAGACTAATTATGATATAGTGAAGTCCCATAATCTGTTTATAGCGTAGATGCTAATATATAGCTTGTACTATAGAAACCAGACAATCGATTTAAACTTATACATTTGTGAATACATACATATTATACCACAATTTAGCATCCAGACACAGGACAAAGACTTATGTTTGTCACACAAAATGTTCTCCTAGGTAATCGAACCCACGACAAAGCAGAAGGCAGAGTTACTACCGGCTAAGTCGTGAGGCCAGTCAAATTGATATCGATCTCGGGTCATTCGAATCACATGCATCTACATTCGCGAAATAGTTATTTTAAGTTGAATCTAAATAGATTTAGCTCGGATCAATAACCTGGTGCCAGAGGTCTTATACCTTTTGTTTCATTTTTTACAACCCGGAATAGTCACGGCTTATCTCAAGTTTAATAATAAACGAGGCACTAATTTCTACATTTAGCAATGCTACGCCTGATGGTGCAACATTTTTTTTTTCTCTTTAATATCAAAGTCAAAGTCAAAAGCTTTATTTCCATAGAATTCATAAATAAATGGCTTGGAAACGTCAATATTCAAAACATAAGGTCACCCGTACTTAGCGATAAGTTTGATGCCTGTTCAAACCCTATCCGACCCTCCATGGGGAAGATAATATACATATACTATTAAAAAATACGATAAACTAGCTGCGCCCCGCGGTATTCCCCGTAGTGAGTAAGTCAACCCACGGGAACACTGCACTCTTCCGGGATCAAAGTAGCCTACGTGTTAAGCCAGGATATAAGCTATCTTGATACCAAATTTCATCCAAATCCATTCTGCCGTTTGAGCGTGAAAGAGTAACAAACATCCATACATACAAACTTTCACGTTTATATTAGTAGGAAGTAAGAAGGCTGCAGTTGCAAAGTCAAAGTCAATAACTTTTTGTTGTTTTGATATATATATACTGTGTATACATCCATATGCACTTAGTAAAAAGCGGTTATTTTAATATTACAAACAGACTCCAATTTTATTTATTTGTATAGATTAGGTAGGTGGGCGAAAGATTAGGGTCTTTTCATAGGGATAAGGGTATCTTAGGTTAAGACCCACTTATGCAACTATCATTATAACAGGGGCTCAAATTATATTGTCCAATTACTTAATGTGTAAAATAATGTTGACAGATTTATCACTTTATTAAGTAAATTGTATTGATCACCTTGTAGTTAAGTACATAAGTAAATTTATTGATAAGATCCTGCTGGAGAGTTTCAAGTAGCGGCATGATAGTATAGAAACACATAACCGAATTTGCAAAAAAAAATTTGTATAAATTTGTAGTATGTCTACTAGGACAACCTCCAATTAGGTAAGTAACACTTATCCTACTAATATATCGCATGCTTAGTAATATAAAGGCTCAAGTCAAATTTTTTGTGAAGTGATATTTTAAATGCTAAGGGCATAAAACCATATTATCTACCGTTTGCCGCTGACAGAGAGAAAAAGGACAATAATGACTCGGTAATTACATTTGTGTCTCTCTCATACTCTCCCCGCTCGTCTCCCGTTCTTACCGCTACACGGTCACAATCAGTAACGTGTCCATACTTCATTTTTTTTCTTAGCTACTTATAGTGCATTTCTTAAAGAATAAAACTGCAAAATTTCAAATTTATAACTTAGGTAATAAGAATTTTATTCACAAAATAAACCGGGACGTAAGAATTCAGAATCTTTAAACACGTATACCCAAAGAACTACTTTTTAGTTTTAAGCCCATATATTACTGGGGGTGCGATATATAAACGTGAAAGTTTGTATGTATGGATGTTTGTTACTCTTTCACGCTCAAATTGCTGAATGGATTTGGATGAAATTTGGTATCAAGATAGCTTATATCCTGGCTTAACACATAGGCTACTTTGATCCCGGAAGAGTGCAGTGTTCCCGTGGGTTGACTTACTCACCGCGGGGAATACCGCGGGGCGCAGCTAGTTTATATTTTAGAATTGAGTAGAATTTGATTGTTCAAAAAACAATTTTGAAGAACAACATTCATTTTTATTGGTATTATATTTTAAGAGAAGTAAAACTCACGCCAAGTTCGTCAGGGGAAGTACTGCCACCATGCCCAGATCTGCCGCCAAGCAGTAACGCATTCGCGTCACTGTGTTCCGGTTTGAAAGGTGCGGATGCCGGTGAAATTACAGGTACATGAGACATTCCACCTACACGTCTCAAGAGTTACGGGCGCATACGATGCGCCTTGGGTCTTGACTACCTAGTAGGGGAGGGCCCGAGTCGCATCGGTTGTTATGGGCCGAGGTTAGCACTTAACACCAGGTGGGCCGTCGGCTCGTTCCGTAACTGTATCAAGTAAAAAAAGTATATCATTGTGTGATCTCTGTGACTCACATTTATCTCTAGTCTATGAGGCTACAGATAACTAGCCCCCCTACTCCTTAGTAATGTACTATTTAAATCGAAGGTTGGACAAGTTCAGACAAGTCTGGATACCTAACAAACGGCCCCAAGCATAATCAACGGACCTGCCTAACTTCAAATAAATAATACTAAGTAATAATAGTGTAACAGAGAAAACTCGTGATTACATAGCTTTTGTTTCAGTCAGTTTCAAAAAACAACCCCATTCAAATAGTGGGTAAAATTTATTTCGTATCTTAGTGTAAAAACCGAGTAGAGAAATTGTACGAATTACAAAAACTTATTTCAGTCTGATTATAGTTTTTTTTTAATTTAGCGAATTCAGCACTATAATTAATTTCATTAGACCATCATTTTCTAGATCGCGCTATTTAAAACGCTTTTGCTCACTACCGTACCAGCTTCGGCCATCAGGTGATATGCAGTGAAACGCAACACTTTCAAAAGTAAAAAAAACTTATGTTTAACACACACACGCACACACACACACACACACACACACACACACACACACACACACACACACACACACACACACACACAAAATTGTGTTTGTATAATTTAAGTGTTAAGTTGTGTTTGTCGTAATACTAGGATATATAAAAAAATTGAATCTGTTATTGGCTGTAAGAGTAATTTTAAGTAAATAATTTTAAGCAAGAGCTGTAGATTCTGTTGAAAAATAAAATAAAATAAAAAACTCATAAATCTCAGCGGTAATATCAGATGCGGCCTGGTAAGACTTGTAAGCTGTGACAGACTACATGCCCATACTTGTGAGTCATCCTTGTTTTAACTAGCGTGATTCGTAACAGGTTTTGATGCCTTCATGTACCACATATTTTATATTGGATTGTATTGTTGCCCGCAACCACAATAGTGTATTTGAAACTGAGACGACAATTTAGTTAGTTTTTCTAATATCAGATTTGATCAAATAATTTTGATGTCATTTAGGTATTTTTATATCAATGGGGAATATGCACATCACCTTTGATAGGGAATCAATTTTTTCATTTCATTTAAATATTTTGTTATGTATTTTAAATTTTTTTCTTGTACCGTTTTGTTCCTATGTTTGTGCTTGAAAGAAATGTTTTTATCTATCTTTCATATGACTTCATTCTGGTTGTTGACCAGCATTTAAAATTTCAAAATATTACAGCTACAACATAATAAGTGAGAAAATAGTGATAAATATAATAGTATAATAAAGGGACGGCATCAATTTAATAATCAGATTTAGGTTCAATACATAAATATTTGCAGTCATTTCAGAGGATAAGTAAGGCAAATAGTCACCGGACAATTATTGTGATACTTTTTCATTCCGTAGTTTACTTTTAGTGTATATCGGTCACCATCAAACAAGTTTTTTTTAATAAATTTAGAATGCAGAAGTTAGAGCTTACTTATAGCCAATTTTTTTATTTAGTCAGACAGAAGTCAGAAGTAATAGAAATAATAATTGTTACACATAAATATTGATTATAAATTATAGAAATTACAGGCACCACTTTACACCATGTGACCTGTTGGTTCCATAACTATATCACATACAAAAATATATTCTGTATGAGTGTATGTCACACTATAAACCATTGTACTGATTTATATGTTTTTTTGTGTTTGTGTCTGTGGATGGTTTTTAGATTCACAATTGGACCACATAGTTGGTGCTGCGATTAGACTCCAGGAATATTTTTGATCTAATTATTTTGTCATCCAATCCATTTCATTAGTTTAAAAACGTCAAAAACTATTTATATTCTAGAGGCACTAAGTTATGAAAACAAAGATAAACAAATCAACATTATGGTTCAGTAAATGTGCCCATGAATGTTATAATAAGTAAAAACAATGAAGTAAGGCCAATCTAAAGTAAATACCAATACAAAATATTCAGCTGGTAACATCTAGTGATACAATTAGTAGAAGCAGTAGTCATTACTAAAATTTTAAAGATCCAAATGACCAAATAAATCTGCTGTTTTGTTATACACCTGTCTACAATAGTTTATTGAGACAATATATACTATTACTAGCTGTTGCCCGTGACTTTGTCCTCGTGGAATTCGGTTTTATCATGCACCTCTATTTTACCCCTCGGAAAAGTAGCCTAAGTTACTCCTTGTTACATCAGCTATCTGCCATTGAAAGTCCCGTCAAAATCGGTCCAGCCATTTCAGAGATTAGCCGGAACAAACAGACAGACAGACAGACAAAAATTGAAAAAAAATGTTTTGGTATATGTACCATGTATACATCTATACGGTTATTTTAATATTACAAACAGACACTCCAATTTTATGTATTTGTATAGATATAGAAACAATTCACACAATTCTGCCAATCTCTAGTTTAGGATTATTTTTTAAGTGTATAGATATTATAAATAATTATTAGTATGTAAATACTTATTAATTTCTGTGATAAAAAAATATTTAAGAGAAGCAAGAACGGGGACATAACACTGAAGGAAATCGTGTAAAGAAACTTAATCAAAAATCATAGCGACAGACAGTTGTTGAAATATGTAACAAACCCAAATTCTAATTCTTGTTTGAAGTGAAAAAGTTTGACAGTGACATCCCGCTAAAATAAAGAACCCTATTGATAAACCCTAGTTCATAATACATTTTTTATTTCAGCTGCATTAATTGTAATATGAACTAAAGCATTACCTGTGTTAATACTGATAGCAACAGGGGTAATTAAATCAGTCACTCATGGATCAATAATTAATTGAAATCTTTAGTTTAGCCAGTAAAACTGGGGCAAATGAATGAAGTAATCTGAAATCGCAACTTTGTAGGCACAGTAAATATACCTATTGACTGTTAATTAATACTACCTAATAATTTTGAATTTACATATTTGTACAACTTTAAGTATATATTTTTTCAATGATGAATTTGATGTTCAGCATGGTGTATAAAATGTATAAAAGCTATCTCTAAAAAGACTACCAGTTCATCACTTACCTGCATCAGGTTATTTAATCCATCATTTATCAGCAGAATTGTTTATACGAAATATGAATAACTGTTTATTAACAATTCATAACAAAAATATGGTAGTGCAAGGTTAGCACTGGTGGCTTTAACAGCTGATAAGAATTGTAAACGCGAGGGTCGAGCCTCGTACACACAGGAAACCAATCACGATGTACGCATGCCTAATCGAATTTCGAACTCAAAATGAATTCAATAGTATAGGGAGGCAATGCAGTCATCCCGACTTCACTATATCTATACAAAGCACAAACATTGCGCTGCGCGATGCACAAAATCGAATACCATTACTGTTGCATGTTTACTGTCAGCCTACATGCGCAGATATCATGTCATGCCTTTCTGTATCTATATAATTTCGTATAGTGATACGAGTGGTAGGGCAGGTACTCACCGTCGCTTTCCATTGTCCCAAACGCGACGCACTGTGTAAACAACCAAACCACATAATAAAACAAAATGGAAGCCCGACTCGCCCACACCACACCGAGATGAGCAATTTTATGATCGCTCTCGAGTTGTAAAACGTCGTTTGCTACTATCCTCTGCCGTAGTATTTTAGCAGTCCCCCCTCCAGTTTATTATCACCGTCACCAGATTAGATGAGACACAATCACTAAACAATACTTTTCAATATTTCACTATTCACGATTTAAAAACACCAGAAATTGCATTAAATAAAAGACGTACAAAAATTAAATAGTCACTTGAAATTAATAATCATTGAAGCGTTTGACGTACCGAGACACAACACCCACATCAAAAAATTCAATGTAGCGACTGGGCCTGGCCAGCCAGCCAGCTCTCAATAATTTTCACTCGAACATATCCCCTTTTCCCTCACTCACCATTCATTTAATTATTTCTCAATACGTGCAAGAGAGACGGCACTATATAAATATTTCCTATGTATGAATAGAATCGGTGTTTTGAAGTATCCCTCTCCCGGCGATGGCCGAGCCGAGTTGAATGGACCCGACAAGTGCTCAACCATTGGATCGATGTTGATGGTCACGTGACACAGAAATGTAGCGCTCTTCAAACCCGCGAATATTTGAATGGGGATATTTTACGAAATTTCATTTTCTTTCTAAATTTCAAGTCCCAAGTTCCCAACGCAAACTTATAACACAGCCAGGCTTATAACATACTCCCGAAATTAGTACAAGGTAAGTAAATTTCGTAATTAAGTTATTTCTCTTTTTTGATGTGAAACATCTATAGCCGCACGTAAAACCGATTTCTGGCGTGGCGACGCGTCGCCACGGCATGCGTTGCATATTACTTTTACAAAATAATGTCGATGTTTCACATCTGCCAGGCGTCCCGTGACGGCTCACATTTTTTTTTATATGTTATTTCAATCTACCTAATGAGAAAGTATTACTCATAATTTCTTTTTTTATGCCGAATAATTGCAGAACGTAGTGATGGCCCACTTAATGTTAAACAGCTTACCTCTACCCAAAGCAAGGAAGAATCTGGGGAATCTGGTATTTTTTCCATGGCTGTTTGCACCAACCTATCCTCGGGGTCCAACCCTTATCACAACTCGCTACTGCATACACACAAGTTGTCCTGCTCGCGATATTCGATCTGCAATGATTCAAGTAGCTAATAGTCCATTCCATTTCAAATAGCATGGGGCGGTGCCCACATTCTTACCAGTACGAAAATCATAATTTACTCATGTACCCCAGGGGAGGATTGAGTAGGTACCACGTGTTCTATCATGCCAATGCTGAAAGATCTAGGGTCAAACCTATGTAGCACCTAAGGGTAGGGATCGCGAGCGCGAAGACCAACGCCGCTAGGACTGCGGAAAAGTGCTTTGGCGTACCCGTAGCCCCAGCAACAGGCATGGAGGGGGAAAACTGTGGGTAATAGTGTTGTACCGCATGCGCTGGGGCCGCGGAAGTGCTTTAGCTAGCCGTAGCCCCAGCACTAGGCATGGAGGGGGAAGACTGTGGGTAATAGTGTTGTACCGCTGGCGCTGGGGAAGTGCTTTAGCGTACCCGTAGCTCCAGCAACAAGCATGGAGGGGGAAGACTGTGGGTAATAGTGTTGTACCGCTGGCGCTGGGGAAGTGCTTTAGCGTACCCGTAGCCCCAGCAACAGGCATGGAGGGGGAAGAAGACTGTGGGTAATAGTGTTGTACCGCTGGCGCTGGGGAAGTGCTTTAGCGTACCCGTAGCCCCAGCAACAGGCATGGAGGGGGAAGACTGTGGGTAATAGTGTTGTACCGCTGGCGCTGGGGAAGTGCTTTAGCGTACCCGTAGCCCCAGCAACAGGCATGGAGGGGGAAGACTGTGGGCAATAGTGTTGTACCGCTGGCGCTGGGGAAGTGCTTTAGCGTACCCGTAGCCCCAGCAACAGGCATGGAGGGGGAAGAAGACTGTGGGTAATAGTGTTGTACCGCTGGCGCTGGGGAAGTGCTTTAGCGTACCCGTAGCCCCAGCAACAGGCATGGAGGGGGAAGACTGTGGGTAATAGTGTTGTACCGCTGGCGCTGGGGAAGTGCTTTAGCGTACCCGTAGCCCCAGCAACAGGCATTGAGGGGGAAGACTGTGGGTAATAGTGTTGTACCGCTGGCGCTGGGGAAGTGCTTTAGCGTACCCGTAGCCCCAGCAACAGGCATGGAGGGGGAAGACTGTGGGTAATAGTGTTGTACCGCTGGCGCTGGGGAAGTGCTTTAGCGTACCCGTAGCCCCAGCAACAGGCATGGAGGGGGAAGACTGTGGGTAATAGTGTTGTACCGCTGGCGCTGGGGAAGTGCTTTAGCGTACCCGTAGCCCCAGCACTAGGCATGGAGGGGGAAGACTGTGGGTAATAAGTGTTGTACCGCTGGCGCTGGGGAAGTGCTTAAGCATACCCGTAGCGCCAGGCGTGGAGAAACAGGTTTAAGCTGGTAGGAATCCGAAAACCGTTCTTCTACCCCGCGATGGACGGATTAATGTAGGTTTCCCCACAAAGAAAGGTTTAAACAAACCGGTGTTATAAAGTTAGATGTGAATCACATATTTTACCGGCATTCTCATAAATTCTACATTTCATGTTACCTCAGCAACTAAAAAAAAAACTGAGGGCTAAATATTTTGTTTTATGATCTGCATCAATTTAAAAGATTTTTAAAGAATATACCAATATTTCGTTCAAAAATAAACAACATTTTTCGTCTTAAAAATGATATCTCAAGACTACTGAAGCCTTAGTAGTATTTGTGACTGAGTACTTCGCGTAGCTCTCCTCCATTCCAGTTCATCCAACGTGTGCTAATCTGTATAAATGGGAAGAGCTTGGTGGTCCAGCAGTACAGACACCTAGTTTTAATCCAGAGGTCGCTGGTTCGAATACAGACTTACGTTGATGAGTTTTTTCACTTGAAAAATGTATTTACACAATGACATTCTCAAAACATGAAGGAAAACATTGTGTCCTAGAATCAAACCGGCATGTCCTAGAATCCAAAAACTATAACTATTCGAAGAATTCTCTCCATGTTGGTTAAATTTTGAACATGATACAAACAGGATACTTTTACTACCTACATGTTCATTGCATGCAACATGTAGGTACTACCTAAGTAGATAAGACATTACCATTTCAAATATATAAATATTATAAATAAAATAAATAGTAATACATTATATAATATCTATATTGCCCAACCAGGTGGACTAGTGGTAGTAGGAATACACCGGTTTAACATTACAGACATGATGACTTTGACATACTTTCATAGTTTCAGGAATGAATTTTTTAGTCTAAGTTTATGTAATGGGAGATTGCAAAAGTTGTAGGCCATTACTTTCATATGGCAAACTCAATTATCCCATTCTTCCAATAAATCAATTGCAAATAAACAATAAGAGAAAATATTTTATCTACTAAATAAACTATGTCTCGTATTACAATTCTATGTGAAGGAAAAAAAATATAAACAATTACTGCTTTTAAAATAAAGCATGAAGGATTTTGATGTATTTATTGAGTACGAAAATATAACCTACTTACTTAAAATTAAGTAATAACGACTATGAAACAAGTCTTTACTACTGCAATGCGAGTTACAAATTATTAACTTCATAATTTTATATTAAGTGTTTTTATTACTATAATTTTGCCTTTCCTTAACTAAAAGCATAGAACTGTTGTCATATACTGGGACAGTGAGAGCGCAATAAAGTTGTTTTCCATTTTTTTTTACCAATATAAGTATATATGTATGACCTATAAGTATAAGTTTCAACATAATATTAATTCAGCAATATCTACTGAGCAACCTAAGTAACTTTCAAGCAAAAATCTCTAGAATCTAACATAATAAGGAATTTCTATCAATAAGAGTTTAGATAACCATTATACAGTAATTCTTGAGTTTTCATTTTATGATGCAAATGCAACTTTGAAAATATTACGAGACAATTAAATAATTGTGTGAGCATTGGGCGTTACTGGCTGTGTTTGCAATTATCAGCATATTCAGATTATTATTACTATTAAATGCCAAGTCCGAACACAGAAACAATGCAATACATAGTTTTATTTTCCCAGCGGACGGTGCAAGAACCATCAGTATTGTTGTCCCAGAAACAAGACGAAGCAGTGTGCAGGCCAGCTCCATTTTTCTGCATAATTATGCATGTCACTGTAAAACAAAATTTGTTCACTTAAAAACTGTTCCTAATCATGTTATTATATAGAAAACATGTTGCTAAGCAATAACATGATCATTTATTACCGGCAGGCGTCGGGTCCTTACCGAAATTGTATGCATAAATATCTACCTATATATTTGTAGGGCTTCTGTAACTTGGTCAATTGACCCAAACAGGATTCAACCACAGTGGAGGTCCACTGATTGACTTTATTGTGCTGGTAGGCAGTACCGCCGATGGAATTCTCTATAGCTTCCTTGATAATTTTGCTCACATCGTCCACAATGAATTGATTCTGAAACACGTCATACACGGTTACTACACATACCGCGCCGATCCTTTTTTATCACAATAAAGCTGTCCATATACTTACTTCTTCAGCTAAATCGTTACACTCTTTGACCTCCATGATTTTTCACTAATCCTATGATAAATATTCGAGATATGAGACAATTTTCAACAAAAACAACAATTTTCGACGCTACCAAGCGAGAAATCAAGACTCCAAATTTGACGTTTCTAATGTTAATGCAGTGTTGCCAACTCGGTGTCAGGTTTTTAGAGGTAAATCAAATTCAACAAGGATTAGACTTAACCAACAAAAAGGTCTAAATAAATTTATAAATATATAAATTATATATAATTTATAAATTTTATAAATAACTTACGGGGGGTGTATATAAGGATTCTCAATGTCACTGATGGCATGGAACATCACGATCCCACAGCAAAAGCAGCCCAATGGCTGTCAAATTGTTGATATTTGTTTAATTACATAGCTACCGAGTATATTGATAAAACAGACATTTGGATATGTATTGTTGATAACAAATGTAAGAATAATAGGGTTGTGAAAGGTCGTCATATTTTTGTGATGTGTTATAAGTATATCCTTACTATTTCATATAAGAATTTAAGAATTTGTCCTTCTCCGTCCGTCCGAATCTGTGGAATACAAGGTCGCATAAAAGCAGATATGTATCACTGTGTTTCTTAATGTTAATTAATTACGGGCTTAATAAACTGAAAAAGGGCTGGATCTAGCCTTGAAGAGTCATATTTGCCAACACTGTCATTATGTTGGTAGCACTGCGTTCCGAGCGTATTTTTGGCTGTGGTTTAAAGGGTTAAACTTAAACAAAAGTTTCAACACTCGATCGATAATGTATCGGGGCCCAATTTCATGGTGTCATGGACATTTGGTTTTGCATATGATTTCATATGATAGTATTTATATGAGTATTGTGTGCCAGAGCGAAAATCACATGCTTCGTTCAAATTGCCCGTAGCAAAGAGCGCATAAAACGCATTTCATATTATCGCTTCCTGCATCCACAAGTCAACGGTGCAATTTAAAAATTGTTTATTGTATATGTGTGACGTTCGCTTGCGTCGCGTTTGGGACTGACGCCGCACAATAATTAATAGTATAACAAAAGAAGGTCATGACATCTCACATAAATAGTATATAATATTAAAATTATTCTGAGCCAGTCGCAAGTAAAAGCAGGCAATTACTATAAGACATAGCTTAATCCTGAAAATAATTACCAATTGCTAATGGTATAAACATTTGTAAAATCCTCTAGAATAGATATACATATCTTGAAAATCTAAAGATTATTTTTTAATGCTGGCAACTTTCTTGCAGCTGTCAAAAATTGTACTTTTTGTCTTTTACGAAATGATCATGGGTCTTTCGAATTCCCTAACAAAATAATTCATTATGGCTTCATCCGTGCAAAATAGTAGAGGTTCCCGTCCTGGTTATTGTGCATGTTGTATGACTTGTAATAATTGGTGTTGGCGAGCCTTCAAATGGCTCCCAGTGTTGTTGATTGTGTCCATCATGAGCTGGTCGTACTATGCCTACGTTATCCAGTTGTGCTTTCGTTAGTATCTCTGGGAATAATAAACATATGACATTAGTGAGAAAAGTGAGTAATATACACTAATTGTTAACTTATTTTTCAGACCAAATCGTTGACAGTACGGTGCAAAAATGCGTCTATTTGGTGTTGTACCATATTCTTTTGATCATGTTTGCCTGGTCCTACTGGAGAACCATTTTTGCAGATATCAAGCCAATACCAGAGAAGGTAAATTTGTTTTTAATATTTTACCATATTATGTTGGTAGTTAAGCTAATTTGGGGGCCTGTGAATGTGAAACAGAAATTGTTGTTATTTGTTACAATTCTGATGTCATAGAGGCAGGACAAAAGTTTGAATTAATGCACTACTAAATGCTACTACCTATGATTTTATTTATTTGCATCTCCCAAGTTATTTTTTTTCAAGATCTTCTTTTCTTTTTTCATTCCCAGTATTGTCAAGATTAAATATATGTCTAAGTTGGAATATATTTTAATGTGTTAACATTACTCATGCAAAAGTTGTGACCAATATTAAAATTCATAAGCAAATTTAATTTTTGCATACCTAAATTACTTTGTGAAAGTAGGTAGGACTAAAATTAGAACGAGATGTGTTTCTTTGTAGGGGGGCTATTGCTTTACTTAATATGGAATTGAAAGAAAGTTATTGTGTACATGTGACAGCAAACTAATTAAGTTAATAGTAATCTCACACCCCTGTTTTATTCTCAGTAAAGCAAACATTTGTATGATGTGCCTACATAACGTTTTTCTCACGGTTTGGTTTGGATTATAGTTTTAAATTCTTAGTAAAATGAAACTCAATTATTGTTAAGTTGAATTTCTAATATAAATAAAAAAAAGTTAGCTTTTTTTTAAGTACTTCAGTTGAGAGAATGACTGGACCTTTAAAACTTGAAAGTTTCTTGAGCTTCTTCATGATTTCTTTCATCTGAGTGATGAACATAAAATATGTGCTCGCACCTGTATATTTGTGTTGTGTGTGTGAGGGAATCTTAAACCAGAGATAGACTGTATCTGAATATACTGATGGAAGTCTATTCAACTGTTTTATTATTATCATAGTTTATAATTTATTCTGTATCGTTCGTTATTGACTGGTCTCACAACTAAGTTTGAGTCCCACTCAGCACACATTATGTGGTGAATTTAGAAGCTTGTTCAATGTATGGCTGTGTTTATCTATTTTTGGTAAACCATATTATTGGTAATATTTATCTCTTTATTGTTGTTTAAATATTGTTGTCTTAAATTGTGAGTTATTTGTTCAAGCATTTATAATCCTCTGATTTAAATAATATGTAGAATGGATTTTAAAAGCAATGTATGTATTTTTATTTTGTTTTAGTACAAGCTACCTGCTACTGAGCTCGACAAATTATTGAATGCAGAATCTGAAGATGCTCAGAGGCAAATCCTGGAAGGCTTCGCCAAAGACCTACCTCTAGTCACTAGGTATTTAGCATTATGAACAACATTTGTTTGCAACAGCCCATTCACAGCCTATTTGTTGTTATGCATCCACAAACTGAATCCAGTAAAAACTTATTTGTCTTCCATAATATAAGAACTCCTGGATTTAAAATTTTGAGAATTTTGTTGAGATCTTTGCAGTTTTAGATTTATTCATTTCAAATATATTATCAAAAAAAGCTTTCTTATTAATATATGAATAAAAATATATATAAAACTTTTTTCAATTGTCTAGTTCACCATTCCATTAGCAAAAAACATAATCATTCCTTTTCGCATTGCCTTTAGTTGGGTAATAAATAGCATACCTAGTTATTTTAAGTAACAATAACTTAGTTGCATTATACTTTCTCAATTCTAGACTGATACTTGCAATAAGAAAATACAGCAATCGCTTTTTCAAAATGGAAAGCAAAAAAGAAATCTTAGAGAACTTTGCAGACTCTTTACCCATTCTTACAAGGTTTGCGTGAGTTGTTTCTTAAACTAGAATTGAGAAAAATGTGTCCTGTTCATCAATATACTCCATTTAGAAGAAGAAGTAGAGTTCATTAGTGCTGACTGATAGGTAAATTTATTTATTTATTTATTTTAATTCAATAAATACGGATTAACCAATTACATCTACTGAATACATTACAAATATAATACAATTACAAATACAATGTCAAAATAATTTATATTCAGTAAAAAGCATTTATATTAAGTAGTCAGTATTTACTAACAGATCTAGTTATTGTGTCAATCTTTGTGGTTAAGGTTGTAACTCAATAGTAGATATTCAACGTAGTGGTTAACTACGTTTTGTAACTAGAACTTCATTAATATAGGTCATCAATCCATAATAAAATAGAGATCACTGATTGCACTTTAAGATTCCATGAAAAGAAAATCAATGCATGATAACAAATATACATGGCTGTAAGAGATACCATATGTGGGTCAATTACACCTAAAAATCCTATGTGTAGCCAAAAACTGAATAAAAAGAAATAATTTCAGTATAGTAAAGACGTTTTTAAGACAATAATGTAGATCTTAAAATAGAGGTTTCACGAGGAGGTTTACGAACGTGTGAAAAGCCTGTACCAAGGAGATTAAGCTTGAAAAACAATATAGCGCCAATGAAATACATTAACACTTGAAAACATGTGTATCGCGAGGAAACTGGCATAAGCATATGTGATTTCTTATTTTTTAATAAATGATTATTTTATTCTATTGTTTGTTCCCAGAACTATGTCCGGTTCCGTCCGCTACTGCAACCGCTGCGTGGTCGTGAAGCCCGACCGTGCGCACCACTGCTCAATCTGCCAGCGATGCGTGCTCAAAATGGACCACCACTGTCCCTGGGTCAACAATTGTGTCTGCTTCCACAACTACAAATTTTTCATGTTGTTCCTGGGATACGCGCTGATATACTGTTTGTTTGTCATGTCGACGTGTCTACCCTACTTCATTCGATTTTGGAAGGTATGATTCTGAACTTGGATTTATCAGAAGCTTTTGACAGCTTTTGACTTTTCTATTATGATTTGAAGGTACACTGAAATATATAGATCATAAGAAGCAGCGATGTATAGGTGAAGAGATCACAACTCAGTTGGTAGTGTAGGCTTATGGTCTGTAGGTCGTGGGTTTGAGTCCTACAATGAGCTCGAGATTCCGGTGAAGGAGAACATAGTGAGGAAATGATAGTGCGGCTGGCTAGCTACCACTCTAAAGATGAAAATCTGCCGCCAAGCACCGAATACTGTTTTCCTGTAGCCACATTTGGGGAGGGCTAGTTCCCAATCCAGGCATTTCAGGCGCCACCACATACAGAGTCACTTAACATCAGGTGATATGTAGTCATATTTGATAATGTTTAGACAAAGTATTGTGTAAACATCTCAAATTTTACACACAGCAGTAGGTAAACTTGAAAACCTACCTGCTAAAGATAATATTCAACCTCCGTACATAGATTCAGTTTGTTGAAGCTGAATAATCAGTATGGTATGCCTCAAGGTTTCATATTAGGACCTTCTTCTTTACCAAGATAAAAATGTTACCGCAAGTGCCCATCTAGATGTAAAAAAATGCATAGTATTTTGCAATTACATTTGTACGTTTCATTTATGTTTACACCACCAGACCGACAGATACTTCTATCTATAAATAAATTTTAAGTGTCTGTTGTAATATCAAATTAACAGCATATGAAAGTATATATGGTATATATAAGAAAAACATTTTTTTTTAATTATTGCCTTTGAGCCGCTGGCAAGTAATTTTTAAAATCTGTTGGTGTTTTTGTTAGTGACTGTATAAGTGATTGAGACTCATACATGTTGACAATATGAGCGATAGATTAGATCATCACAGTTATGTGGAATTTTTCACAGGTGATTAAACGTAGAAGCCCTCATTTACATCTTGTCTGAACCAATAAGTCTATCTTTAATTTAAAGTAATCAGTCAATATATTATTGGAAAACTAACATAAATTTTTTTAGTGTATGAGTAGTCAAATTATTTGTGATTTACAGATGTATCAACAATACAAGCATGCCCACTGCGATCGCTTAATAGAGAAAGGAGATAATCTCTCTAAAATGTGCATGGATATGATAAATGTAATATTATTTTTTTAATTTACCATTGCCATGTAGCTAGTTAGCTGGTAAAGTGCTTGCTTAAGTGCGTTAAGATTAAGCAACGACGCACACCATAACATACTTTGAAATATTAGCTGATTGCAATGAATTCTGTTAGACTTAACATTAAAAATGTTACGCCTTCACGATTCAATTTTAATTTCAGTAGTTACCAAAATTCACCATTTTATTTTCGTTGCCAAGTACCTCGAAGGTGCTAAATGCTAATTAAAGTATGATAAAACCTACCAGTGATCCACTCAGAAATTAGGTTTAAAATTCGGCTGATTGCTATGAACTAAACACTTGTAATGTGATAGTAGAAATTTAACTATCCACTTTTACTTTTCTTTAAACCATTTGCAATTCATTATTTTTATCACCCGTATTTACTGCGCTCTACATTTATCGCTGAAGAAAAGAAATACTTGAGTTCATGGTTCAAACTGCCATTGTTATAAAAAAAAACTTATTAAAAATAAAGGGTGCAAATTTCTGTGAAGGTAGGGGATCATTACCCACTTATTCCACTCCGAGTATTTCGGAATATATATGAAATACTGAAAATCTTGCTTAAAGCATGTATATTGGACTTTTATTAATATTAAACATAGTATTATTTCCTATTATTTCAATATTTTTCCTCTTTTCACTAGTTTTAAACAGTATTCTATCACCAAACTAGTTCGATAGAACCAGTAACTGGACTGTTGTATTTGAATTTGATTCCCAATATTTCGTATCACTTTGATGCGCCATTAATTATTCTCAAAATAATATAACCACCCTTTTTCTTAAATATACGCACCAAAGGAGCTAAAAAAAGACAAATGATCCATTTCGAATCTTTTGTTTATAGAAAATTGACGATTATTTTAAAATTATACGTTATTGTTTTTAGTTTATAAACTTGAAACAAGTCTTTATTATTTTTAACTATTATTTCTAAAATATCTTCAGAAACTAATTCAACTCTCGACCTATGCATATTAAGATAAGCTGAAATAGTTCACATTGAGAAATGATAAGGGCTAGTGCAGGTCATTAGGTTTATTACTTACTACAGATATACTCACATATTTCAAAGTATACGAAATAGTCCTAACAATGCATAAATTACATTCAAACCCAACTGTATAAGCTATAGATTTTAAAATCTAAGTTATAAAAACGCTTTGTAAAATTTATTACGTAAATTCTTTTATTTTGTCTAAAAGAGAAGAAATACATTAAAAATTACTCATTCATTTTACTACATTAAAAAAACTCTTAAACGTATTACTCATAGTAATTTCTTCAATAACTAGAATGTATGGTCATATTCGTAGATAAGATATTGTTTATCGTTTGCCTACTTAATTATATAGAGTTATATCATATGATTCACTATTTAAGTAGTTCGTGTAGCGAAAGTTCCACATTGTTTAATATTTTTGTGGCATCGCAGTGGGGATGACTAATGATTTGACTGGCCTCGCAGCTCAGTTGGTAGTAATTGTCTTCTGCGCTATAGGTCGTGGTTCAATTCCCACTCATGACAAACATTTATGTGACGAAGATAGGTGTTTGTTCTGTGTTTGGGTCTTAATATGTTCCTATTCAAGTTTTATTATTATTATAGCTTACTTTAAGACTAGATGGCGCTTTGTGAAATGTCCAAGGAAAAAACTGCTGTCACTATATTTCTTTCAAGGCTTAATCTTGAACGTTGTTTTTAAACTTTGTGGAACAATCGATAATAATAAAACACTGTATATGAAATAAATAATAATATTGGATCAATTAATTGGCAAACTCCTAGTCATAATTTTTCTGTCCGGCCACGTTCAAAAAACCAAAATATATTAGAATGTTTCTATCTATTTCGCTAATTCAGTTACACATAGTGGACCTGCCCGCTCCTTCTTCGAAGTGGAATATGGTTATATCTTGGTTCTATCATATCAAGGAGTAATTCGAAAAATTCGGCAAACATGTTTACTTATTTTCTGTAACGAATATTAGAGCTAAGTTGGGAGTTGAATGCACCGCACGTTATCGGAATAAAATACAAAATAATTTATAGCCCTCTTCAAGGATTGTTTTGAAAATACGTATTCTGTAATTTTGTATTTGTGTCAAGTAATAATAATAATAATAATTTATTTCTGAATAAAATACAACAGAGGTGTACAGTATACAAAAATGAACACTGGAATATACTAAAGTAAAAAAAATTGTGTCGCAGTTTCCACTGCGCGACCTTAGGACTAGAAAATATTCTTATCTTCCTCAGGTGTTTTTACAAAAAAATACTTATTTACTTATTACTATAATTCGTAATTAACAGTCTTATTAGTAAATCCCAATACATATTACAAAATCTGTTTTTGTTTTCCCAAACAGTTTAACACGTATAGTAATTAGCTGCTATTTTTATTACTACTGCTCTTTCTATTACTACTTTTTCTACCTTACCGTTTTTGTTTCACCTATTCATTCTTTTTTACTTATATGTGGAAACTTTTAATTGGCCTTCCTATGTGTAGCATTCATGGTTGCATATTTATTTAAACACCTATTTTGTAAACCTAGCTGTAAGTTTTCCTAAAATTATAAAAATAAAATAAAATAAAATAAAATAAAATTGGATCACTTTGTACTATTTCAGGGTGACTTCGGCAACGCGGACAACGTGGGCAGATACCACATCGTGTTCGCATTCTTCGTCTCCCTCATGTTCGCTATCTCTCTCGGATCCCTCTTCGGATACCACTGCTATCTAGTCATGTTCAATAGGACCACGTTGGGTATGTATTTTCATATTGTGTTTTGTAAATAATATTGGTGAACAATTCACACAGCGCCATCTAGCCCCAAAGTAAGCTAAGCATAGCTTGTATCGTGGGAACTAGACAAATGATATAATACTTATATACCTTTCTTTTGTAAATACTTACATATAATACATAACACCCAGACACAGAACAAATATCAATGTTAAAAATGTCACATAAATGTTTGTCCTGGGTGGGAACCGAACCCACAACTACAATGCAGAATGCAGAGTTACTACCAACTGAGCTGTAAGTTTATGTGGATATTTTTAGTTATTCAAATTCTACTTCCGTTGGGCATCTGTTCTGTTGAGAGCAGTTTATCAAGATAACATGAAACGTAAAATAAAAAAAAATGGTGGTGCAAAAAAAAAAAGCTGAAGATTATCATTAAACATTAATCATTGCATAACACCATTGCATAGCAAAACCTTAGCCAGATACACAAAATAGATACACAAAGGGGGGGGGGGGGGTCTTATTGCTTATAGCAGGTTCTTCCAGCCAACCCTAAGATGGGGAGATAGTCAGAGGGCACGGTTTTCCATCTGCTCTGACCATGAGATACCTCCTTTGCTTCATCCACTTTCATCACATCGTTCATGAAAGCTTTACGGTTAAGGCTCTTTAAAAAAAACGGTTTATTCAAGATTCGTTTAAAAATATTGGAAATTGATACACGAAATATAACAATAACTCAAGCAAAATACAAAGTATAAGAAATAAACAGTTATAAAACTTCAATTAATAGATACTGTTTAAGTGAATGCAATACTATTGACCTAAATTAAAAAAAAACTTCATACTAACGTACCAAGTATCTCTACAATAACAATATTGGTGGACATTTCACACAGCGCCATCTAGCCCCAAAGTAAGCTAAGCATAGCTTGTGTCATGGGAACCAGACAACTGATATAATACTTAAATACAATATTAATAACAATAATCTATTTGAGGTACTAAACCACAGTTTGATTTCAGATATGCTGGTTGCTTACAACAAATTGGGTAGCCCGACTGGTCAGATTATTAACTCAATGCTTATTACTTTGGTCAATGGTAATTGCAATCACTTAGTACTAGATGCCTCATGTTATTCATACTAGACGTTATATAGGATCTCACTTAGGTTTATTTTGTTGGCACTAGATTACTAACATCACTGTGTTAATCGAAATATTGAAAATGTATGTATTGTTGTGTAATTTTAGTTTGAATGTAATTGCAAACAAAAGACGCAAACTACGGAACCCATTGAGAGTAATTAGAAACTATTATCAGACAGGCCTCACATCTCAGTTGGTAGTAACGCTGCCTTCTGCGCTGTAGGTCGTGTGTTCGATTACCACCCAGGACAAACATTTGTGTGACGAATATGGATGTTTGTTCTGTGTCTGGGTGTTAATATGTATTTATATGTATGTATTTACAAAAAAGTATATATGTATTCTATCAGACATCTGGTTCCCATAGTACAAGCTTAGTTTAGGGCAAGATGGCGCTGTGTGAAATGTCCACCAATATTTATTTATTTATTATCGTTGTATTACTTGTCGATTATTGATATGTTTAATATTACAAACAGACACTCCAATTTTATTTATTTGTATATATCTCGCTGACTTATTCGAATGTAAACATTTCAGAAGCGTTCCGCGCTCCCATGTTCAGGGGAGGTGCGGACAAGAACGGCTTCTCCCTCGGCAAATACAACAACTTCAGAGAGGTGTTCGGAAACAATCCGAACCTGTGGCTGTTGCCTATATTCACAAGGTAAGATATTTTATTTAATTTGTTTTGTGTTGCCACTATTGGGACGTGTGAGTTGGCGGGACTTTTTAGCTGTCTAGCGAGTCAGGGCGGATCCAGATAATATATAAATAAATACTTGTGGACATTAAACACAGCGCCATCTAGCCCCAAAGTAAGCTAAGCATAGCTTGTATCATGGGAACTAGACAACTGATATAATACTTACATATTTTTCTTTTGTAAATACATACATATAATATATAACACCAAGACACACAACAAACATCAATGTTACAAATGTCACATAAATGTTTGTCCGGGGTGGGAATCGAATCCACGACCTACAACGCAGAAGGCAGGGTTACTACCAACTGAGCTGTGAGGCCAGTCGAATATGAACATCTTCCGACTTAGTATGAAAGGGAAGTTTTACGATAATCGATCTGAATTTGATCTGTGACCGATTATAGTTTTTGAGGGGGTTAGAAGTATTTCAGGGCATTATTGCTTTTATGTGTTTTCGAAAAAGCAATTTTACCATATAGTCGCTTACGAAGACACGCTTAATACAAAACACCTTCGGAAATCTATTCCGGCAATATTTATACACATAAACAGGTTATGGACCCAGTGATTATTTGGACATTATACATAATGCTCGGGCAATATTAATAATGACCATTATGAGAGGGTAGTTGATAATAACTACTGTGGTGCGCATAGACACAGTTCCCACCTAACCCACTGATTTCGATCTGTGTAGACCAGTAACTTTCACTTTTACTTTTCACTATTAATATTGCGGGGGCATTATATATAATAATAATAATAATATTGGTGGACATTTCACACAACGCCATGTGGCCCCAAAGTAAGCTAATTAAAAATCTTGTATCATGGGAACCAGACCACTGATATATATATTGAATACTTTTTTTTTGTAATTACATACATATAATACATATAATACATATTAACACCCAGACAGAACTAACAACTATGTTCGTCACACAAATGTTTGTCCTGGGTGGGAATCGAACCCAGGACCTACAGCGCAGAAGTCAGGGTTACTACCAACTGAGCTGTGAGGCCAGTAATATGATGCCCTGATTAGTCCATTACATATACATATCATACAATTGCTATCACTTACAATATAGCTTATCAGACATTACATATAAAAATATACATTAACCTCATATTAATTTTAATGTATACGGAATTTTTACTGTCCTTGGTCCGCCCTTGAGATCTAGATGGTAAATCTTAACACGTGTAAATAGTATGTGGATAAAGTGCATGTAATTTTCTGTGTGAAAAAAAGAAGTGAATGACTTAACATTTGTAATTTACTGTGAATTTAGATTAACACTTGAAGCGCAACGAAACGAATGTCTGTGAATGCACAAATATATACTAACATTTTGTGCCGTGGAGTGTGTCATGTCGATTTTTCCGTAACTACCCCCAAATGTCAAAGCTTTGGTATTGGGAACATATTGGGTTTGAAATTATATTTGCGATGTTACATTTTCCTATTTAGATTATCATATAACACTTTATATAAATTAATTAGCAAATAAAAATAAATTAGTCTCATAAAAAGGTTTCACTACATACATTCCATTTTACCCTACATTCATACTTAGTTCAACATCGCTTCTATATTCTTCAACATTTTTCCCATAACTTTGACGTTCATTATCATAATCGTTTAACTATTTCATGCCTTTCAGTAAAGTAACTTTTAATTCAAGGATCATTTAACACAAATGTGTAGTTTATTTAACTTCGCATCGCACAAATAGCTTTACTATAGTTTGACTCGTAAATATAAAGCGCGATGGGCGGCTACATTTCGCAACATTAATATTATAGTACATTAATATTCACACAATGTTTCATTTGAATATTAAACTCATGTGGCGTGGACAAATTTATGGGTTTATTTATATTTGTTAGGTGCAAGATAGAGGGATGATTTCCCATAGAAAAACGAGTAGAGAATCTATATTAACATAAGGCCAAGTTTAAAATAATAAAATAGCTTCACGCATGAATACTCTTCCACTGATGTCTCACGACATTGTTCGTTTCGACACTTCAGGAAGTATGTGAATCTATGTTTAAGAAGATGATAAAGTATAGCATGTGTTTGGGTATTGGCATGAAGCTTTTACTAAAGCCAAGTCTGATAGAAAGACTGACCAGAAGTCTAAAACAACGCATGGCTAGCGGTATAGAACTAAATATATTTTAATAAATCTTATGAAATGACATATAGACCTGATGAGGGATAGAACTGACTAAATTAAAATATTGCCTTACTCACAGTTTGATCATACTAATATAATAAATGTGAAAGTTTGTTTGTTTGTTACTCCCTCCCGCTAAAACTATTAAATCGATTTGGCCTTAATTAAAAAAAGGCCATAAACTAGTAAATTAAGTTTAATTATTAAAAAACCAGCATTTTGCTTTAATATTGTAAAATAATAGTGCAGGCTAACGATCTTAATGACACGAAAATATCAATCAAAATACTTCTCGATTGTTTTAAATTATCGATTGTGACTGATGAGATTAATGATGCCAAATATAAATGTTTTATTTACGAACTCGAGCTATTGACTAACAATCACGGGTTCTATTCCCGCACTAGAGAAATCTTTGCATGAACTGAATTTATTATTTAGCACCTGATCCGATAATTACGACTACAACGCTACAAACTCAATACATCCACCATCTGATGATGGCGGTATTTTTTGCCCATAACAGTGTAAAACGAATTGGGTCTTCCCACATGTAGGGGAGAACCAAGTCGCAGCGTGTTTGTAACTCTTGAGACGCTGTAGAATGTCTCATTTACCTGTTTGATCTATCGGAATCAGGTCTAGTACCAAGATCAATAGCCCAATCGCTCTGGCTTCTCTGCAGGACTCATAGTGTATTTAGATTAGGAATCCAATAAATTGGTCCACGTCACTTATCCGTAACGTAATGTTGGTAGCCTCGGTGACGGCTGCGAATTCCCAGTGCGAATGGAACATCAACTGCAGACGTTCACGACCCCACAGGACGCCCATGGGTACGATTCTATGGGCACCACGCGATCCAGGTCAGAATCAGAATCCAGGGGATCCCCCTCAGCCGACTCTAGACACATACCTTGAGCATATTCCACGATTATAAGGATATACATACTGTCACACATGTAGGTTCGATCTTTTTCGTCTACCCGCATAGAGCCTTTTTACTAAGCGGTGGTTGAGCATTCAGATAAATTAATATCGTTTCCTTAGTGTGAGGTATAGCCGAATTTGATTTTTGACCATTTGATTAATATAGTTTTTTGACGGTTTTAATTATTCAAGCTTTTTTCATACGATAATTGATTTACATGCCTGCAACTTATATTAGTGGTGGTATTCTTGTCGACTGACGTGCCATCTCGGACAAAACATTTGTTCATTACCTATGGTAACTTAGAACTGCCTCGTAATTTCGATTACACTTTTAATTTTAACGTGTGAAAATCGCTGGATCACACTATATTCATGTAACAGTAAGTCGTTGATCGTTGATGATTTTCTTGTAGAGTTTACAATATATTTACTGAAAACCCGAAAAGTTCAAAATCTAAATGCGTAGTGCAATCTTATGAGCGAGTTCTTCCAGGCAATATATTTTGACTTTGAACTGTAATCGCACATTGAAATCTGTTAGTAGTTTTACAATCGGAGGGTAGATCCATTTACGCCTATTTATTGTACGCAAAGGTGATCGCGTTGTCTCGGCCATATATCATTCCTATGTCATTTGTTGAGAATACAATCCACTTGAGTTGCTTAGCATTTCCATATCGGACAAATTTAAATTCGCTATACTTTAATGTAATCAATTATCAATATTATCGGTATGCATGAATACAAAACAGGTATTCATGATTTGGTAAATCAGCGCTCGGTGATCAAGGCTAGTATTGTATATTTAGGTAGGTGTACCTATTTGCCAAATGTTAGATGGGACTTGAGTTTTGTCATTCTGTCATATAGTGCCTTATTGTTTAATAACTTAAGATTACTCAACACTTCTTATGAATGTTATTGCCAAATTGATTACGAATTTTCAGGGCCTGTTATTAATTTTGATTTTATATAATGTAAATTTAGAATTATTTACTTAGATAGTATTATATGGCCTTATAAAGCGGGTATTTTTGTACATTTTAAATTTTAATGTATAGAAAATATCCCAATTGTAATTTTACTCGAATTATAGATAATATTAAATTGTTGTGCATGAATAATATTAAGAGTGACACTGTTTATTTACGTTTAAGCATTTATAGCAAATCACATGACCTTTTCCAATGAATAATATTAACTTTAAATTACATGTATGAAGGTATACTTTGAAGAAAATATAAATATACACAAAGCTGTATATGACCCAGTTATAATAAAATATACTCAAGTTATGTGAGATGGTTTTGGCTGACGTGTTTGTAATCAAATAATTATTTTTTCTAGAATTATACAATTTTGAACAGTGCAAAAGAGCTTTTTATGCATTTATTATTTCCATGCTATATACAACACACAAGACTGATGAAAGTTAGATAATTATGTTCATATTTTGTAAGTATTTTTTGTGCACAATAAATGTTTTGTTCATATAATTTTTGTTTTTTATTTATTTCGTATTTAAAACATAAAAACACATTATGAGTCATTTCAGCCGGTGCTAATGCTGGGCTTGTATGTTAGATATTATAGTTGCAAATTAGCAAGCAAATGGATACAAAATGTAAACGTTTAATAATCTTGGATAATAGGAAGGTAACAAACGTCTGTGTGCTGTATATTCGAACTTCATACATTCTGAGTATACTGTATTGTCATCTCTGTATTCCCTCGCATGAACTTTTAACCGCCTCGGTTTTTCGTCTACTCTTACAAGTTATGTATTCTTGTAAAAAACAGATTTCATTTCCAAGTTATTACAAGTATCTACTTCAACCCACCCCCGTGTCGTTGCTTCTTAACATCTGTTGCCTTTGCTCTATCATTGTTTCTTCTAATCATTTCTATTCGTCAAGTCCGCATAGAAATAAGATATTTTATAATTTTAGCGTGGAGATGGCGCGCGAGTCTGAGAGTTGGCGACTTTGCCCCAGAAGGGGGCGGACCGTCCCACAGATTGTATAAGGAATATTCCATTTAATCTAATATAAATATTTTCATTACGCTATTTTATTACGGTTAAGAATAAACGTGTTCAATATTTAAAATGCTTTTCATTCATTGGCATTGAGAAGTTTTAAGTCGAGGTCATTCACTTCTTTTTCGAATTTTTTCTAAAGGTTTAAGTCGGTGTCCTTTTGCATGCTAATTGTTGTTGTAGTCAGCTAGTACGCTAGTAGAAGATTAGTACACGAACGCAGTATATGCCATAGGATTATGTACACTAAGCACGAATAAATAAGGCTGATTATGTGTTGCAAGAGTCGTAGCCACACGCGCTAATCAGAAGAGTGGACCAAAGGTTCTGTCTATTCTGGCACGAATAACTTCGTTCATATCATCAATACAACGATACCAGCTCGAGATGAGATTAACAAAACATAAAGCGCCTCTACAGGACGTAAAACGAGCTAAATCAGGGGGAAACAGTATTGCTGTTTGTTCAGTGACTAAGTTTTCACTTCTGGCAACGAATCTTGGTAACGTTGGATTGGCTGCAAAAGATTTTATCCATTATCACCCAGGTCACATTATCATAGAAAGAGACCACAATATATAAGTTTTGGCCATTTAAAAGCATACAGAGAGGATGAATGAAAGACCTGAAAAGAAGAGCGTGAATCAGACCCGTTGGAAGGGGATGACCTCGGCGTGGGTACTTAGACCAAATCAGTGCTGTTTTGGAATAAGGCCAGTTCTGGACTACCCTCAATCGACGAGGATGCATGAAGAATATTTTGTTAGTTTCGGGCTAGATGGCGTTGTGTGAAACGTTCACTGATATTATTTCTACCATTCTATAATTTGTTTCGGGTCCTATCCCGGTCCTTTAGTAGGCGTTAGTGGAGCCGATGCCAACACTAAGATGCCCATTATTTGACTGGCCTCACAGCTCAGTTGGTAGTAACACTGCCTTCTGCCTTACTGCTTCTTCTTCTGGTCGTGGGTTCGATTCCCACCCAGGACAAACATTTGTGTGTCGAATATAGATGTTTGTTCTTTTTGGGTGTTAATATGTATGTATTTACAAATAAAATATATGTATTCTATCAGTTGTCTGGTTCCCATAGTACAAGCTATGCTTAATTTGGGGCTAGATGGCGCTGTGTGAATTGTGCACCGCTATTATTATTATTATTATACTCTTATAATAAAACTGCACCTGTCGCAGCATTTAAGTCGGCTAAGAAACTCAAAATTAAAAGCTAGCTGTAGAGCAATTCCTTAGTGGCCTAGAGATAGCTTGCAGTTGACGCACGAGCTTAAAGTACTGATCCGCAGACATAAGTTACTGAAACGATTCCTTTGCCCATTCTTTCTTTATCTTTAATATTAGATATTTCTACTTAAATAAAAAATAACAAAGCTTACATTCATACCATAACCTTAGCAGCTTTTTAAAACACATCAAAATCATTTCATATCCACCATTACACATTTCCCAAAAATACTTAAGAAGAAGCAAATTATTATTTTACAATACACAATATTCACATAATAGTCACGAGACGCAGGTCTGTTTTATATTTTTGTAAAGAACAAGTTACAAAACGCCAAGATTCTATACACGAGCTACTGAAGTAAGTATAAAAGAATTTCTGTCTCGGAGTTATGAACGTATCACAACTTTGCTCATGTAAGTAAAGATCCAAAGTTATTTTAAAGCTTTAGGAAAAATACAAGTTGCACAGTAAAATTTATCAACAGACATTATTATTTCGGTCAACAATTTTTAGTTTTAACGAGACAATTTTACTACAAATATTTTGTCTACAAATATATATTTAAAGTAACCATAACTTGTATGACATAAATGTCTCGTAAATGCTAAAAATATAATGAAATAGCTTCAAAAGTGTTAATAAATGATTGGTTTAGCTTCGGGGACGGCATCGTGTACCCGGTGCGGAGTCAAGAGGAGGAATCCGAGTCGCTGCTCAACTGTGAGCAGTGGGAGCGGTGGGGCGAACAGCCTCGCCCCTTCGACGAGCGCGGGAGCTCATCCTTCGACGAACTCTGAGTGTAGGTCCCGGAGCGCCTGATGCTGTGGCGCTTTATACGAACACTACAGTGCGTAGTGGACGAAGACATTACGGTGAAACCAGACGGTAAATGTAAATTTTATAGTGACGACGACCATAGACATTGGCATACCGATGACAAAATTTCTTACTTCTCTAAAACGAAGCTCTTCCACATTCTAATCGAACTTCACATGATTATTGTTAATGCGCTTTTTCTCATCAAATACTATGTGCGAGAACCTAACGGTTACTCACATTATTTAAACACTCTGAGGAGCGATGTGTACGAAGTAAATGCGATACTAAACGCCGACCGCGAAGAACGATGCACTCCATGTCAGTATTGTGTGTTTGTAGCGATCGCCAATATATTTGGGAACGCTGTGCCCCCTACTCCTTTCCCATACCCATCGCCGAACTATCCCCCTCGTCCAGACTGGCAGAAGCATATCAAAATGTCGACGCCTTCAACTGACTGTAATGAGTCCATAAAGCAAGAGTATTTGTCTCTTTATCGCGACTTCAAACATGCCAGTCAGATTGAGCTCAGAGATCACATTTCTAGCGTCGCGACACCGAGTGACTGCCGTCAGCAGCCTACCCGCACTACCGATCTGGACACGTCCCCAGATGTATCCCCTCTAGTGGACGAGGTGGCAGAACGCGACATACGCCAAACAATCCACCCCTTTATGAGTGGAGTCTTCACATCACTAGTCGAAGACTATCTGAAACTGTTTGAGGAGATGATCAATGGCCTTATACTCTTGAAGGCGACCGGTATAACTTTGGATGATATTTGCTCTACTCGCGAAAGTCACACTTGTGAATGCCGTAAAGCAGGGTTAAAGAAATTGGAACCTGACGGAATCGGCAAACCTTATAACGCAGAAGAATTTGAAAGACTACTGCGGAAAGAATTAAAGAAGCAATTAAAAAGCCGTTCTCGTGATAAGAATTGTTCTCAAACTCAACAGCCAACAGACTCAGAACATCGCAATCAAAGTGGCTATAGTAGCAAGGAGGGTGAAATATGCGATTGTGATCAAGGCACAATGATGAGTAACAATCCGTTTCTAGCATTCCTCACTGAAATCAGCTGGCCAATATCCTGTACCCACCACACTACAGAAGATTTTGAAAAAATTATACAAAAAGAAAAGAAACATTTTTTGAAAACTTGCTTGAAACTGCTGAACGAGGATAGGAGTTTTCGCTCTCACACATTGCAATCTTCATCAAACATTTTTTATGCCTCCTTTACTGAAGCTGGCCTACCTAAGGATCTTATTCTTAACATATCTGTAAAAATATACAACCTAACAATTTGCTCTGTCCAATCGGCTATATATGAATTTTTCAAAACCATGCAATATGACGCACATAAAGGCAGAAGAATACTTCCAGCTGTTCCAGACGCAACCTGTCAGTACCAAGGCGTTGCAAGGATAATTGAGTCTAAAAATCAAATCCAAAAATCTCTGTCGCAGTACATGATGTCTGACCTGTCAGATTCGTTGAGGGATGATGTGTTCGAATCAACAGAAGTAGATCTGAAGAAAACTCCTGTACTTCCTCAATTAGCGACACTAAAATACGATGATCCTGATGAAATGTTCAAGCGCATGTGGCCGACATTACGGTATGAATACGAAGCAAAACCTTGCAGATATGGATCAGTCAAAAGACGACATTCACATTATGAGCCGCTCGACCAAAAAAAGCAAGCATATCAATCTCTTGGAGGCCAGTATTCAAAATATGCAGAACCTACCAAACGGCACACTTATTACGGACACGATTCTCACCAACTCCGTTTAGCAATGGAGCACGAATCTCTAGCGAACAACTTTCAGAAAAAACGTTTCGAAGGAACTACGAAGTTTGGCGATGCGAGAAAGGAACATGGTCTCAAACTCTATCAAACGCGTCTATCGACTTTACAAAAGGAATTACGCAAATTGCAACACGACATGGGTTTACATTGCACCGGCGGAGATGATATTTCAACGCGCCATTCGCTTTATGAACCGCGAAATATTGATATTACATCTCCGCGTTCAAGATACAAATCTGAACCTTACGATACCCGATCCAAAGTATATGCAATGCACTCAATCCCATGCAAGCAAATAGAGCACACATTTGCATATAGACGTAACCTTTCGTATGTTAGAGAACGATCACTATGCAGAGCAGAAACTACCAAGGTGTCTCCAGAAATGAAAACTGCCCCTCGCCGTCACTTATCAACAGACATTCCCAAAGATACAGGGCTAATGCACACATCTAATAGACAAAGTAGGCAGCGGCGCCGGTCTTACACGTACTCCAACAAAACATTGAATTATAAATACATGGCAAAAAGTCTGTCTTTACCAGACGTGAATAAAGCAAAACTGAATATAACTGAACAATCGTATCGCTGGACTGATTCATTGAAGTTCCAAGACGCTGTTACAAATATACTAAACATGTGGACATACGATATGATAGATTACGAGATAGGTACAAACGTTCCACATTTTAGAAATAAAATTATGAACTACAGGAAAAGGTTTTCAAGTTTAATGAAAATCGATATCAAAGAGAAATATTACTATCGTCATATAATGTCCGTATTCAAAAGAATTGAAGGAAACGAGTCTCCTATTCTTGAACTTCAAAAACCTACTGCAACTCCATCTTACCCGCTGTATAGCAAGATCACAAGATCACACTCCTGTCATTCAAAACTCCGATACAAAACTGTGCAACCCCTTAGATTTGAAGATGATTATTCATCTGAAATAAACAAATGGGTACACAATTTGGTGCAACTAGAAAAAGACGCCAGTAGCCCATATTCCACATCTGGTCGAACAAACCAAAATCGTAATAACGTAATCAGGCCGAACTCTTTTCACTTAGAACCCAATACGATTAATACGGACGTACGGCACACATCAGCGCTAAAATGCGATGATACCATTTCATCTCTGAATATTGCGCGCATACGAAAATACTTAGATCTCGAGAAAGAAAAGCGAAGCGCACAGATGGATTCCGACTTAATGCATCGCAGGAAAATACCGAGGCCGTGTTCTCTACATTCAGAGACACTATACAGACAGCCAACTACTACGGCGACGCTTCGTCCTAAATCGGAGTCGCTACTGCATAGTGATATTCTGCCTCAACTGAACGCTTGGAAACGCGATTTGCAGGAACTCGAGAAAGAAGTCGCCAGCCCACATTTGAGATTTGAACCGGTGAAGGGCAATAACGCGACAAGAGCTAATTACATTTCGGAAACCAAAGCTGTACCTTTTGTGAAACGTCGCCCTAAATCTGAGTCAACACATGACTATCCCACAGAAATAAAAACGTGGCCGCACAAACTGATAGAGCTCGAGAAAGATTCGCATAGTCCTCATATATTGCCAAGAACACTGAATCGTAAAAACATGCCGAGGGCCCATTCCTTACATTCGGAATCAGTAAATGCAACTGGTGTCAAGCCACGACCTAAATCTCTAACTGTATTGAACGAAGAAGACTTCACTAATCAAATGAACACGTGGAAACAAGAATTGCTAGAGCTTCAGAAAGGTGTCGAAAGCCCTTATTCGAGATCACAAACACCGAATAAAAATATGGCCAAATCACGATCGTTGCATTCAGAGCTGCAACCTGCAACCATACATCGGTATAACGTTGACGCTTTGAAAGGTAAACGTCATATAAGGAGCACATGGGAAGCCCCAGACCAAAATGTAGAGCAATTAACTACTATCAATGACAAAGCACGACCATTGCATCCGGAACCGCGGCCAGCAACCATATATCGTTCTAATGTTGAGCTTTTGAAAACACACATTTATTTCTCGAAAAGAAACGCTTGTTTGGCTACGATGCAGAATAAAGATGCACCAATCGGTGACAGATTAAATTTAAACCAATACAAAACTGCAGAACGTAGATTCAGTGCAACACCACGTAAGTTACCGGCCATACCGAACCAGAAAACCAGACGTCATTCCCATTACGAAACAACGGGTAATTTTATCCATTTGCTTGCCGACAGAAAAGCGACACATTTAAATACGCGATCTGCTCACGACAACACCAATGCTAATTACGAAGAAGGCAATCAGTGCTCGCCAAATAATCGTAACGGGCCTGCTAGTGACTTTAGTAGTTACTCCACGTATTCCGATGATGGTTCATCAACGCGCGGTCGATTCTTTTCGGAGTGATCATCAATTCTCTGATCCCTAATTCGAATAAACAAAACTCTCACAGTCATATCTAGACAAAAAAAAATTTAATTGGTGTTTTTAAAACCATTGATGGTCACTTATGAATGAAATAAGATTGAAGTAACTAGGACACTACTTAAATTGAAACCAAACTAAGTTAAATATATAAATTAAAAAAGTTAAATTAAGTACTACCTAAGCTCTTCTATGTAAAATCAATTCATTGGTTAAAGCTAAGGTACTGTATATAAAAACCAATTAAACTGCCAATAATAATTATTCACGACACTTTAATCAATTCAATTAATATAATTTATTGAAATACTTTCTAATATGTAGTATATAGAATCTGAGGTCGCAAGTTGCAGCGGTATTCGACCGCTTTTAAAACAAAGCATATGGCGTTTATAAAGAGGTCCTTACGGCAAGAATAACTGAGGATATTATTCATACTCAACAAATATTTTAATGATCATGATCGCTTCATAAGTATTTTGTTTTAATAAGCGATACTTTATTACTTCTGTGTTGTATGTGAAGGGTTCTTTATATCCCTCCTCTTTCCATTAAATGCTTAAAAGAGCCCTTTAAGCAATTTAGTGTTTAAGTCTTAGTACTTAGTGTAAATTTAATAGAGAGCTTGGTGTTATGACTAATCTGAAAATGGAAGTGAAGAATTGCTAAAGTAGTTGAATAAGTTGCGCACGAGTCGTGTAGTTGTAGGCAAGAACTTAATGGGTAAATTGGTGCTGAAACGACGTAGTTAATGGTGACAGCAGGCAGGTATCACATTGAGCGCATCGGTGAGAACTTGTGATAATCAGATTGTATGTAAAAAAAAGTTTTTGAACTCAGTGTCACCAGAATTGCCTTAGATTCAAACCGTCTCCGCTCTCATTTAAAGTTATTAGATATTGAAAAAGATGTTTTAAAATTAATGGTATATGCATCAAATAGGAGGTAGACACTTAATCACAAGGAGAGTGATAAAGTCAATTGGATTGTGACATGACCCAGTAATATAGCGACTCTGCCCGTACCCTTCCCTACCCTAATTCTTAGTAAACAAACATTCCGTAATTATCTTTGCATTGTAAATAGGCTTATAAAGTTATAAGACTGCTAAAGAAGTATTTTATATCTATTTCTATCACGAAAAAATGACTGACTTTAAAAAAATCTTTGTACTTTCTCTTCCGTCATGTTTAATATTTGAAATTATTATAAGACACAATCACATTACATTTAAAATAAAGTTTTAATTTCTTAGTTGCATCGACGTGTTAGTAAGTAGCATTCGTTTTAAGAAATCGCTTGCAATTGCAATAACTTATGTATAAAATATTGTCTATATGTATATTAAATAATTATGAATGAAAAATATGATTCGATTAGTTTATATGATAAAAACATTTAAAGTGATTTTAAATTTACTGAATTTTATCCGTACGAATAATTTTGTCGTTACAAGACACTAGAAGTAAGGTAAATGTTTGAAGTTTGTGCAGTATTTAGTTAAGATTTTGCACCTTATATTAGCTTTCAACTAATTCGTTCAGTTGAACGAAAAACTTGTGTATTATGTACGTTTTATTCGTAGTGGGAGGATGGTATTCAAAGTACTTATTAGATTTTATTGTGGCTATGAAGAATGTTATTTCATATTGCAATTTTTAATATAAATCGTTTCAAGAAAATATATTACTATACTCTGTTCTGAAGATAATTTTGTCAACTATATATGTGTTAAAATTACATATTATACTCAAATTGGACGTCCTGACTGACAGTCAACACAGTCTAAACGCTGGGCCTAAATTTTTAGGGTGTGTTCCTTACAGGGTGTAGACATATACCAAGAAAAGAGTTTTGAAAATTCTACCCTCCGCAATAATAAAGGAAGATATAATATTGATAACGGATCTACTAATATGCAAGGATTTAAACCAGTCAAAAGTCGAGGAAGCCTTAGCCATCTGCCCACGTGGTCAAAGCTGATAATTCACAAAAATATATAAAATATATAACTATATATAAATATATAACGTATATAACTAGTCATTGTGTTACAAATCCTGTATGAATGAATTATTAAAAAATGCTGATTTAATTCGTCATTTAGTAATTTTGTACAATCCACATAAATTTTTAAAGCATTTACTAATAGGTTTATTTTGTTAAATATTCCAGGTTCATAGTTTGTTTTTATTATGTAAAAATAAGTTAGTTAAGCGATCGAATTTTACTGTCCGGCTAAACAAGTGATGTTCAGAAATTATATCTAGTTTTCTTGTGTAACTTATGATAACATGTAAATAACAGTTGGTCTATTCCTACCAAGATATCTTAGGCTCATGAGCGATTGAGCTTGCAAGTAGGAATGGATTGATTCTACCGACTGTATACTTTTCATCACAAATGCTTAGAAACTAAAATTGACCATCGTAATGGTATAAATATAATTTAACATTTACTATGAAAGCTTAAACATCAGTACTGCTTTTTGGGTTAAATTAGGTTACGTGTAGTAGTGACGTCACGAAGAGATAGTCGCGACCGTAGAGCCAAAATGACGATACGCTGTCGCGACTATTTCCAAGGACAAGTATCGTATTGGAACAATTAAAAATATATTTTATATTTAAGATTTGTAATTAATAATTTCGAGTGTGTCAAAAGCCATCAAATAAATATTAAATTTATTATTCCTTAAAATAGGCAGAGCTTGTGGAGCTGTGGGGATTATGCTTATTTTTGGGGTTTGGGATAATGATAACAGTTTAATATTTGTGGTATCTGTACACACTTAAATGTTTTATGAACTTTATTAATGTGACTTCATAAACAATTCCAAAAATATCAAGAAAAAAATCCTAGTGGCCTAGATTCAGAGCATGAGTGATGAAAAAATATTTAAAATCACAGATATTCTATGAGCGGTGTAGTAGATGAAGAAATGTATTATTTTATGATGGTACACATAATTTTAAGTAAAATTTATTATTATTGATGTGGTGAATAAATGGTAAAAATATAATAATATTTTATTTCGCATTACATATCACATCAGAGAGTACTGAAAAGGGTGCGTTTAAGTAAATAAAACGTGTGTATTATAAAACATATTTATTCATTTTATAAATTGGTTGGAAGTAAACTAAATACAGTCAACTTGATCAATCACAGTAATCACTGGCAACACTAAACTAAATCATGTTTCGATTATAAGAAATCTTAACGATAACATTTGGTTATGAAAAGAGTCATATCACGAAGATTCTTACATAATACAGCCACCGCAGACGAAGACCGCTTTTTAATACAACTTTTTTTATTTTAAATCTGAACTCTTAAAGAGAAATCTTAGAGAAAGAAATCTTAAGTATCTTATTTAAGTAAGTACTCAATGCAGCATTCAATGGCCATCATGTAACGTTTTTTCTTCCAAACTTTATCCCATTGAACAATCTACAGAAACGCGACAGAATATAACAAAACAGTCGAGTCCTTTATTTCTATCGACAAGTCATTATACACTGTCATTAATCGTTGCCATAAAGCCTCCCGTTCAACCCTTAGCGACGCTAAATTCCGGCAGTAAATAACGTTAATGGTTTTTTATGTGAATGCTGACGTGCTGACGGCCCACCTGATGTTAAGTGGTAACCGCCGCCCATAGACAACTGCAATGCGACTCAAGTCTTCGTACGAGATGACTCAAGTCGCATTGCGTTGCGTCCATTACAAAATTTAAAAGGATGGGCCCTATTTATAAGATTCTGTCTACGTGCCAAAATAAACATAAATCAACAATTAGCAAACTAAACTCTTACAAAACTAAAACAAAAAGTTTTTCAATAATACTAGACAATGCTGCCTTGTCCTTAGCTTCTTGACTCGCCTCAATTTCTGATTATTCCTACGTCTTTCCACAGATCTCACATTAATAATACTCTAGGACGTTCATAAACAACGAAGGAACGAAAATTACGTACACGTTTTACAGACGAATCGTGGACAATGGCGTTGGTTCTACAGTCAACAAATCAAATTAGAATCAATTTTGGCAAATCTAGAATTCAGATATACATTTAAACTTATTAATTAATTTCAGAATTAAGAACCGACACTGCCACGACGCAACAGAATCAATATAAGACGCTTATCAAAACTTCAAACGGTCAAACCGGCCAGCAACTCACGCAAGTTACCAGCGTCGTCCGATTTGAGAATGTCCTTGAAGGCGCGAACGCACGTGGCCTCCTTTTCTAGATTCTTGGATATGTGATGCGCCCTCCGGGTGATGGCCGTCGGTATCCCGGCGAGGCGCGCCGCGTTGAACCCGTACGATTTGGGGCAAGCGCCCGGACACAGCTTGTACAGGAACGTTATGGTCTCTTCCGGGATGTGGCCGTCGCTGTCGGCCATCGTCTCGTCCGTCTCAACCATGCACGCCTGGTGGGAAATATATGGGCGGTGTTTGTATCATACGTTCATACGTCAAATATCGTATAGAGCGAATCATAATGATAGATAAAAGCAGTAGAATTCTCGCCAAGTTTGTCCGGGGAAGTACTGCCACCATGCCCTTTTCTGCCGCCAAGAAGTAACGCATTCGCGTTACTGTGTTCCGGTTTGAAAGGTGTGGTTGCCGGTGAAAATACAGGCACATGAGACATTCCACCACGTCTCAAGAGTTACGGGCGCATACGATGCGACTTGGGTCTTGTACCTAGTTGGGGAGGACCCAAGTCGCATCGGTTATGGGCCGAGGTTACTAATAACACCAGGTGGGCCGTCGGCTCGTACCATAACTGTATTACATAAAGAAAAAAATGGTAATGTACATAACATACCATGTGTCCGAGAAGAACGCGCGGGTGAGACTCCAAGTGTCTCACGAGCGAGTGGTAATGCGTTGAGAATATGACGCGACAGCCGCGCCCCGCCAGCTCCGCGCACACACCTGACGCTATCGCGGTGCCGTCGTATGTGGACGTGCCTCTACCTGCAATCAGGTTTTATAACTACCGTCACAATAACTCACAATGGTACTTAGTTGTGCCGAGTTCGCCCTGGGCAGGACTGCTCCTGTAACCATTTTTGCCTTACTGTGTTCCAGTTTCAAAGGTAATGGTGAAAAGAAAGGCGAATGAGATATCCCAATTTCAGAATTACTACAATTATATAATCTGCTGCTACCCCGAAGCAGCAGGTATTATGAAGGTTTTGCACCATGAAAAAAGGCTACACACTATGAAATTGCAGGCGAATCAGACTTACATCCCCGTCTCGGGGTGATGGACGCAACGCAATGCGACTTGAGTCATCTCGTGATTTGGTGGAGAGGACTCGAGTCGTATTGCTGTAATTGTCTATGCCCGCCGCCCGCATCAGGTGGGCCGTTAGCTCGTTCCGTCACCTAAATCATATAAAAAATCTGTATCCGCTAACCTAGCTCGTCGAGAAGAACGAGTGAGTGAACGGTCGCGTGCGCGACGATTGCTGCCGTCTCATTCATCTCCACGAGGAACGTAGATTGTCCCGACAGTATGTCGTCGGACGCGCCGAGTCGGGTGAATATGCGGTCAGTTAGGGACAGGCTGCATTCCTGAGCGGGCACGTAACTACCCTGGAAATTGTTCACAATACATTTGAGACTTTAATTTTCATTTCATTTGGTAGAGTAGCTCGACTTTAGTTGCCGGGAGGGACTGGCAACCTTAACACAGACAAGAAGTTTTATTTTTGAATAAAATATTTAGTATTACACAATTTTCACAGTATTACTGGACTAGGTAGTGCTGTGTTAATAAATATATATAAAAAAAACAATAAATAAAATGGAGTGTCTGTTTGTAATATTAAAATAACCGCTTTTTACTAAGTGCATATGGATGTATACACGGCACATATACCAAAACAACATTTTTTCTATTTTTGTCTGTCTGTCTGTTTGTTCCGGCTAATCTCTGAAATGGCTGGACCGATTTTGATGGGACTTTCACTGGCAGATAGCTGATGTAACAAGGAGTAACTTCCACTTCCACGCGGAGGAAGTCGCGGGCAACAGCTAGTCCTATAATAATAAACAGCTTACCAGATGTGAGAGCACAGCGAGCAAGCCAGTTTGCCTCATGAGCGTAGACTTGCCGCCCATGTTAGGTCCCGTCAGCAGCAGCAAAGTGCTGTCAGCGTCTAGCCTGGTGTCGTTGGGAATGAACTCGTTCGCGATCGGGATGCAAGGGTGACGACCCTGAACTATGTTTATGTATGGCTGGGGACAATATATATAGATAAGTAACTGTTTCTACACCAGGAAGGCGCTTATATTCGTATAATATTATCGTGATTTGATGACAAATAACTATATGAATAAATATTGGCGGATATTTCACACAGACCCATCTAGCCCCAAAGTAAAGCTAAGCATGGCTTGTGTCAAGGGAACCAGACAAATGATATAACACTAATATACATTTTTTTGTAATATAATACTTATTAACACCAGACACAGAATAAATATCTATGTTCGTCACACAAATGTTTGTCCTGGGTGAGAATCGAACCCACCTAAAGCGCAGAAGGCAGGGTTCCTACCAACTGAGCTGTGAAGGCCAGTCAGTACATACATTTCCAGTTACAGTTTACCAGTAAATACCTTTCTATTCGCATCAAATGTGATATTCGGCAGACAAATATCCCCGCTCTGTTGTCGAGCAAACTCCGCAAAAGCCAGCAATATGTCCAAAGTGGCCACACACCGGACGGCCGCCTCCCACTGGCCGTACTCTCCCGAGAACCTCTCGAACATTCGCCGGCTCAGGTCTTTCAGTACGTTGGTCTTCTGTTCCTCGGCAGCTATCATACGGGCTAGGAGCTCCTGAAATTTATAACATATATTAAATTAGTTATTTCATTACTTGGCCGTAGCAGTTTGGGGGACCAAGTTGCTCGCGTCCGTGTGCGATTACCCTTTGAATCCATACACGTGTCTCCCGGGTGGTGCAAAAGGAGCAACCCAAAGTAGCAGTAGAACTTGTGCTAAGTTCACCCGGAGAAGTACTGCCACCACACCTGGTAATCTGCCGCCAAGCAGTGATACACTCGTGTTGCTGTGTTCCGGTGGAAGGGAGTGGGTGCCGGCAGCATGAGACGTAACATCCCCGTCTCGAGGTGATGGACGCAACGCAATGCGACTTGCGTCATCTCGTACTATGGAGAGGACTTGAGTCGTATTGCTCTGTCTATGGGCGGCGGTTACCACTTAACATCAGGTGGGCCATCAGCTCGTTCCATGAAATCAATAACAAAAAAAAAACGGCTGCAAACTGTGGCCATTTATGTAGTTAATGTAGCTTTATGTTAAATATATTTTATAACTGATCAAGTAAATTATCCTTGCATTATTACACACAAACAGCTACCTTTTTATGATATTAGTATAGATACCTTTGTCTCAGCAGTAGAAAACCTCTTGTACCCTTTCCTCGCGCCTTCGAGCTGGTAGTCGGAGCCGGCTCTAGCGGCCGCGCCCTGAGACACCTCAAGTTGATATCTTTTTTTATCTGTGCCCACGTAGTTTACCTAAAACGAAATTGGTAGGTTTAAAAAAATTACATTAATTTTGAAATAACAATAGATTTTAAGTTCAATAAATTCAGGATATCGGTATGTCACCCAACAAATTCCCTCTTCAGATCGTCGCCCGTACGCGCTGGATTTATCGATTGGTGTAGCAACACCCTAAAGCATTTAAGGCTTGTTTTGAGAAATCCTCATGCGCCTGGTGACCTATAGGATATAGGACCATAGTGTGCTAACTCTTTTTTGCAATATAAGGTTGATGGTTGAAAATTGTTGGTAACTGAATAAATGATTGAACCACAGAGTCCAAACAGATTTTAAAATGTTGACTAGGTCACTCTGGTCCTCACGCCTCACATGAGTGATGTTGTCTAGGAACACAGGGTTCAAATGTTACCCAGTAACTTATCAAGTGTTCTCTCCACCGACCCCGCCGGCGGGGTCGAAGTATCCCCGTAAATGCCCGCGCGGGGCGCATTTTCTCCCATTCCTCCCGACTCGCAACGCCCCAAGCCGAGGTCCGTACCTAAGTGGTGCCCTTGTGTATAATTTTAAGTTTTACCGGTTGAGAGCCGTCTGCTCTTACCAAAAGCCCGAGTAAACGCTGTCAAAGCTATCTGCGGCCAACACCAATATAATCCTTTTTAAAAAAATAGTTCTCTCACCCGACACTTGAAGTATTTCTCCTGCTCTTTCAAATAGTCTTGCAGCTCCTCCTCGATTTCCTTAATCTCTCTCAGAGTGGAGTCGTACTCTCGATCCACTCCCTCGCCGGGCAGAATGCGCCCCTCTTTCTCTGCCTCCTTCATGTTGAACGCTTCCTGAAACCGTGAAGTAGAAGAAATAAATTATGAGAAGCCAATATTTGACCTTGATCAAAACCTGTCACTCTCAGAGGTCGCCTCTTACTTTTTTCTTTACACGAAACGAAACAGAGAAAGAGAAAAGCGTACTCAGTAAGCTGCTACAGGTATATTTTGTTTTCAACCTTATTTTCGACAATAAGCCACAACATCCAAGTAATGGAATAAATAATTGAAAAAAAATACAAAATAAGTTTTAATGGAAACAAAACCTCTTTAGAATGATTATAAATCTAGACAATGGATGAAACTAGAAGTTGGATTTCCTACTTTCACACACTTCTGTATTGACATTTTTTATAGATTTATGTTTCAGAGATAAATAAAATGTTGTTTTAAATGCACTTTCCTGTGGGAAATGTATTTAGCAAACAACAGGTGCTAGTAAGTCATATTTGACAGGCAATTTAAATATATACATATAAATATAAAATATATATATGACGTCATCGAAAAGAGATGCAAAGCTCTTGCAGCATTATGCTGAGTGACGGCCAACAGCAATATTTATTAGTAATATATTACAGCTGTATACTACTGTGACACAGTTTTTTTAAAACTAAAACAGGAGGCAGAGCTTCAACAGTTGTACCCTTAGTTTATATAAATAAATATTTTTGTATTTTGTGTATACTACATAATGAGTACAGTGAATATCCCAAACACTAACCTTGAAAAACTTCAAAGTGCTCCTGTAGTCCGGATACTTTCCGTGCGGCTTGAACTGCATAATCCTCTTCAACAACACAGAGTCCGTCCCGCTGAAGTGTTCCATCAGTTTCAACGCGGCATCAAACCCGTTGATAACAGATATGAAGTCCAGAACGTTCCTTTTGGAGTATTTTTTAATTTCATAGAATATGGCGCGCGCGTCCGGGTGTTGCTCTGAGCGTCGCAGATTGCCGAGCGCGTGCACTCTGCAATTGCATGGAAATAAGTGCTAATAAATAAATAATGGTGGACATTTCACACAGCGCCATCTAGCAAAGTAAGCTAAGCATAGATTTTATCATGAGTACCAGATAGCTATAATACTTATGCTTTTTTCCGCAATTACATACATATTAACACCCAGACACAGAACATCAATGTTTGTCCTGGATATGAATCGAACCCACGACCTACAGCGCATAAGGAAGAGTTACTGTCAATAGGCCAGTCATTAGAGATAGTTATAGTAATGGTATGGCCTTACCTCAGTCAGAAGCAATCTCAAACAATTCTGTACTTTGGAAGATTGCACTGTTGCTACTTACTTTGCCAGCAATCTCTCCAAGTCTGGTAAAGTGGTGAGGATGCTCTTAGCATTTTGGCAGAGCTCTTGGTCTTCGAACAGGGTTCTGACCGCTTCTTGTCTTTCCTTTATCACTGTGATGTTGCAACTCGGCGCGCAAACCCACTGGTATAGTAATCTGAAAGTACAATTTAGACTTAGCTGTAAGTATGCTTGACGTTATACATTAATTACTTTATTGACGTTTCCAAGCCATATTTCACTATGAATTCTACGAGAATAAAGTTTTTTTTAGTAATATAATGAGCAGAGTGTATGCCTGTTAAACTGTGCAACGCTATGCATGCCCCCACTGGTATAAATGAATGCGTGTGAATACCGACATAATCAGAAAACGGCTGGTGTAGCTGAGTGGTATGGATCCCTACTTTTAATCCTAAATAACACGTTCAAATCCGGAGCAGTTCTGCGTAAGAGATTATCTTTAAAATTGTGTACGGAATTCTATATAAAGGAAAAAAACACTGAAGAAACCATTTGTCCCAAAAAAATTAGAAGGCACGGGAAGACTACCAAATCGAATAGGGCTCCGCAGAGGCCACGAGAACATTAGAGACTCGATACTCACCGTTTACCAAACGCAGTGGAGCAGAAATTCAGCCTGTCATACAAGCAACCATCGTCCTGAACAATCCTGAGGTTCCTCAGCGTGATAGCATCCAGCACCATGGTGCCGCCGCCTGCCCAGCGAGTGTCGACCTTATCCTCTTGCGATAAGGTCCTGTTGAGCATGTCCGGCGGCGCGTACGACTCGAACCGCGACATGCCCAATATCTGTATGTCGAGCAGGCACTCGGTGAGGTACGACACGCACCCGCCTAACGCCCTCACGGCCAGGTGGCTGTGCGCGGCTGGACTCAGCCCTAATGCGTCACCTGACAATATCAACAACATTTTGTTATAAAATAGTTTTATGTGTGTCATGACCTCAGTGCAAGCTGGTAGTAAGCCAATCAGCTGGTAATAACTCTGCGCTGTAGGTCGTGGGTCCGATTCGCACCCAGGACAAACATTCGTCTGACAAACATAGATGTTTGTTCTATGTCTGGGTGTTAATACCTATTAACAAATTAAAAAGTATATAAGCATTCTTAGTGTGCTAAGTTTGGGACTAGATGGCGGTGTGTGAATGTCAAGCAATATTTAAAAATCACTACCAGATCCTGGCACACGCTGTTGTCAGTGTCTAGTGGCGATTTATAGTAAAATGGATAGAAAAATTTGAGGGTAGGTAAATAATGACCTCTAGTTTATTCGATTTCAAGTTAACTTATTTTGGAACTTTGTAGTAGGATGCCGTACCAACTGCCTCGTCAATTAGCATTGACTGAAATATTCTTTAGGTTCATGGAGAGAATCCAGCTAAACAAAAAGCTCCTTTTTGTTAAATATAATCGGGGTCTACCGGTTTTTATAAGAAGTCTTGGAGGCTAATATTAGTCTTTAACATAGGTTGGTTAAGTTTCAGTCTGAAAGTATCATGGAAAGGAAGTCAAAAACATGGGAATAAATTGAGAAGTATTTTTATAGGTTTATGTATATATGTCATGTATGTATATGTGTGTAATATATATATAATAAGTTTAATTATCTAATTTTTTATATAGTATCTCTGTCTATAAATAACTTTTGACCTAAATGCACTACCACATCCACTCCATACTACACAAAGGTTAGCTGGAAGAAAATGCTATTTACCATTAAGTTCTATGTACTTGTTTTTACCTTGTGCAATAAAGAATTTTCTATCTATCTAACTATCAATTATGCCGTAGGGTAAGATAATAAATATTGTCACCTTCATGCAAAAACTCCTTGATCCCTTCCGGCCACTCGCCATCAGCGTTAGTTCTATAATACTTCTCCGCTAGAGTCTTGAGCGTTTTCTCCGGCGTCCACATAGAGATGGGTTCGCGACGCGCGCTGTGACAATGTGTGGCGACTAACTTACTAGTGCGCGCACCGGTGCTTTTACGATCGTACACAACCTACAATTAAATCACACTCATATTATAAAGGCGACAGTTTGTTTGTATGTTTGTTACGCCATAAAGCTAAAACGGCTGAACGTATTTGGACGAAATATGTTATCACGATAGGTTATATCCTGGATTAGCACAAAGGCTACTTTTGATCCTGGATAAGTGCAGTGTTCCCGTGGGATGATGGGACAATCATGTTTCTGTTCAAATACTTTTTGTATTCAAAGTTATTCACCGCGGGGCGCAGTTAGTTAGTTTATAAATGTTCTACACTTGGTTTAGCGTGACTATATTTTCTTTATGTGTCCAAAAACGGCAAGGTGTAGAGCTTATAGAAAACATATAGAAAAAAAAATACTATTCATACAGATTACCCAATGATTAAAATTAAATTCACCATAATATGATAATAACAATAAATTTGCAACTCACCAAAGCAGGTGGAAAATGTGCCAGGGTAGTGAGTAGTCTGGACGAGTGCTTGTCATCTATGAATTGTCCGAGACGGAACAACCCTATCGACGTATCCACGAAGCACAGCCCGTAAGTGCTGCAGCCGTTCAACTCCTGAAAATGAAAGGGTAACTTGGCAATCACCCACCGTCAGCACTGAAGTGAGTGAATTGACGCAGAAATCAAAGTAAAAAACTTTATTTCCATAGAACTCATAAAGAAGTGACGTCAAAAAGTAAACGTCAATAAGTAATACTTAAAACATAAGGTCACGCGTACTTATCGCTAAGTTTGACGCGTGTTCAAACTATCCGACCCTCCATGGGGCGAACAGTCAAGAAACCCCTAAAGGAGGGATTCCTTTTTTCGCAAGCACGATTCTTGTAGCAATTTAAGTACTTATATCAATGTTACATTAAGTTTATTATGCTTAATGAAAGGAATGCTTACGATATTATGAGATATTTTGTAGGTGATGGGGATTTATCATTTAAATAATCATTTACAGTGTAGTAAGCTTTCTTTACCAACCCATGCCCATTTCTGCCGTCAAACAGTAACGCATTCGCGTTACTGTGTTTCGGTTTGAAAGGTGTGGTTGCCGGCGAAATTACAGGCACATGAGACATTCCACCTACACGTCTCAGAGTTACGGGCGCATACGATGCGACTTGGGTCTTGTTGTACCTAGTAGGGGAGGGCCCGAGTCGCATCGGTTGTTATGGGCTGAGGTTACCACTTAACACCAGGTAGGCCGTCGGCTCATTCCGTAACTGTATCAAATAAAAAAAACCTTCTAAATGAGTTCAATTTTTGGATTTTTGTAGAAGTGTTACCTCCTCAGCGATAGCCATCATGTAGGATGCATTCGCTTCTCCGGGCCCCGCGTCCTGTAACCCACACACCTGGGTGCCTTTCAACGTGACCTGACATATCTCACGCCTCACCACCTTGTCCCATTTGCTGTTTTTATTGGCTGGAAAAGGACGAAATGTTCGCTCAGTAAAGGGCGCAGTGATACGAGGGTGGTAGCTAACCAGTCGGGCATTTGCCCTACCACCGCGCAAGCCCATACTAAGGGACAGCTTGTTCATTATATTTTGATTAAAAATATGTATAAGATAAAAGCAGCAGTGATTTAAAGTTTTCTAAAAAGGGTAGTTATACATTATTTTAATGAATGCTAAATTTATAACCCTCTCAGAGTTTTATGTATTTTTTTTATGTTTTATGTATTTTTTTAGTTAGTTAGTTAGTAGTTAGTTTTTTTTTCTAGTTTTTCGCTAGGCGGCGGCACATAATTGGATAATTTTATACAGGAAGAACAAATATTTAATTTTTGACTAATTAATATGCGCGGCTTCGTTTACCGATATTGGGCGGTAGATGTTTAATTATTTATTAAAAGTGTAATACTGTAATAAATAATTTACTGCTTTCACATGGGGTTCTTACAATATTATGTATCACACATGAATCCTTGTGTGGGTAGCAAGCCGAGGTATTTTTACTGGCCTCAGTTGGTAGTAATGCCTTCTGCGCTGTAGGTCGTGGGTTCGATTCCCACCCAGGATAAACATTTGTTTGAAGAACATTGATGTTTGTTCTGTGTCTGGGTGTCAATATGTAGGTATAGGTATTTACAAAAAAAAAGCATATATGTATTATATCGGTTGTCTGGTTCCCATGACACAAGCTAGCTTAGCTTACTTTGGGGCTAAATGGCGTTGTGTGAAATATCTACCAATATCATTATTATTATTTTGTATACGTTATTATATTTTGATTTAGTTACATCGTTTTATGACTTCGTCTTATTTCTTCGTCTTTATGAACCACTTGAGAGTGCTATAATGATGACAATACATACTAATTTTACACCTCTCCTGCATCATGTCCGGTGTTTCTGTTTGTTCAACCCTCGCTACTTTATATCCTTTCGCAACCAATGTCGCCGCCATTCTGCCGTACGCGCTCTCCGGGAATCCAGAGTGAGCAAATTCACCCTGAAATAACAATAAAAGATTTTATGTTTAAGTTCATAAAGTCGAATATAGTCAAACATAAGATGTCGTAAAATAATGAAAAATACATAAAAAGCCATCAAAATGAAAATTTCAGACATATTTTAGAGTAATAAAGTATAATATATATAAAAGAGAAGATGGGTGGATGAAATGAAAAGAATTAAAACTACAGCAGGTGGAATTAGCAAGACAATAGCCAGAGAAAAGTAGGAGTTGGAGAGGCCTTTGGCTTAACTTTTGGAGTTAAGCAAAAATGAACTCTATTCTTGTGTACACTAAGTAAATATTTCAAGGCAAGAAGTACCTTCATATATGAAAATCCCAGCTCGTTCACACCAACAGCAGCATCCATGTGGTATAATTCATAGAATTTGCCCACTTTGAAGAACAACACACAGTCAAAGTGAGAGGATTTCATCTCCCACCATTGGCGATGGGCCTGAAAAGAGTAGAGCTTTTTTAAAAACACATTGCTCTCAAAAACTATTGTTTCAACACATATTGGTTAGGGGCCAAAATCTGAACTTTTTTTAGAAAATTTTAATTTAGTCATTTGCTATCTCACGATGCAGTGCTGCAGCTAAGTAGTAATTCTGTGTTTGAAGTGTATGGTGGTGGGTGGAATTAATGGCACATGTTACATTCCACCTTCTGGTCTCAAGGTAAAGGGCGCTATTGGGTCATCCCATGTGTTTACAAAATACAAATATTAATAATACAGTATACAGTACAGTAATCAATAATACAGTATATCAATAATACAGTATTTTGTATTTGTATTGTAATGCAAATAACCAACTAACTGGAGTTTGAGACTTGAAGAATTCAGGAGGCACATAAAGAGTCCTGGGATCATAATCAGGGTGATCAGGTCTCCTCTTATGCGCATCCCTAATCTTGTCAGGCTTAAGCCAATCCAACTTGCAGTGAACCCAGTTGTCCTCATCAGATATTGGGACATCCTCCGGTGGTTTTTCTTTTGCAGGTTTAGGAGTACTGAAATATAAAAATTTATTTTAATTAATTTTAAATCTAAAATTGAAGAAGTTTATATAGTGCTTATTTATATGGACATTACCACGGAGTCAGCATTTGGATGTACAATTGTTAGCATCGTAGCTTGGGCTAAAACTGGTCCTGATCACAAAAACAGTAACTAAAAACATGGATCTTAGTTTTTTTTTTATTTTATTTAATACAGTTACGGAACGAGCCGACGGCCCACCTGGTGTTAAGTGGTAACCTCGGCCCATAACAACTGATGAGACTTGGGTTATTTCCTCCTCTACTAGGTACGACAAAACCCAAGTCGCATCATATGCGCCAGTAACTCTGAGACGGGTAGGTGGAATGTCTCATGTGCCTGTAATTTCACCAGCAACCACACCTTTCAAACTGGAACAGCTTGGCGGCAAAAATGGACATGGTGGCAGTATTTCCCCGGATGAACTTGGTGAGAGTTCTACTGCTTTTAAAGTAATAAGTGTAACACAAACATTGTGTTTGACACTTGAAGAATTGATGCAATTACATTCACTTACACATTGCTGATAGATTTCTCTGCTGGTTTGCTACTCCTTGGAGACTGATTGGCTTCATATTTGAAGCTATCATTCAGTTTCTTCTCAATTGACACTTTTTCTTCTTTTAACTTGTTATCTACTGTACAAAAGGATACATTAATTAACTATCAAAGTTTATAGTGTTATGTTTGTCAAGAGCTAAATGTTGTCTGGGTGTAATATCAACAAATATTAATTATTATCATCTGTGGATACTATTTCAGATAGATGGCCCAAAACACAATCAAATATGTCACAACAAAGAAGTTGCTTAACATTCACTGTAGGAAACAAATATTACATGGTAATAAAATTTATAGTGCTATTTAAGACTGGGAAAATCAGCAAATTGCAAATATGTATAGAGTAAGAGTACTAATAATTAGGTAATATTTTGAAGTTGTAGAAATATAATTGGTTACCACTTTTAGACATTTCAAACAAGAAAACTAAAGACGGTAATCTTCTTTATAAGCATGATGAGTTTGAGCTTTCATTCGCTTTATATAATTGTGAAAAGGAAGTGGATGAAAGAAGATGAAAAATTAATCAAAAATTAAAACAAACCTTTATTTTCGGCATCCGAGTCATCCGAATCAGCCAGGTTAAGCCGGATTCTCATCCGTTTTTTGGTAGATACAATGGGAGCTTCATCATCACTGTTTTGTTTATCAACATCAGGTGATGGTGTAGGCCATCTTTCTCTCTTCTTTTCTTTAAACAGATGTATTAATCTCAAGTTACAAGGCAGTTCTTATATACAGTTCATCAATATGTAAAACATCTATTTATCAGGTTTTTAATTGTCCCATTAGTACTGGATAGTTTTTTGG